>OX457026.1:51348794-51931294 GCA_949752745.1 Protula sp. h YS-2021 | reverse complement strand
GCGTTCATACATCCTTTCGATTCCACGGCCACTTTTCAAATGACAAAAAGTCTTTGAATGTAAATATATAAAGACAACAACAACAATAACAACAACAATGGCAACAACAACAGCAACAACAATAACAACAATGACAGCAACAATAACAACAACAGACACAACAATGGCAACAATAACTGCAGCAGCAACAACAATAACAACAACAACAATAACAACAACAATGGCAAAAACAATGGCAAAAACAACAATGGCAACAATAAGAACCACAACAACAACAACAATGGCAACAACAACAACAACAATACCTGCAACAACAATCTTAACAACAGTGGCAACAACAGCAACAACAACAGCAGCAACTACAAAAATAGCAACAACAGCACTAATAACAACAACAACAGCAACAACAATGGCAACGACAACAACAACAACAACAATGGCAACAACAACAACAACAACAATGGCAACAACAGCAACAGCAGCAACGGCAACAGCAATAACAACAACAATAACAGCAACAGCAACAACAATAGCAGCAACAACGCTCCAATAAGAGCACCAACAACAACAGCAACAAAAATGGTATGTTCTCTCCAATACTAAATGGTGGAAGAGCTGTCATGTGACTAAACATTACATGTCGACAGTTGGTAATATTGGCACATGCCTTATAGCTGCATCCGCCTACACTGTTTATACAGTTCAAAGATGGTTAGTTCAGCAAACATAAAGTCTATATAGATCCGATTGAAAATATCATCCATATTTCACAAAGATAAGTTCTTGTTGAACGATTTAGTGAAAGAAAGGTTAAAACCGGTAGTTTTAAGGTTATGCGCTGTTGAAGTTGTCATGGCTTACATGCTAGCCATATAGGTAAAACAAGGCAGTATCCCATAATGAACTGGCTGCAGACGTCCTTTTATACACCCAGGTTTCGCGCCAATTTGATTTTCAAGTTCCCAATTTCGTAGGGAGATCTCTGAAAATAGGGGGTGGGGTCAAAAAACCAAAAATATTCAGAATCGTCTGAAACGGATAAATATGTAAAAATCACAAATTTTTCCCACGGGAGGTACCACATACCATCACGTAATATATACGCACCGAGACGTAACATGTGAGTAGGGTGAAAAGGAGAGTTCTACTGCACTTTGTGACGTCATACTGTCTGGAAGTGACGTCATACTGTCTGGAAGTGACGTCATCGTGTCTGGACCGGAAGTGCTGTCTGGACCGGAAGTGACGTCATGATAAGCGTTAGGATAGGCGCGGCCATCCATGACGTCATAATGAGGTCATAATGAGGTCATAATGAGGTCATAATGAGGTCATAATGAGGTCATAATGAGGTCATAATGAGGTCATGCTGTGTGGCGGCTTCCTAGGGTTTCAGTCGATGATCGTCGAAGTCAATGAAGTCAAGCTTTCATTTCCGAAGTCAA
Organism: Protula sp. h YS-2021; assembly: GCA_949752745.1. Lineage (NCBI taxonomy): Eukaryota > Metazoa > Annelida > Polychaeta > Sabellida > Serpulidae > Protula > Protula sp. h YS-2021. Next base: position 51,929,849 of record OX457026.1, on the reverse strand, counting down.
TCGGCAACAGACCCTAAAAAGTGATGACCCCCCCCCCCCCTAGGCGGCAGTCGGGACTGACCCCCCCCTCAGGACATACTATGGACCGACCCCCCCCAAGGCGGCAGTCGGGACTGACCCCCCCCCCTTCCCTGCGAGCAACATCCTGTCAAGTCAGCTTAAGTTGCAGCAGAGGGGTATATAAGGGATTAGCATCCAGCAGTGACAGTCATTTCGGTGAGTGGAGCAAGGAAGCAAAAGTTACAGACAGCAATTGGATCACATCACAGTGGTATATAAGGGATGAGCACCAGACAACAACAGTGACAACCATTTCGGTAAGTGTTTATTGAAACATTGTAAACAAAAAGTGAACTTTGTAAACAAACTTTAGTTATTTGCATAATTGAAACTTTGTAAACAAACTTTGTAAACAAGATTTGTAAACAAACTTTGTAAACAAACTTTTTAAACAAACTTTGTAAACAAACTTTAGTTATTTGTATAATTAAAACTTTGTAAACAAACTTTGTAAACAAACTTTAGTTATTAAAGCTTTGTAAACAAGATTTGTAAATAAACTTTATAAACAAATTTTGTAAACAAACTTTAGTTATTTGTATAATTAAAACTTTGTAAACAAACTTTGTAAACATTTTTGCATAATTAAACCTTTGTAAACTAGTTTGAGCAAGTTACACATCATCGGATTGGTATAAAAGGAAGAGTGAAACGTACATTTTACTTCATTTCAGTTCTAGCAACAGCAACAGCAACAACGATGGCACCAGTCTACTGTCATGATTGCGATGTGACATTTCCATCTCTGGAATTGTTCGTGGCACATACATGCAAACCAGCTAGGATGAAACGTGCTCGTGAAGAGCTTGTTGAGCAGATTGAAGCCAAGAGACGAAAGACCGTACAAGATGGTGTTGAAAGACCTGATCCAGTCCTCTGCTGTAAATGCGCCAAGATATTTTCATCTTTGGATGCATTTGAGACACATGCATGTGCTGAGATGGAAAATGTGTCTCATGAAGAACAAAGAAAGAAAGAGACAGGACAAGTAGGCAGAGGCAGAAGAGTGAGTCTTGGTGAAAACGCACAGGAAAGACGGTTTGAGCCTGAAGATGGATCGGATTTGCTACTTGAAATGCGACAACAAGAGAATAGAATCAAGAGACATTTGTTAGAAACGTTAAACCATGGCATGAAATGGTACATTGTGGTACATGCGCGCTTCAAGAAAATGACACCAAATGTTGAAGGCGTGATGGTAGAACAGGTGGATAATGCCTTCATCAGTAGTCCAACATATGCAGCATACAATCCAACAGATATTGAGAAGGACTTGCCAGAAGCCTATAAAGAATTATTTACCAGGTTTGATGAACATGAGCGACAAGGTTCTGGCTGGGTGTTGGATAATATATTATTCATTGAAGTACATACAGCGACGTCAGCGCCACTGGAAGCGAGCAGTTTTATCCCACTAGCGAAGAAAGTAAAGAGTACAAAAGGTGTGTTAAACATTCAGAATAAAGACAACAAGTGCTTCTTATGGTCTGTATTGGCTCACCTTCACCCTTCAACAAATGTAAACCCAGAGCGTGTGCATCAATACAAGCTATTTGAGAATGAATTGAAGGTAGAAGGCATGACATTTTCAACACCGATTACAGACATTCCAAAGTTTGAAAAGGAGAATGATGTGTCCATTAACGTGTTTGGATATGAACATGATGTAGTTGTTCCGATACAACTCAGTCGAAACACCAGCGCCAGAGAAATCAACTTGCTTTTGATTAGCAATGACAAGACAAGACATTACTGCCTCATCAAGAAATTCAGCAGACTGATGGCTTATCGATCAAAGCATAATGGTGTAGCTTTTTATTGTTTCAACTGTCTTCACGGGTTTAGGCGACAAGAGCTTTTAGATGAGCATCGTGAAGTGTGTGGCAAGCATGGAGCACAACGTTTATCATTCCCCAAGGAACCCTTCATCAAGTTCAAGAATGTAGCCAAACAACAGCGAGCACCGTTTGTGATTTATGCAGACTTTGAATGTTTCACGAAAAAGCATGAAGAAGTTAGGTATCAGCATCATCGTCCAAACAGCTTTGCCTATGTGGTTGTCAGCCAGTATGATACACGTGCCCCAGTCATGTATCGAGGAGACAATGCTGTGAAAGTCTTTTTAGACCATATGGTAAATGAGCGTGATCGTATTGTGCATGGCTTGCAACAGTCAAAGAAAATAGTCATGACTCATGAAGATGAAGAGCATTATAAGAACGCCACAGATTGCTACATTTGTCATGAGCCTCTAGGAGCAGATCGTGTGAGAGATCATGACCATATCAATGGCAAATACCGTGGAGCTGCACATAGTCAATGCAATTTACAATTTCGACTTCGAAAGGATCAGCAGGATGTTGAAGATTCTTTTATCATTCCTGTGTTTTTCCACAATTTACGAGGCTATGACAGCCATTTGATCATGGAAGAAATTGGAAAGTTCAAAAATGAGACAATTACAGTCATTCTCAACACCGTTGAGAAATATATTGCATTCACCATGAGCAATCTGAAATTTACAGACAGTTATCAGTTCATGAGTACTTCTCTACAGAAGTTGGTATCAAACCTGGCAGCAGAAGGGAAAGATAACTTTTATAACATGACGTCACACATTCACGATAGCGACCAACAAGATTTACTGTTGAGAAAGGGAGTGTACCCTTATGATTACGTGGATGAACCATCCAAGTTTGCTGAAACACAACTGCCGTCCAAGGACAAGTTTTACAGTCTGCTCAGTGAAGAAGACATTAGCGATGAGGATTATGCGCATGCGCAGAAGGTGTGGGAGACATTCCACTGTACTACATTTGGTGAATACCATGACTTGTACCTGAAATCAGATGTGTTGCTGCTCGCTGACGTGTTTGAAAACTTTCGTCACGTATGTCTCAACACGTATGAATTGGATCCTGCTCACTACTATACAGCGCCAGGACTGTCGTGGGATGCCATGTTGAAAGCGACAAAGGTGAAACTGGAATTGATTAACGACATTGACATGTACCAAATGGTTGAACAAGGTCTACGTGGAGGAATATCTGTCATCACACACAAGTATGCGAAAGCAAATAACCCCTACGTAACAGATTACGATCCCTTGAAACCAACCAACTACTTGACGTACCTGGATGCAAACAACTTGTATGGCTGGGCCATGTCGCAAAGCATGCCGGAAAGTGGATTTATGTGGGTGAGCGAGCCAGAATCCATTGACTTTATGGATGTGGATGAAGATGACGAGATTGGATACATTTTAGAAGTGGATTTGGAATACCCATATTCAATCCATGATCATCATAATCACTATCCAGTGGCTCCAGAACGGAAATGTGTGAAAGTGGCAGAATTGTCAAAACATAGTCAGAAGCTACGGAAAGATCTAAACATGAAAGGCAAGCCTAGTGAAAAGCTCATTCCCAACTTGTGTGACGAGAAGAAATATGTACTTCATTATAGAAATTTACAGCAATATGTCTCAATGGGATTGAAAGTCACGAAGGTGCATCGTGCCATTATGTTTGCACAGAGCAAATGGTTGGCAAAATACATCTCCTTAAACACGGAAAAGAGAAAGTTGGCCAAGAACCCGTTTGAGAAAGACTTCTTCAAATTGATGAACAACTCTGTGTTTGGCAAAACCATGGAAAATGTGAGAAAACGTATGAATGTGGAACTTGTTCACCAAGAAAAGCGGTTCAAGAAACTTGTGGCCAAACCTTCCTTCCACAAATTTAGAATTTTCAACGAAGATTTAACCGCGGTACATTTGCGCAAAGTGGATCTGCTTCTGAATAAACCCATTCAAGTTGGTTTCACCATTCTCGACCTCAGCAAGGTGCTCATGTTCCACTTTCATTACAATTACATCATGACCAAGTATCCAAACGCCAAGCTGTTGTTCAGCGACACCGACAGTCTATGTTATGACATAGAAACGGAAGATATCTACAAAGACATGCAGGAAGATGCCGACTTGTTCGACACAAGTGACTATCCCCCAGATCATTTCCTGCATTCCAACGTGAACAAGAAAGTGCTTGGGAAAATGAAAGATGAGACGGCTGGCATTCCCATAGAAGAGTTTGTTGGACTTCGACCGAAAATGTATAGTATGATGTATGGTGGGAAAGAAAAACGTACGGCCAAAGGCATCACTCGCGCGTGTCAAAGACGTATGAAACATCACCAGTATAGAGACAGTTTGTTCAACCAAACGCAAACGATAACCACAGGACACATCATTCGAAGTCATGACCATCAGATCTTCTCGGAGAAGTTGAGGAAAGTGGCTCTCTCTCCTTTTGATGACAAGCGATATGTGATGAGTGATGGCTATTCCACTTTGGCGCATGGGCATTACAGTATATAAGGGGGAGACACTTCAACTTTAGAGTTAGTTGAGGTGTGAACACTGAAGCGTCAACATGAATCGGAAAAGATCTGCAACAACGGATATGGATACTCTTGCTGATACAGTCAAAGACATGAATGTGAAACATCCTGACAATACCATCAAGAAATTAAAAGTGGAGATAGCACCAACACCACAGTCGTGGGATGGAATGCTTTCTCTAGGCAATGGAAAGTATATCAAGATTATGAAACAAAGTAATGAAGGTGTGATAAACATTCGCAAATACCTCAGAGATGAGGGGACTGGAAAAAACCGTCCAACGAAAAAGGGAATTTTGCTGACAATACCTGAATGGAAAATGATGAAGAAGCCGGTGAAAGAAGTGGATAAAAGGCTTCGTAGACAAGAAGGTGGCTCATAACAAGGTAACAATCATGAATGCACTCATGCTGAACGGTGGTGTTTACCTTACTGTCAATGAGAGGAATGAAGTGATACTAGATTCTAAGACAAGTTATCATCGGTTTAAACCTGAAGTGTGGAAAGACTTTAAAAACATACCACTTGAACCTGGGTTTAAACGTAGACTTGAAAATAAAGTGGAAGTGACGGTAGCTGAATATGATTCTAACATACGTGTAGAAATCTGTAGAAATCTTTTACAGGATTATCCAAAGGATTATAGGGAGTTGTGCCAGATACACCATATACAGATTTGATCCTCTTTGATATCAAGAACTGGCACGCAGTCTTACGATTCCTAGAAGCGATACAACATCCACTCTTCACCATCTTGCGAGCATAAAAACGTCTTTGCAGACAAGGAGACAGCTCATAGTTCATCTGACTGTTGAACGAGATGGAAGACTTTTTATCGGAATATAAACCCATTACGCATGGATTCTCATATCTGAGAAACGAATATGATGACATTGTGCTAAGACATTTTGGACAGTATCTCGTCCTATCACTTGATGACCAATCCGTGTTGAAGGATCACCTAGACAAGTTCAGGATACCTGGCTTTCTCCTAGCAGTCTCAAATGAATTAGAAGTGCGTGTGACTGAGAACTGCTTAGACGTGTTTGTACAATTTCGCCAATATGACGAGCTTACAGAAAACTATGACTACATCACCCTCAACACAGTGGAATGGTACGCGCTGTTACAAGCATTGGATTGGAAAGAACCTAACGCTTGAATTCAAAGAGGGAGGAATACAACTCAAGCGGGGTACCAAATCCATTGAGCTGACACAACCTATGCGTGTGATGGACATTGACTTAGAAGAAGGATATGAACTGAAACTGTCTGAAAATGTTACTGTGAAAGTGAAAAAGTTTGGTGATGTGTGTTATGTCAGCTTTCATAGCATTTACAAACGTGGATGTAATGTCTATGATACCTATATCAATTTAGATTTTGATGAATGGCATGCATTGATGAATGTATTGAAAATAAAAGTTTGTAAATAGTGTAAATAGACTTTGTAGTTAAGAGTGTGTAGTTAAGAGTTTGTAAATAGACTTTGTAAACTTTGTAAATAGAATTTGTAAATAGAATTTGTAAATAAAAGTTTGTAAATAGTGTAAATAGAATTTGTAGTTAAGAATTTGTAAATAGTGTAAATAGACTTTGTAAATAAAAGTTTGTAAATAGTGTTTGTAAACTTTGTAAATAGTGTTTGTAGTTAAGAATTTGTAAATAGAACACAATAAACAAGACTGTTTGAAAACTTGGTTTGTTTTATTTAACAACAACAACAACAACAACTTAACTAATATAACAACAACAACTTAACTACAACTTAACTAATATAACAACAACAACATTAATAAAACAATGGTTTATAATGTCTATATACAAAATCCTTTACAATAAAATCACCATCCTTTCTTTTTAATATATTCACAATATCAAACATACTCTGACTTCGTGTTCATGACTGGTAGTCGAATTGGATGCTGCGATTTGCACTGATCTCAATAATGTTGTCAAATTCAGCATAGACAATGACATTGATGGTAGGTTGCAAAGCCGTAGCAAAGTTCATTTCTAGCCGCAAATTCCCATGCTTGATCAGGGGGAAATGATCATCGCCATCATAATCCGGTGTTAAGTCAAACGAAAATAAAGCATAACCTCTAGGCCAATCTTCCCGTTTTATAATGGAACTTTTCTCACCATTCAACCGATCAAACGATTTGTAAAGCGTTTCAAAAGCGTCCAGGTATTTGTTCTGTGTAATGTCAAGCTTGAGAGGTTTGGATAGAACTGGTTCACCATCCGTGTACAGTTGCATATAGTCCAGATCAAAATGTTCGAAATCATATGGATTCCTCAATACTGATCCACCAAAAGCTTCATTATGAACCAGACCAATGACAATACGATTTGGTAATTGACCCAAAAAGATGTTATCTTCCACAAAAGACTGAAATCCTGCTGGAATAGCCAAGACTTTACATTCTTTTCTAGTGATGATGATCTTGGCAGGACTTTTCATCAATGCATCTGTATGTCCTAACTGAATACCTGGACTCACCCTCACTTTGCGAATGGTTAAAAATGCCTCTTTCACTTCTACCTTATAGGTATTATCTGCAGCCATCAATACATAGTCATCTTTTTGTCTATGGAAACGCAATTTCAAACTGATACCATTCGGAAGATAACGATCCTGCTCAAACAAATCTATCCTTAAACCACCTGTGAGCATAACATCACGGCTAAGACGTGTATGCAAATAACGATGATGTAAGCCATTGTTTCCTTGCTCAGCCAAGTCACCGCCGTCAGCATTGACATGAAACCCGGATACATATCGTTCATGATTAGGTCTTTTCACCTCATGACTATTCATTGACCCAGCAGTATCCTTGTACATGAGACGCATAGAGCGCTCAGAATGTAGACTTTCTTTCGAATCATGGATGAGATGAGAGATAATGCTGGTATAACCATGAGTATTGTTGCTATGCGAAACCAAACGATCATTCAGAAACAATTCAATATTAGACCATAACCCATTAAACACATCATTGATGCAAGAGACATTATCATCTGCGCCACACTCTGTTCCATCGGCCTTGACAATGCGACATACAATATGAAGTTTACTGTTCTTTAAATCCAGATATTCTTCTGTACTCGCAGGAATGTAGAATTCTATTGGAGCGCCTTCTCTATTGCTTGTAAGTGGTTGATAGTCAACATTATAACTTTTCTCTACAGCAGTTTGCGTCGGTGGTACGTGAAACCATTCCAATGGAGAAAGACTACATTCACACGAATGATTATGAATGAGAGACATGATTTCAAAAGATATCTTTGCGATATTTTGATGTTATCCGTCTGGCTGTTTTTCGTCTTCTGGCACGTTTCGTCGGTTGCACACGCTTTTGTTCTCCAAACACACGTTCTGCTACTCGACCCGTCACATCTTTCGCGACATTCTTTGCAGCCTTCTTAAGATGTGGCGCAACGATCTTAGCCCCAGCCTTAAGTAGTGGAATAGCTTTGCGAGCCAATGATCCCAGTATTGAACCAATACCATCGCCATATTGGATTCGCGCTCCTTTGAATCCTGGTAATTCCCCGCCCACTTGACGAAGAAAATGGTTGCGATATGCAGACGGATCGTGTGTATAAGCTTTCATATTGCTTTTGGTCGAAAATGAAGTTTACAGATCACCTTTCCAGTTTGAAATGGAACATTATGGCCTGTGTCGTCCTTAATATTCATTTCTATCATGTCAAATTTGGATGTGTTTACAGGAACATAATGCGGTTCGCCATACGTTTTCATGATAATATCTCCATCATGGCCTTGTATGCCAACAGAACGTAGTAACGGAACATAATAATCACCAACAACTTGTGGTTCACAAATGCTACAATACACATACAGTGTATAAAACCCCTGTTTCACATCCGCTTTATGGTCAGCTGTACATGTTTCAGTATACGAGTGATCTGGGATAAATCCTAAAATCTCAGCTAATCCAGTGGAAAAGGACACTTCATAACCATAATCGAGAAATAGAAACACACGTCGTCTAATCTTATCATACTTTATTCGAATAGCTTCTGTAAGTTTCAGAGCATTAGTCGCTTCTTCATTGACTGCCTCACATAGTTCTTGTATGGTTCTATAGTACCCATAAGGAATATCGAGAGTGCTAAGAATAGGATCATCGAATAGTTTTTGTCGATACTGAATAGAGTAGTCCATGCCCTGTCTCATCGTTGTCCATGTATGTGGTATGTTGAAAATGACTTAAAAATAACTTTTCTGGCTTTTCAGGTGATGATGATGAGGGCTTTTGCTGCCTAGACTGACTTGTTCGTAAATGACGACCAAGAAGTTGAGACATTTCTATAGCCTTTTCACGTGTTCGTTTCCCACGTAAAAGTGTATTGACTTTTGTTTTAATATCATTTTTCTTTTCTAGCAACATTTTATATTCATATTCAGGAATGAGGACCATTTTCATCGTATGTTTCATTTTAGCAGTAGTTTGGCTAACAAGGGCAATGCCAATCTAGCAATAGCTCCAATGAATCCTCCTTTCTGATTAATCAACTTCTTTTTTCGTTGAAGGGATATCTTCTTATCTGCTAGAGTACGTAGCGTATGACGTTCACGTTTAAATTCCTTAAACCGTTTTGAGCTTAAGGGTAAATGTCCTTGCAATATATTCAAACAAATTTCAAACAAGCTTGTTAATTCCTCTTTTGTAGCTTGCTGTAGCAAGGATTTACGTCGTTTAGGCCCACTGCGTGCAAGCAAATGAAGAAACGGCTGGTTCGCTCGAATACGTTTAGACATCTTGACTGCGAATGGTCAAATGAGTTGGTTCTTGTTCATACACTGCTTTATCAATATATACATAATGTGTATCTTTTGGTAAAATGCCTGTACGAATACGTAGTTGATCATTTGTCTTTGGTTTTAAATCAATGAATAAATAACCATGAGGTTTGCTAGTAGCATCTTGATAGGCTTCTATGAGAAATTGAGATCTTCCAGGATACATTTGCCGCGCCAATGTACTAATTTGTTGACTGTCTCTCGGATATTTAAACAGAATGATATAATGTGTATTCAAACTAATATTTCGCATCTCTTTCCCATGATGGAATAAATTATGCACAATAAAGATAATGCTTAGATTTTGATGACTGCTGCCAACACTAAAGAGACGTGTCATACGCTCATCACTATGACATTTGGTCATTAAGTCATCAATGATAAGTAAGTTTGGTTTCTTCGGGTTAAAACGCTCTTCAATGTCATCTGAAATGCCTTGGTAAAATTCCAGGCCTTTCATTCCCTTGTACAAAGGCTGATCTGCTGCATAGAGCCATAAAATGTTTTTCGGAGAGGGTTGAATCAACTTTTGTTCTAGAATTTCCTTCACCAGAGACGTTTTGCCACTGCCTGTAGGTCCAGAGACTAAACATGTAAATGGATGCTTCATTGTTGAATGTCTGTTTCTTTCACCCAACTGTTAAACTTGTTTGGCCAACCTAACCACTTGACAAATAATTCTTTCACACCTCCTCGTCTTTTACGTGTTTTCAAGAACTTTTCAATTCTATAAATAGATTCAATATCTTTGGTCACTTTCTGCAGTTCTTCTTCATAGAAATGTCCATCAATATCTTCGTCTAAAAAGTCTTTCACACGATACAAATGTATTCCTTGCTTCTTACAACGATGTGTGACAATGAAGACTTCTTGCGTCCATTTGATGTGATAATCGCGTTGAAACACATATTTAATGTGGGAAATGCGAACATGATCGCCAATGTTAAATTTATACTTCTTCAATTTCAGTTTGTCGACATACATATACTTCCACACTTTTGATTCGTTGTCTTTACGTTAATGTCTACGTAGCGGTAGGTTTGATTATGTAGAAAATACCGATACATCATTCCCTTCAGAGTACGAATGACTCTTTCAGCAAAGTTGGCTTTGGTTTCATTCTTTGTGGTATAAGCATGAATTCCTTCTTTCTTCAAAAATGCTTTTACCCATCTATTTTTAAATTCTGTTCCTTTATCAGACCTTAGAGTTCGCGGTCTTCGTCGTGTGTCATGAAAAATCTTTTGGAAAGCTTGTATGACGCTGGTATGTGATTTATTAGGTATTGGCTGTACCCAGACATATTTGGAAAACACATCAATGACAATGAGTAAAAAGCGTATGTCATCATTATAGGGAGCTATGTTTCCCATATCAGCCAAATCAATATCCCACATGTCATCAATGCCACGTGTAATCACGCGTTGTCTTTTGAACCTGTATTTGACAGGTTGTAGTAAACTAAAAGCATCTTGATCCTGTAGCCATTTCTTCACTTGTGACTGTGTGACTGCTTGATTATGTTTTCGTAAGATGTGATACAGTTTGTAAGGACCAGCAAATGCTCCAGGCTGTCCAGGTTTGAAGTAAATATTGGTCAAGTAGTCTTTCCACGTCGACATGATGAATGAAAACCACCTTCTCAACAGAACAGCTTTTATTTTATAACTCAACCAACATCACTTAACTAACATGCATTTATAACTTAACTAACAAGTTTTTTACAAATCAAGTATGGATACAATGGTATGAATCACTGGAGACCATTGGTCTTCAATGAACACTAACCAATGACTGAGTTCATCCAATGTAATAGCATCTACACCATATTTCTCACAACGTTGATTTGCATTCTCTAACACTTTATCTAAATGCATGTAATATTTAGCTTCATTCCAATATGTATAAACACATGCAGTATGACAAGTATGTTCTTGACACTCTTCATGTTGACAAGCAGGACAGACTAAATGTGCAAACTTTTTTACAGCGGATAACATTTCTTCACAATAAGCTTTTTGCACAATATATTGTCTCAGTGTCATGTCCGCCATTATGCAGTCTTGTGAGTCTTGCAATGCAGCACAAGTCTGTCAGGTTTAGCAAGCTATGCTGCTCCGGCAATGTAGCACAAGTCTGTCAATTTATGCTGCTCCGGCAATGCAGCATAAGTCTGTCAAGTTCAGCAAGTTTTTTCCAGTTGTTGTTTACTTAACACACTTCTCCATGTTCACACGTCTGCACATCAAGTCTCACAGAACAGTTCTAACAACTTTCCCATAATATTCTGACCAGGATATCCAGATGACACTTGTTTCACACCAGCTCCCCACCAATGATCATACGTTGCTTCAACTAAAGTTTTGTCTTTACATTCTTTCAACTTGTTGCGAAACAATACACACTGATTCCATTTGACTTGTAAAACATCCTGCATTTTACTTCTCTTTACTGGTAAGGACATGGCTTTATCCCTTTAGCAATACGTTTCGCTTCATATCCATTTCTGGATGACACAATGGCTGAAGCAATATCTGGACGGTGATGAAACACTGCTTTCTCATATTGATACAACGCTTCACTTGAGTTGAACACATGTCCATACTTTTCAAGTCGTGTTGGAAACATGTTTGAAAGAACGTCCTTATGACCACTGAATAGTACAAGATTCTCCATGTTGACTTTGTTTCTGTTGTTTTATTCTGACATGTCGGTTTCTTCCTGTAATAAAATATCTTTTAATATATTTGCTGCCTCTTCTATCATGTTCTTTCTTTGTTTACGTTGAAACCACTCACATAAAACTAAATTTGTTAGTAAGAAAAACATTGTTATCAATTCACTATGTTGTTACAAAGATGATTAAAAGGTTTTTATATCTTTAAAGTTACCTGATAAAGCTGCTCGGTTTCCTCTTCTTGTAGTTCACAACAATCTCTCAAATGATCAACTACGGTGAAATATACTTCAACATCAGTACGAGCAGAATAAAGTGCAGAATCAAAGTCAAAGTCAGGATCTTCTTCTATTCCAATTTTATGACATTCTCCAAGAAATCTTGAATGCAGTTCAATCACATCAAGACTATGATGTACAACATCCCAAAAAGCATCCAAATGATAAAGTTGATAGTCTGGAGTGCCACAGCAAGCAAGTTTAGCAATCATCAAGTCAATATAAGCATTTTTAAAACATGCGTCCATCTTGTTTCAGTGTCTTGTGGGCTTTTACTTTGCTTCACTGACTTTAAGTACTCCACACTTGCCGCAGAAGTTGTTTGGTTCACACAACTTGCAATTATACTTGTGGCAGTGGCAATGATAATCCTCCACATATCCACAAGCACCGCAATAGTCACAGGTAAGTCCAAGTTGATTTTGTACGTTCATGTTCTCCAACTGAACTTCAGCCAGCCTTTTCTTGGATAGCTTTGACACCTTCATCCGACCATCCTTTCGCAGCTTGATAGGATTTATGACATGACATTCCGTACATGGTAATAAGACTGAGTTAATGTTATCCATCTCCTGAAGCAATGTCTCACATTCACCATGATCCATGTTGATGTACTTCGTATATCCTAGTCCGTGAACCAGCGATGTATGTGCAAAAGTTATATAACGCATGCCCAAGATTGAAATGACTTCCAGCCACTTATTTTGCGTTAAGTATAGTTTGAAGCCAATGGTGCGTAAATCTCTAAATCTCTCACACACAATCTTCCACGAAGATGGTGATAAAGCAACCCAGCTCTCTCCACGTTTGATTCGTAGAAATTGTCCAAATTTTCCATGTTGCACAGTAACAGTTATGTTTGCACTAATTTTAAAGCTGCTTGTCTTCTTCTTCTTCTCCATGGTTATACAATGAAATGAAAACTTCACTCCTTTTATGTCTAACTATCTACCCAAACATATTACAAAGTTTTGAATTCACTTCAACTCATTCATCGTGGAATCGAACAAGTTCTAGCTTCTACTTTGCTTCACAGACTTTAAGTACTCCACACTTGCCGCAGAAGTTGTTTGGTTCACACAACTTGCAATTATACTTGTGGCAGTGGCAATGATAATCCTCCATATATCCACAAGCACCGCAATAGTCGCAGGTAAGTCCAAGTTGATTTTGCACGTTCATGTTCTCCAACTGAACTTCAGCCAGCCTTTTCTTGGATAGCTTTGACACCTTCATCCGACCATCCTTTTGCAGCTTGATGATCGTTTTCTTGTCATGACATTCCTCACATGGTGATAGGGCTGAGTTGATGTTGTCCATCTCCTGAAGCAGTGTCTCCCATTCACCATCATTCATGTTGATGTGATGTGTGTATTCTTTCCCTTCAAACCGTGACGTGCGCACAAAACTCACATAGCGCATATCCAAGTATGAAATGACTTCAAGCCACTTCGTTTGCGTTAAGTACAGTTTGAAGCCAATGTCACGTAAATTTTTCAAGCTCTGGCACACAATCTTCCACAAAGATGGTGAATAAGCACACCATCTCTCTCCACGTGTGATGCGTAGAAATGGCCCATATTCTCCATGCTCCACAGTAATGGTTAAGTTAGCACTAATTTTAAAGCTGCTGCTGCTGCTGCTTGTCTTGTTCTCCATGGCTGCAACAATGTACTGATGATCCACTCCCTCCAACTGTCTGCTGAGAAATGACTTCACTCTGCTGAGTCCACTCCCTTTTATACCCAACTGTTTGCTGAGTCAGCTCCCTTGCAAAGTTTTGAGTTCACTTCAACTCGTCCATGGTTGAATCGAACAAGCTCTGATACATTATTTGGAACATCATCATCATAATGTAAAATGATTCTTGCAGCTACAGCTAACATGAGCTCAACTGCCCAAATTGTATTCGCGTTGATAAATGCTGAATCAATGTCATAAGTTAACGGTAAATGTAGATCTTCACATTCACGTAGAAACGAGCGGATGAAACGATCTCTTGGAATGGTCTTTCCAACAGCTTCCCAATGCTGATGTAAGTTCTTCACTTGCAGCATCCAATCCGATTCAAAAGCAGGAAGCTTTGAAAACACATAGTCAGCATAATTCACTTTGAAGACGTCATCCATGGTTTCTACACATCTGTGAAGAAGTAATGTTGACATTGTGAAGTTTTCTCGTCACTCTTCCTTTTATAAAACTTTGATGGTATATGGTGTGTAACTTGTTCAAACTTATTCAATACTCGTTCAAAATTGTTGACTCAGCAGAATGTATCACTAGTTGACTAGTTGACATGTTTCACTCATGCTTTTATGCTACTTCCATGTAATCAAAATATGGTGTGTAACTTGTTCAAACTTGCTCAAAATTGTTAAAATTGCTGACTCAGCAGAATTTTACCTGTGTATATGGTCGACCAAAAAAAAAACAAAAAAACAAAAAAAAACAAAAAAAACAAAAACAAAAAAAAAAGAAAAATGTTCAGAATCGTCTGAAACGGATAAATATGCAAAAATCACAATTTCGAGGGGGGGGGGGGGGGGTCCGTCGACCCAAAAAATGAAAAATGTTCAGAATCGTCTGAAACGGATAAATATACAAAAATCACAATTTCGGGGGGGGGGGGGGGGGTCGGTCGACCCAAAAAATGAAAAATGTTCAGAATCGTCTGAAACGGATAAATATGCAAAAATCACAATTTCGGGGGGGGGGGTCATCACTTTTTAGGGTCTGTTGCCGATTGACTTCGGAAATGAAAGCTTGACTTCATTGACTTCGACGATCATCGACTGAAACCCTAGGAAGCCGCAACACAGCATGACCTCATTATGACCTCATTATGACCTCATTATGACCTCATTATGACCTCATTATGACGTCATGGATGGCCGCGCCTATCCTAACGCTTATCAGGACGTCACTTCCGGTCCAGACAGCACTTCCGGTCCAGACACGATGACGTCACTTCCAGACAGTATGACGTCACTTCCAGACAGTATGACGTCACAAAGTGCAGTAGAACTCTCCTTTTCACCCTACTCATGTGTTTCAAAACTAAATTTTGCTATAATTTGCTGGCCGAGGGGTGGGGGGTGGTCTCCCACTTACGATCACGTTGGTTGTCGCTGCTAATGAGAAATAAGTTGAGTTCTCTGGCACTGACGTTCGCAGGGAAAAAGAGAAAGCGGAAAAATGTATGGACTGGTCAGGTCTTTGAAAGGGCTGGCCATTCGAACACATCTTTGAATGGCGCGCTTTTCCCACATAACCAACCAAAGAAAAAAATATAACAAACAAACATACATAACAACATCTTCCAACAACATTGTCACTTGCTCTTCACACACAATTTCCTTATAAAGGAGGGGGTACTGTGGTAGAACTGTCCCTGCCGAGGTGGGGGGGGGGGGGGCGGTCTAACAAAGGATGTCCTGGGGGTGGTCTGATGATTGAATGATGACGTCACGATGATTGACAGACGGTATTAGGGTTAGGGGGCGGGGTTTGACGACGTCATGATGACATCAAGATGATTGACTGCGGCAGAATCCTGCGGTAGAAGACTCGTTTTCCCCCTACTACGACTTGATGTGTGGGATTAGTTGGGTCGAGGAGAATCGTACAAATGCATGTCAATTCAGCGTGGCTTTACACTTCCGACATCGCGACTTTTATTTTCATAGTGAGAATAATTCACTGAGGACCACCAGGAAATATCCACACTTGTCGACCCCTCGCTTGCTGTGCTGCAGCAATTGTGATGTTATCCACACACAGTATCCATAAACTTTGCTTGCACACAACAACTCCTGACCCCCCCCCCCTTTTCCCAGTGTCGTAAAACTTACGCGTTTACTTCGCAAAGGGGTGGAGGAGGGGTACTTTACCATATAAGTGCTTAAATTTTAAACATTGCATTTTTGCTTATTTCGAGAACACTGAATGCTAGAAAAAAGTGCTTATCCTGTATGTAGGATAGGGGGTTGACCCACTGTGCTGACGAAGTCTCATCGATTTCATGTTTTCCTTTGGTTTTTTCATTTCTCAGATATTATGTGTTGATGTAAATGTTCACTGAAGCAGAAACCCCCTCCTCGGACCACTTAGCATATGTATACGTTACCGTACATATGTTACCGTGCATGTCCAAAAAAATGTGGAGAAAGGGTGTAATTTTGATCCTAGATGGGGTCCGCGCGGAGTGCCAATTTCGTTTAAAAAGGGCGTAACTTTCATTCAACACTCCGCGCTTCCCACAAAGAGAAGTATCTTCCAGATAAAATGGGGGTATTATTCCAAAATTAGCACTCCGCGTTTTGAGGTCATTTTAAAAAGTCATGGACATGCATGGTAAATAGTTGGTAAACGAGTGCCATACCATTTCAGTTCTAACGTTGAATATTCATATTACGAAATGGCCCGGCCAATAAATATCCAGACGTGGAAGTCGTGTATCCAGACTGTGTATCCAGATGTGAAAAGTCGTCTTTTCGTCCTAACTCGTTTTTCACATAGTAAATAAGAGGAAAAAACAGTATTTTATTTTGTTACCTTCTGGAAGAATAAAACTAGTTTTTCATTTCTTCTTGAAGGGAATATAGAATAAATTATTGATTATGTTTTGGGTATATTTTGGATACATTCAGATTACGTGAACACGAGGGTTTGGGTGAAGACGTCCACACCTTATGTGGAGTACTTGGTGGACACGGCCTCGCTGGTGGCCATACGTGGGGACGCATACTGGCGAGACAAGGCTGAAGAAAGAATAGAAGACATCAGAAAGAACGACATCACAATCAAGTACCAAGTAGCTTTGTCATAAATAAAAGATACGCCGCAGTAGTATTTTCCCGTAATCCTGTTGTTTGTTACCATAGTGGGATCGACTATGCATTGGAGTAAAAATATATGTGCAAGTGAGAGAGAGAGAGAGAGAGAGAGAGAGAGAGAGAGAGAGAGAGAGAGAGAGATAGATAGAGAGAGAGAGAGAGAGAGAGAGAGAGAGAGAGAGAGAGAGAGAGAGAGAGAGAGAGAGAGAGAGAGAGAGAGAGAGGAATTATTGCGATTTTTTTTTTTCTTTGTCTTTTTTTTTTTTTTTTTTTTTGCTCTGGGGGAAACCACAGAAAGTGGAGTCAACTGGAAGGAGGAACAAAATGACTTATTATCTGGCAAAATGTGCCTCAAAAAGGCATAAAATGTTGATTAGGATATAGTAATCGTAAACTCCTGCTAACATTTTATTGCATTTAAGCGCTAGTACATAAGTAAAAACCGTTACTATTGAAACTTAAGGTAAAATCAGGGCGAATTACAAAGAATATTGCAGTAATACGCTATTTTATATTTTATGATAAAAATCTGGATATTTTAGTCGATTAACCACTAGTCAAGTATTTTTACAATTACAAACATTTTGGTGTCCCCAGACCATATTAAAAGTGACGTAAAGACGACCTTACCGGCGGAGCAATTAAAATGATAACTAAATGTCGATAAATTGATTGCGTGTGTGTGTGTTTTCTTTTATTAAAAGTCGACAATAATGGACAACTCTACAACGTTTTTCAACACAAAAAGCTGTCACCGCCTAGACCTTTGGCAAATACCTCGAAAACATACAGCTCTCACCTATACCCAAAAGGAAAATGCTGGAAAATGGAAATATATTTAAGAATTTGAATTCACAGCAGAACGGACAAAGGGCACGAGTCCAGCCTGCGGTATCGAGTTGACAAAGGGAATTGGTTCCACGTGATGTCTCTCTCGGAGGGAATCGAAGACCCAAAAGAACGATCTCAGTTTCTTCCGAGCCCTCAGTGACAAAGAGATACGAGTTCCACGTGATGTCTACCTGCTAAACAGTTCAACTTCTCTGAGGTCCTTGTGTGTCGGATACCAAGGAGGCATAAAGGACAAATCCCATGCGAGGCCGCATTTGGATGGAATTGAAAGACCAAAGAGAAACTGTTTCTGTGCCAAAGGGAACAAATTACACTTGATGTGAGCGATGCAGACCAGAGGGGAGAAAACTAATGATTCCACTCGAGACTCCAGGCCTGCGGAACTGCTGTCTCGCGCTGGTCCGCAGACTGGAACTGTCTGTCCTGGCGATGAGTTTAGTCACGACTCCTGGCAGGCCTTTGCTCTGACCGTCAGACTTGTAGCGTATAGGGCCTTCGAATAAGATACATCTTTGCTGATTTTTTCGTGGTGTCTTGAGTTTTAGAGATCCCAGAATCTCAAGCGACTTGAAAAAGGATGGCTTAGAGATGTCTCAGAATCAATGATATCTGAGGCGAGATCTGTCAGCACATTCCATAAATGAAAGAACAACCGTTCCTATATCGGTAATGATATCACTGATTTAAAAAATGTAAAAAAGTCCAGATCGACTTAAGCATTTGAACATAAAGAGCATAGAACCGAAAAATGCCGATCCGATATTTGCTGCACTTTTAGCAGGGACATACCTCCACCCTTTCATCTGAACCGAACAAAATGACAACTGCAAAATCTATTTTAAAACATATATTTGGTCCACTTGGCGTGTAATCTATAGCCAAGTCCAGTCTTTTTAAGATATCAATGTGACCATTTTACTACCATTGTAACTAAATATAAAATACTTTGTTATATCTGAGTCTTTGTATAGACTAAAAGAATCCCGATTCCTGCTCTTCAGTTTTACTATCGTTTTATTTTCGTAAAACGCGCTTTTACGAGTAAAAGAGCAATGTTCCAGAAAGTCCGCCACTACCGGTGTGGAAGCTTGGAATGGGTCCAATTTTGACTTAGTGCACCAGGAGGCAAACTTATTCCACTGGGCTCTGTATACCTTGGCTGTGGATTGCTTGTGGCTATTAACTATTTTATCCTCTACCCTTTCTGAGAAACCTGCATAGGTGCAGGTTCAGGAGGTGTGGGGCCGGGTGTCAGTGTTGCCAATGTGGTTGGGATAAAAGCTCTTTGTGGCATGGGATTGGGAATGATTTGACCACCGAGCATTGTAGCAGTAGAGCGAACCATGTCCTTCTGGTGTCCACGGAGCTACTAGGAGGAGAAACCGAGGTTTTAATTTGATCACCCTCTGGAGGACTTGGAGTAGTATAGCCTGTGGTGGAAAGGCGTACAGCACCTCCTGCATTGGTCATGGGCAATTGAGGACGCCCACAGCCCACGCTGATGGGTCTGGGCAGGGGGAGACATACTTGGGCAGTTGTATTGTTCTGGAGTTGGCAAACAGGTCTAGGGTGAGTGGTCCCCATGGTGACTGACTTACTATCCCTAGGAAAGATGTGCGTGCTAGACACCATTTCGTGTGGATTACTTGTCCCTCCCTCGGTTTAGGCTTCTTGGTTAGGACTGTGCGCTAGGACTGTGCGCTGGGCTTCGAGAGAGGCACGTGACATCCTCGACATAAGAGCGAAGACCTGTGACAGACAGCGGCTCTCTTGATTGACTTTCTCGATCTCCGTGGGGGAAAACAGCTCTTTCTCGCCTAGGATGGGAGCATGGCGTAAATCTCTTAGCCCTTTCACGCCCGACCAACAGTGCTGCAAGAGCGCGTCCCGTCTAAGAAACACCATGGGCGTCATCAGGAATGTGGCCAATTTGACTACGTCCCTGGTTGCCAGAGCCACACACTCCAGTATTTTGGAAACAACAGGATCATTGAGGTGTAGATCCTCCAATCGCGTTTTCAATGCTTTCAAAGTATGGTACTGAAAGGACATGATATTGAGAATGTGACGGGAGGACGCCTCAATGGTCTTGGTGTCCTTCTCCACTAGCGGAATGTCTGAATCGTTGCGGCATCCAAACCGTCAATTTGGCGGGTTGTTCTATTGCCTCTGACGGTAACAAATCGTCCGATGGCCGATACGGGCCCGGTCTCACAGCACAGTGTTTCGAGGTGTAAAAACCGAATAAGGTATGCCCTTCCGCGTTGTCCATTTTCTTGAACTCCCTTGACCGCATGGCGTTGGCGATGCCTTTGCTAGTAGGAAGTGCGATAAATAGATCCTGATGCAGTGGAGCTGTTTGGGAGGATTGGGGGATCCTATTTGTCGAGAGATGGGGAGCCGGTTGCGACATTCGACAATCTCTTGGATCGCGTCCCGAAAGGGTACATCTTCCGGAGCCATCGCAGAAGAAGTGATCGAAGGAGTGGCATTCTCACTACGTGGTGTGAAATCCAGAGGGGAGGGGGTCCTGATTGGGTGTCTCCCTGCCGCTGCTGAATCTTTCCAGAGTTTCTGACCACTACTCGGAGATCTGACATAGTCTATCTCTCTGAGAGGAAGGCGGAACGGGGCTGATGGAGGTTTGTCTCCCGTTTCCTCGCCCGATTCCTCGTCTTCGGATTCTTGTTCTTCCGAGTCCTGTTCGGGCTCCTCTCGGTGCTCTGCGGCGTCTGAGCGTGATGAGGCAGTGCCCGAGGGAGTATAAATCTCTCGTTCTCGGTTGTGGGAAATTGAAGACAGGGAGATGTTACTGATTGTATCAAGTCTTCATCCTCTTCTCCTGTTAGGCCTGATACGTGACCTGACGGAGGAAGCTCCGAGGAACCGGCATCACTAATGACCTCCACTTCCTCTGGCTGAGTGCTGGGGTCTAAGCCAGAGACTGATGATTGGGTAGGGGACGGCTGTGTGTCCGGCGGCGGACGAGAAATCGTAGCAGACGGCTTACGTTTGTGATGGGATTCTGCGCTCTGCCGTTTGAACTGTTGCTGGAGTTCTTGTAGCTGTTTCTGTAATTGCGTTTGTAACGACCGAAACGGAGAAAACTCACTAGGTAGGCGAGGAATCTGAGGGGGAGGGGACAGCTCCGTCTGTGGTGGGATCCCCAGTAGACCCGACATCGCCAAAAAACTTGCTCCCGAATCCGTGTGAGTGACCGTTACCGGCTCTGGGATGGCTGCTGGCGCCGAAGCCGCTTCCTTTTTGACACTATCCGTAGGGCTAAGGGCCAAAACGTTCCTCAATGTTTCTGTCTCTTTGCCCTCTGGGACGTCCAGCTCATCCACTGTTTCAGAGTATGATTTCTTGCTCTTTCTGTCCACTGCAAAGGCATCCGATTCGGAGCCCGTATCCATCCTCACAGGCATGGAGACCTGTTCTAAAATCACTGGGCTGGCCTTGCGTATAGTCTCTTCCATATACTCTGGGGTGAGAAACGGAGCCGACGACAAGGCTTTCCGTCTATCCCGCCTGCGATCGTTACGAATCCTGTACTTAGAATAAGCTTCCACTCTTTCGCTGAAAGATGATGGCACTCAGCACACGTATTCCACTCGTCGCATAGAGGCAACCCACTTTTCTACAACGGTCACAGATCGAATGAGGGTTAAGAGCTGAAGGAGGATGTGTACACTGCGAAAGCGTCGGTGGATCCCGTAGACTGGCTTCTGTCATGTCTGAAAGACAAGCAGAAGAAAGGCAACGATAAGTAAACTGTTCATATCACCAGTAGACAGACAGGTAAATACATGAGCACAACAGCTGTTATAATTCTGGATATTTTTAAGAGTGACCGTAGATGGTACGACAACCACTCCATTTCATCCAGGCGTTACCAACATATTCATAGGCGGATTTCATAACAAGAAAAAACCCGAACGGAACACTGGGGCACATTAGGATCCTCGTTCGATCCCCAAAACTGGCATTTGTCCACGGGCCCGAAAATGGCACCCACCCTGGGAGCCCTAGAATGGGATGAACCCTGGGCCCCTCAACCCTGAAATGGGCATCCCCCATGGGCTGATTCCATAAACGGGATACCGCCTTTGGGATCTCCAGTGGCGGGGTACCGCAAACGGTACCTAGAATAAGGTTCTAGGGGCTGGAGTGCATGGGCCGTACCCAAACTTTGGCCTACCCCTCTCGAGGAGGGGGGCATAAACGGGCCTCGATGTGCCATCAATGGCACCCTGGTGCCGTTTATGGGATTCGGTAGGCCCATAAATGGACTAATATTGAAAAATTCGCCAAGATTAGCCAAAAACGCCTAAAAACGTTGTTTTGCCTGGACCAAAGGTAGTAGCGTCTAGAAAAACCTGGACGGAACTAACTGGCCCATTAGAGTGTCGGATACAGCAAAAAACAGGCCATTGTCCGTGATGGTACCGTAGCTGTAGCTTACTGGAAATCAAAGCAGGCAAAGTGGGCTGCAGAGACTCACAGACCACAAAAACCGGTCCTGTAGCTTCCGTGTGGAGAAGAGAGGCACACTTCCCGGGACGAAAAAGGTGTCACTGCAACGTGTAAACTCAACAACTACTAGACCGAAGTTACAAGTGCTGCAAAATTGCTCAAATCCTGAATCAAAGTTATCCAACATTCCAGAGGATGAAAAGTATCCTTGAATACATTGATGCAGTAAATTAAAAGCAAAATCGCACCTTGCCTAGTTCCCTTTTTTCTAAGAAAAAAGCGGAGCACACAGAAAGGCGTGTTATGTAAACACCACGCTTGAAGGGAATGATTGATGTCTTCGAATGAAGTAATTCTTAGCATTCTCGCATTCTGATTGGTTGGATGGAGGAAGGGCAAGATGGAGAGTGAACGGAGAGTGAAGGGGACCATTCTATTTTCAAGGACAAATTTTATTTCTCCCAGCAAACAACCGACCTCTTTTTTGGTTGAAAAAAGGTTGGATTTTGGTCGCAACGACTTCACAACCATATTCTGACCTATTCCCCCAAACCCGACTATATTCCGACGTCGAAACGACGTCGGTTTTCTGACGTCATTCCGACGTTGCAAAAACGACCAAAAAGCGATGAACATTTATTATCGCTCACCGGATATGGAAGTCATTTTGAAAAAGAGGAAGAAAAAACGTAATTTTACATGAAAATTTTAGAATTTGGATGGCGCGTCGGTATTTTTCTCCCTAGACTGTAAAAATTTACTTGGAAAATGCTTTCGCATGTATTTCACAACAGCAGTTGAATGATTAATTATCTATTAATTATATAACTCTAGTCAGTTTCAGGTCGGAATCCGACGTCGGTTCCAATCTCATATACAACCTAAAATTCCGACGTCGGATTTAGGTTGGAACCCGACGTCATTCTGACGTTGAAAACCCGACGTCGGTTCCATTTCATATACAACCAAAACGGCACGGAAACGTCGGATCACGACGTCGACCCGACGTCATTCTGACGTCTTAATGTTTGCTGGATATTGCGTGGTAATAAATAACAGGAAGGGAACCCATCTAAAAGTGGAGATAAGCGAATTCAAAGCTGTTACGAAGTAAAACCTCATTTTATATGTATTAAATAAATCCCTACATCCATTGTCAAAACTGACCCTTTGCCAGTATTAAAATGAAAACAAACATTGATCGGGACCTGTATAAGTAGGCTAAATGTACCACGCATTTCTTTTAGAATCGCAATAAAGGCATTATTTTACATAACAAATGAAAATCATACAATTAATTTAAAAAAAGGACAGGTCTGTTACAATATGAATGTTCGGACTTTGGTACTATAATTAATATGCATTATTTTTTATTTATATTTATTATGTTTGTAGTTTGAAAATATCGGATGATTTTGACCCAACGCTGGTTGAAATACGGGTATTTTTGCTTTACTTAATGTTTAAGTTTATATTTTTGCTGTCCTCAATTGGATATGTTTGTGCTTGTAAATTTCAATATCATCAAAAGACACTGATTGCGTTGCTCGTCGCCAAACGTATGTTGACCATGATGAAGCAAGTGTGTGGCATCTTCTTACCAAATAATTAGCATGAGCAAGGCAATGACTTGATGATTTAAATGCAAACATTTGTACGTGCAAGAAAAGTATGCAACGAATGTGTTTGATCTCTGTAGAGGTTTGAGGTAAGGGTACCCTCTTTCCTTTCTGTTCGTTTTCTTCTTTATGCAAAAATGCAAGTGTTGGGTTGCTGTAAACATGGTTTCGATCCCATTATACAGCTACAGCATTTGTACAAAATAAAACTTTTTTATTTGCTGTAAATGTGCATTTTGCCCATACGAATGACTTGCAGCTAAAAAATCTATAAAAGTTCATTCTTTCTTATGCTCTCTTATTCTCCTGTTCAATGTGTGCTACCTGTCACGGCCACCTTGCCACGTTGCGTTATGCCTGCGCTCTCTCGAGGTAGTTTCGGTGCCCCTCGTACACCCCTGGTGTGCTTCTGTTTTTCCCCCATTGTGGCCGGCGTATGCTCTGTGCCTTACCGAGTCTTCGTCACCCTTTGGTAGCAAAGGCGTAACACGTTACGAGCCTGTCGAATTCCCTAGGTTAATCAGCTGTTGGATCATGGAGTTAAACACGCTGTATCTACCAACAGTTTACAAGTCCTTGGTGCTCAGGAAGGTTCAAGTTTGCGGTTTCCTATCAACTTCGAGTCGTTGCTCTTTGCCTCTCAGTAACTCTTGAAGCCTTTGACTTTCGTCTTGGACTGCTTCGTCGCTTGGGTATGCCCTAGGGAGGCATTGTGCCCCTTCACTGTCCCGGTAGCAATGTTTCCACTTCGAACAGGTATGTGAGGAAATCAACTTGTAGTAGCCCTGTTGTAGTTGTAGGTCGACTGATTTAATCAGTCGTCACCTCTCGAACACCTTCCTCTGTGATCCATAATCCAGCATCCGGCTTCATCGTATGCTGGTGTATGTGAGGTTGCTTTAGTGTGTGCGGATGCATCGGCAGTCTCCCGACGCTTCCGTTGCCCGCAGTTGTAGATGTGGGAGCAGGAGTAACGCCAGATTCACCGGGACTACCACCAGCAGCATGAAGTTTTGTTCCCTCCCAAGTGCTTCTGAATACTTCCCGAAAATCGTGGACGGAGGAAACACATTCATTAACTAGCGGTACATCGCCAGTTCCCACACCTCTCCGGTTAATCGCTCACAATGGCATTAGGGTGAGCGATCTTGAACCTCTTTGTTTCCTGATGTAGCTTGACGTGTCAGAGTTGTCTGTCAGGCGATGCCTTGGTCTGAGGATTTTCAGGACTTCTACTGCCCACATTTCCAGCACATTGGTTTATCAAGGGTAGCTGCTGCGCCCTCTGCCCCTGAAACAATCAGAATTGAAACTGAACATCCAATCTACCTTTATTTCAGTTGTGGTCGAGCAGTTTTGAATAGGGGCCCCTATGCAGATTTTACACGTAGTGTTTCCGCTGGGCTTTAGGGTACCCACTTGGCCTCCAGCATGGTGAGGGGCCTCTCGCTTGATCTGGGCGCGTGATTTTGCACTCGGTACTTACGTCTGCAACCCCCAAGCTGCCGTGCTATCACTGCTGTCTGGTGCTGCAAAGCATTGGGCCAGATATCCTCTAAACTCAGTTGAATGGGTTCAGCTGTCTTCTCTGGCGTATTTGGTATACCCTCATGAGTGGTATGTCACCAGGGATGTGGTCGTCGTGTCACTCCTGATAGCCATCGGAACGTCCGCTTTGCGGCCGACATAATGGACTCCTCGAGCGATTCTATTACCTCGCTCTCCGTTGATCAAGTTGAGCCTCTTGGTGTTATTTTCGCCGATTCCTGCGCTAATTACTGTTATGACACACGTGCGCTTCCTTCTGTCCTAGGACTCATTGAGCGTTTCTTGTCTTTTTAGCTCTTGTACTTGTGCCGTTTCTTGGACTACTTGCCTGCACTGGTGTTTTGACCAGAGACAAGAATCACCGTTTCGTCGTGCAAGTGAATGTCATGCTCCTTCCCCAGTGGCTCATTTGTCAGTGTCCGGAGATGCCGTGGTACACGCCCGCCGTTCTTTGTTGCGAAGTTTGCGCCGACGTTGTGCTGTCCCTGCAGTAATACTTATGGATCGTCCTTGGGGTCTGGATGCCAACAGCATGGCTTCTTTAAAATGCAACAGGCCAGACAAAGTTTGTAATAAGTTGCCAATGAATGCTTTGCCGTATTGATTTTGTGAGTGTTAACACGCAACAGCTTTGCTATACCTTTGTCCCATGCGTGTAAATCGTTGATTATCTCCGTTGATAGCACTGTTTGAGGTGTGCTACCTCGCGCAACATTAGCTGGCAGGAGTGCCACACATGTGTAACGCGCGAGTGTAACTTGAGGACCCACTCTGCTGCGTGGAATCAAGTGGTGCGAGATGTTGACCAGTAAATATCGCCACCAAACACTCCTTCGCGAGTAAGGAGGCGGTTCTGATAAAAAGCACAGGCACAGGCTAGACCAAAGTGTTCTTGTTCAGCTCCCCGCGCTTAGAATCAACCAAATTTCACGACTGTGTCTTTCCTCACAGGCCTCAGGCTGAAAAGTAAACATCGAATCACAGTAGAGCTAATTAAGAAATTGTACTCGAGTGAAATTAATTGTAATTATCATTAAAAATCATATTTCCACTGTGGATTGGGTACAGAAAAGATAAGATGATACTTTCCAAAGCATCAGGCCGATCTAACAGCAGGCGGATCTAACGGCAGCTGCAAGTCAGTTGTATGAACAAAAACTGAACCGTGGTAAGTAGGTTCTGTTTTCGCTTGGCCCTTGAATATACAAATAAGCCCCCACAGCGTCCACGAAGATATAATCAGACACCTTTGAACTTTTAGGATGCATATAGGGAAACACTTAATAAAAAAGCGAAAATTATTAACTAAAAAAATGATGGTTAATAATTTGCATGTTTTTTTCTCTGAGATTTAAAAGCTGGCGTGGTAGAACCCTCATCACAAAACCTTTTTTCACTCTTGCGTTTTATATGACCATGTTGTATATTGATGAAAGTGAGCAATGAACATATATATTACGATTACTATATATCGTAATGTAAACATATATTATCACATATATGGTTATACATCATACTACATGGTGCCCATATATTAAATACACACTAACCATGTGTTGCCCATGGCAAACGAAAATGGTTTTGCATGGAAAACATATTTATAGCATGCTAAATACAACATATGTTAAACATATTTTGAACGTGTGGTTGAAAACAGGAATGCCAAAACTTTTTATTAAATGCTTTGCTAACACTTTACAGAAATTTCACTTTATTGGAAATTATTATGATACAGCATCAGAAAATATATTAAACAAAATATTTTTGGGGTTTTTCCTAATGCAAAACTATCTATATATGAGTTACATGTGTAACGATATAGTGTAAACATATGTTTATTTGGTTAATGTATGCCGACCATGACCATGTGGTTAACATATGTGAATGTTTTTGTGTGCATATGTAAAATATATCTTTTACCATGTGGTGAACATATGTTTGGCGAAGATTACTTATGCAAGAGCCAAAAAAAATCGAAACGCTTACGTATAAGAAAACAGTTCTGCAAGATGATCAAACAGTCTTAAAGAAAACGGTTTTACAAAAGTATTTTTAAGATTTAATCAAGACCTTTGCTACAGGTAATACCATTCCTTGTCCATTTCCCATTAAAATTAAAGTTTATTTCAATGTGTGTTTCCTCGATTACAGATGAATCAAACATCGCATGCTTTCCCGTTCGGTTCAGCAGTGCGTCATTGGGAGATCAGTGTCGACAACGAAGATAATCTTAAATATCAGGACTGCTTTTATGAGAATTTTAACTGGGCAGTTATTAGCAATGCTTTGGTCTGGCCAGAAATGGAACCAGAAAAGGCAAGATAACGTCTCCACAAACGGTAGAGGTATACATCGGTAGGAAACTACTAAAAATGCACTCGTAGATAAAACTGAATAGAAATTACAATAATGTTTGAACAGTTTATAGAAAATATAATTATTTGAAACATCGAGCAAACGCCGTAAACTTTGACCACCAACTGAATAAAAAGAAAAAGCACAGTAATGCTAGGAGAGATGGAGTGAACACCAGTCATTGGCCGAGAGGGCGGTCTTATAACTCGCCTCTTTACCAATGAAAAGCAGGAGAGAAAAAAGTGTGGATTTGCAAAGCAATTAGCATTTTTAGCATAGCAAAAATGCCCTGGTTATACCTGATAAGAGATTCTCATAGCTGATTGTCGTAATCCCAGTAAACACTGCGATGCTGTATCAGCGTTCCATAGACTTCGTGTCCGACGTTGGACAAACGTCGGATTTTGGTTGATTATGAAAGTCAAAATCACGTCTGATGTATAAATGTCGACGCTGGACAGGCGTCGATTGTACGACGTCTAATCAACGTGTGAAAAGGTTGCAAACGGAAGTTTAAATAATGTCTCTTTCCTATAGTTTAGACATCGAGAAAGTGACGTTGTAAAACGTCGGGAAAATATTGGTCTAGAATCGCCATCTAGGAGTACTAATGATAAAGGGTCCCTACACCAAAGAACTCCTGCTCTTAGGTCATCCGCTAACGCAGAATACTTTTGCTATGAAGACAAGTTTCATTGATAGTTTTTCAAAGGTAGGCAGGAAAATTTTCCATATTTGACCCCTTCGTTTTCGTCTGTTTTCGAAATGACCTGTCGTGACTTCAATTTCTGATGAGTGACAACATAAAGAAGTTGCCCTTTGGTTGTGACGTCTATAAAACGTCGAATTTCCGTCGAATATCCAACGTTGTACCAAAAACATTGATAAGACCTCTAGGGAAGTTTTGTTCAAAGCCAAAAGCGACATTTAAACTACGTTGCTTGTCCGACGACTCTTCAACGCTCTGTCAAAGACGTTGATTAGACGTTGATCTATGGTTGAGACTAATCACAACCGCATTAAAATGCGATTCAATGTTGTAGTTTGGTCGTAGCAACCTCAAATCGAACCTTTGTGTTATGGAATCTTCAGAATAGACCCACTGCTCTCTATTCCGTGCATGTCACAGGAGGCGACCAGTCGGAATTTCTTTCTGTCTGGCTCATTTTCTTTTTTCCTTCTTTTTTCGCCACTTGTTCCTTTAGTAGGTTCGTCCCAATGTATCCTTCATTGTCGTTGAACGAGACGTTAAGCAACAATATAAGCAAACAAAATGAAATCGTTGAATCGGCGTCGGCATGTTTACTGGGATAATTTATTTGATTAAACTTGTTAAATTTATTTATGTGCAGTTGCAGCATCGCAAACTTCAAGGTTTTCAGTTCACTTTGCAGCATACATGAAAACGTTTTTGAAAAACACTGTTAACACGACATCTATTCTGCAATTAAAGCCTTTCTTACATACACGTTACAGGGTCAAATTGATTTTCCTGATGACTCGATACATAGACTTAACGATCGAAGGTAAACGCGTTTATATTTCGGCCAAAGCTCCAATCAGTACTTCTAACTGGCAAGAAACGTCTTATACCCGAGTGTCATTTTTTCAGTTTTTATATTCCATTATAAAATTCATCTCTCGTTATTTTGAGTTTCTTAATTTCGCCAATCTGCTATAATAATATGGTAAACGTGATAATTGCATGTTTTATAAAATGATGGTACTTAATTAAATAGCCACACGTGATAAGAATGTTAACTCAGTTCAGCAAAAAATCTGTTGGTGACACTGTCGAAATACATCTATACATTTGATAACGCAATGTAAATGTACACTTTGGATAAGCTGACAGGTTTTAAATAGATAATACGTGGTTACTATATCTGGTAAACATATAGTTATATAGTAATATTTTGTAGAGGTTTTAATACATGTCAAGATGGTCATTTTAACAAATGTCTACCATCCTTGTGAACTGATGATTAATATTATAACCATGTATGCGTTACGCATGTTAAGTCACGAATAAAACATGTAAAACAGCGTATTCCAGTGTCAGAAAATCCCGAGTTGCGTAGCAACAGAGCACACTGTTTTGAATCTTTTAGCAGATTTAAAACAAGATTCTGTGGGATAATCAGAGTATATTCTCAGCAAAGAATCCACGCTGTAAAGTTAACGAATCCAGGCTAAGCATAGCAATAGAGTGCTCATAATTAAACTGACATACTTTCAATTTCGTATCACAACAATATTCTCGTGTACTGCCATTCCATTCATCAACAAGTATCGTGCTTTAGTAATCTTCTGTAATACTTCTCAGAATGTCACTTTAATGAGCATCAGCATTTATGTCTTGAAACTAAATACAATTCACAAACAATCAATCACACATCAAACGAAAAGTCATCAGGCCTGTACCGGACATTATGTTGATTTTTGTAAATTTATAGAATAAGATTTATAAAAAGTTAAATTTTCTCAGTTAATCTCCGTGATGCAGTGAATTAAACACTCGCTTGGTAAGCGTAAGGTCCCCAGTTCAAAACCGTCTGGCTACATTTTATTCAAATTTATAGAATAAGATTTATAAAAAGTTAAATTTTGTCAGTTAATCTCCGTGATGCAGTGAATTAAACACTCGCTTGGTAAGCGTAAGGTCCCCAGTTCAAAACCGTCTGGCTACATTTTATTCAAACCTACAAATTAATATTTTCAAAGACTCTGAACTCAAAGGAATAAGAAAGCATACTGTTGGGGCGAAATTCAATGAGACATCGAAATTTAGCATTGAAATTAACTCAGAACACACGCTAAAGACAATGGGTAGATCGCCAACCGTGTTTAGCGATACATAATACGTAGCTGCATATTTACCACATGGTATTTATACGATATGCACGTTTTGAAAATTTAAACCATTTACCGATGTATGTTTACATTAATTCCATGTTCACCACAGCATGACCACACGATCTAGACGTTATAAAACTTCAAATGATATAGCAATTATATGTTATCCATGCGGTTATTAAATGATTTTTGTGTGATTTGAACAAGTAACCAATGTTTGTTTTCTGAAAAAAAAATCTGTTTGACCTAGCGGTGTTAAACAGGTTTTATGCTGAACTTTTCAGATTAGAAAACAGTTTGCATTATTTGTGCTTTTTATTCAAAAGAAGTACTCTTAATGACTCTCAGGACTTCAAAACTTCTCCGCAGTTACCTTTTCTTCTAAACAGTTTTATTCATAGAAAACCAATCATTGAAAGGCTGATTTTATCAGTAAGCAATACACAAATAGTGAGCACTGTTTTTATTGAATAAGAAACAGCAAGTAAGATAGGTATATTATTTTGTCGCAATAACAGACAAATGTCTGAGCTACTGAATCCTATAGTTTCCATATATCTTGCTTACTGCTTAATTTTCTTAAATTACTTAAAAATTATTTCGGTTTTGGGAATTGATACAAATTGATATAATTACATTTGAAATAAGTTCAAAATACTGATCCCTTTAAGAAGTATAGTTTTCTACTCATATGTCCCTCATGCAGTGTTCCAGTTCGAGGTCGAAATGTATTCTGGGCTGACGAGACGAACGTACCGACGTGGCTGCATGACCTGTCCGAGGAAGACATCCTCGTGGAGATGGAGCGGCGAATGGACTACCTCATCCCGCGATACAATCAAAGGTATTTTTATGCTATTTAAATATTAATACAAGGGAAAGCAATTGTGCAAAAGGCAATTTAAATGAATCGCTTTCTGCAACATTTCCAAAAACATATGAAGATATTAGAGCCCATCAGCGAATCCAGCCCTTCTGTAGATGGGATTATCCCATCTAGGAATTCGCAGCTGGGTTGTCCATCTGCGAATCATGAAAAGTCATTTTTTCCTGGCCCATCTGCAGATGGGCTTGGCCCATCCGAGAATATTTGCACTTGAGAGGTATGTGATCTATAGAAATAAAAAATTGCAATTTTAATTTTGCAATAGTATTCCGTTTTCCGTACTGTGATCTCTTTTATGAAAATATCCAAGATTATTGTAGCGTGGATTAAATTTTTACTCCAAAACTAAGTGAATATATGTAAAAGGAGCTCAAATTTTTAAGTTTTTCATGCAGTAAAATCGCTTAAAATGGATGATACGAATAGAAGAAAAATTCATGCATTAAGAAAGTTCTAGAAAACAGACATTCTACTCTGATCTCGGATGAGAGGTATGATGAGGTTGTTCAGTATTTGCAATATCCGGATCAGAACGTAGATTCTAGGTTTAAGCACTGGATCAAAAGCAGAGGCTTTCAATTGCTAGACATTTCGTAATTGTGTGTTACTGGTGCCCTTGTCGTTCCAAATCCAAAACCTGATGAGCGTCAGAAATTCCTACGAACGGATTCAGTTGGTAAAATGTTGGATTTTGTGCAGGGGAACAGGCCAAAACCCCCCCGACCGAAACCCCCCCGGCCCTAATCCCCCCGTCAAAACCCCCCGACTAAAACCCCCAGGCGGCCTAAACCCCCGACCCAAAACCCCCCGGTTTCAGGTCTATTTTATATTTTGTAATTGCGATACATCCACGTTGTTAATTACACTTCAAATGCCCATTGAAGAGACCACACGGCGTTTAAAATTTCCGAACCACTGAAGGAATTGATCATCATTATAAAAGAAACTTCATACATCCATTGATGACAGCACTCAGTTTTTGAAATTGCAATTGCTCTTACGATTGATGCATGTGTACACATTAAAAATTGCAATTCATATGCCGGTTGCGAGATCAGTCGAGTTTACAAATTACAATTTCTCTTGCGGTAGATGTGACTTACATCCATTGTGATTCACTTCAATGTGTAATTTAGTGACCAAGATTGCTGTGAAAAATCATGCTACCATCATGGAATACATCACATCCTGCTAAAGGGAATCCAAAGATATTGTACCAAGGGCATTTGTACGTAAAGCAAAAAAATCTAGCAAATGGCGATGTTTCGTACGAGTGCGAAAAGAGGCGCCATAACAAATTATCGTTACACATTTTCTTTTGAGAACGGGGGGGGGGGGGGTTTGTCGGGGGGGGGGTTAGGCCGCCGGGGGGTTTTAGTCGGGGGGATGACAGGGGGGTTAGGGCCGGGAGGGGGTTTGGGCCTAGACTCATTGTGTAGGCATTGCATGAAAACGAGATGAACCACGCTGGATATCGCAAATGAATTACAATTGACTATTTTACAGCTTTTGTATTTTCAGTTTGGAAAAAGGTGCGTAAGACATAGGCAATTAATTATTCGATAGTGATGTGAAGTCCAGTTGAGTTATTCACTCCAGTGATGTGTGGGCAAAAAATAGCGTGTGAATTGCAATTGAAGATTTTAGAGTTGTTATCTTTTTAGGTTGGTGAAAACTGCATAAGATATAGGTCATCAGTGTTTAGTGTGTGTCGTCTGGTATTTTATATATAAATAAAATGTACAGGATTTAAACTATTATTATATTCGCACTAAAACAATAAAAAATAAAAACAACCAAAGACAAATAAGTTATAAAGAAACATACCATGCCAATGTAATGAAAAAATATCTAAAACATCATAATTAGACATGTAAGTTATAAAGAAAAACATTTTCAGATGGGCTAAGCCCATCTGCAACTGGGCCAGAAAAATGACTTTTCATGATTCGTAGATCATGCGAATTCCTAGATTTGCCAAGCCCATCTGCAAATGGGCCCTAACAAAGATACCTGAAACATTAATTGAACTTTGGTTTCTTCAATCTACTATAAGTGAAGGTGCTCCAGCTAACACTTGACAGCAGTTTTTTTTTCGTTTACACAACCGCTCACCCAAAATAGCCGCAGTTCAGTATGTAACTGTAGTGCGCTCTTGTTTAGCTTGGTACACTGGGACGTATACAATGAGCAAGAACATAGCAAGTGGTTTGAAGAACACACCGGAGACCCTAATATCATTGGGGAAATGTTTCGCCAGGTCCATGCCAGAGCTCCTAACACCACTCTCTTCCTCAACGATAGAAACATTGTAATGACTTCAGGACGAGCAACGCAAGTACGTGCTTTTATCACAAGCTTCGAATGCTTCCAGATCTGCTGCATGACCTTTTCTTGCAAAGCAATTGTAGCCGAGAGACATTTAGCGTAAATTGTGTCTACTACATTTAGTCGAAATTTATAACTGTTGGTGATACGTT
Source organism: Protula sp. h YS-2021 (assembly GCA_949752745.1). Taxonomy (NCBI): domain Eukaryota; kingdom Metazoa; phylum Annelida; class Polychaeta; order Sabellida; family Serpulidae; genus Protula; species Protula sp. h YS-2021. The sequence continues at coordinate 51,895,691 of OX457026.1, read as the reverse complement.
AAATTGATCAATTAGAAAAAATGAAATGATTATTTTCTACATATCCATGTAATCGATTGTTTTAACATCCCTTTCACATTGGAATAACAGATTTGGATCGGTTTGTTGTTGAATTTCCATTGCAATATAGTATGGTTATTTCCAAAAACGCCCACTTTCTAAGCACTAAATCTGTTGTCTGGAAAACAGGAGCTGATTTTTCTGATGGTTTTGGATAGTTATTTTCCCGTCACTGCTTAAGGGGATTTAAGCAGCTGCAGTTCGACGATAATTCAACCATCTCGCATGATTAATGGCTTAACTCCTGAACAACCTTTCCATGAACATAAAAAGAAATCACCACAGTTGTAATTTATTATTTCATTTATTTTTCTTTTCTATTTGACGGATCAATTAAAAAGGTATCACCCACAATTTGACGACTCAGTTACAAGATACCACCCACAATTATTGAGTAAATAATTATGTAATTATTTTGGTTTAAACTCATGTGGGGTCTTGCCCCTTCTCCTCGCCTTATTCAGTGTTTGCTTTGTGATCATTGGTTAAGCCCTCTCGACCACTCACAAACAGGAACCCCCCTATAAAACCTGATCCCTCTTCGATTGCAATTCACTTGCAATTAAAATCTCAGCGCTTATACTTTGCAAAAGCAGCTTAAGGACTCAGCAATAGCGGATAAAATGATAAAAACTTAAAGCATAGGTTAGCCTTATAAAATAGATAAAGAACAAGTTGACCAAGCAGTAAAGAAACTGCAAGACTGGGCTAAAGATAAGCATCTCACTAAGAATACAATTGACGCTTTAGTGAATGAAGAGTTTCTTTCAGTGGATACTCTGGTGTATATTGATGCGACGGTGTTAAAAGCCCTAAAACTGTCTATGAGTCAACAGAGAGCATTGCAGGCTGCAATCAGCGAATTAAAGGATAGCAAAATTGAAAATAAAGAGCAAAAAACAGTTTCAGATAAAAACTTGGTAAATCAGGAAAGACCCAATGAAGGCACTGCGAATTCCAGCGACGCCACGCCTGAAGTACCCGTTACATTGGATACGCTTCCCAAGCCGGACAGCAATACCATGGCTGCCTTTTTCGAGTCCCTGAAGGACAGACCCGTCCCGGACGATGACCCATGGTTGACCGGCAGGACACCAGGTAACAGCAAGCCGCTTTTCGTACAGGACTTCTGTGGGTCCTTTCTCGGTGCGCAGAGCGAGGAGGCAATATTGTCGCACAATGGGGACACTAAAATTGTAGTTATGAATTCGGGGCGCAGATTGAAACCGGAAGATACCACTCTCCAGCAATGGATTAAGGGTCATGCTAGAATATACGATACGCTCTCTAGGTCTGGATACTTTAAGTCACAGGAAGATAAGGACCGATACAATCTGTACGCGATCAAATTTGCCGACATGTGTGAGCACTATCCCGTCAGTCGGTGCATGCGCTATGACTTTGAGTACAGACAGAGGGTTCACTCGGGTCAGGTCCGATGGGGGAGATGACGACACATACCTGATGGGCATATGCATTTTCTCCCACCGTTTCGAGGCACCCGCGAGGAGACCCAACAACCGTCCGAGAATGGAGGGACCCAAAGACCCAACCGGGAACGAGATTTGTCGCAACTACAACTCAAGGAGAAATTGCTCCCTACCCAATTGCAAGTTCTCGCACGTGTGTCTGAAGTGCTCCAGAAATCACCCGGAATACTTACACACGGGGATTAGCAATTAGAAGTCTCTAGCCCGCTGACTGATAAGGTAAACGAATGGGACTCATTTTTGGACTCTGATTCTGATAAAGAATTTATTCTGACTGGTTTAAAAAATGGCTTCGATATTGTTAACTTCAACACACAATATTCAGCAATCTGAAGCGCCCAATAGTTGCACCGCGGAAATTAAATACAGAGACCAGGTTGAACTTGAAATAAACAAAGAGATAGCTCTCGGACGGTACAGAGTAGTCGACACCAAACCGGTTATTATTTCACCAATTTCGGCAGTTCCTAAAGATAAAGGTGACATTCGCTTGATCCATGACTGTTCTCAGCGCCTGGGTCACTCAGTCAACTCTTTCGCTATACCCGAAAAACACAATTTTGCGTCGGTCGACACAGCGGTTAACATGACCGAGCAAGATTATTTCATGGGGAAGGTCGACTTGAAGGTATCACCCACAATTTGACGACTCAGTTACAAGATACCACCCACAATTATACATTTCGACTGCGAGAGGAGAACGAATGGCTAGAGTAGATCGAAATTGGTGAAATGAAAAAGAACATATTCCGTGGTTGAAAACAAGTTTCTTTTGTCAAGTATGGCAAACAAGGAATATTTGAGTTAAAAATGGTTGCTGGACTAAATGTCGCTAGGCTAAGCGTCAGGATACTAAATGTAATGTATTTCGAAACAAGTATCAAAACCTAATGGCCTGCATGTGTCTTCAGCTTAAAATTAACTTGAATATATGGCAACAGCATCCTAAATCCCAAAGATTTTCTTGTTCCTTGTTGCATCAGCGTCAATTAAAGATATGTCTTTTTCATGTACAGATAGTTGTATTTACTTTGAGCATCTGTACCAAATCGAGATATTTGAAATTGTTTAAAGATATCTGTAATACAATTGTGCCTAGGACGTTTTTATGCAAAGATATATTTTTGAGCACTTAAAGATACCTCTAAACACATCTGATAAATGTAAGCACGAACAATGCCAGATACAAGAGAAATCCGTCACAGCAAAAGCAATGCTTAGAGCCCAAAGTGATCTTTCGCATTCGTTGTCTCAGGAATTATTATAATTACACACAGTTGATGATTTTCCGTTGTCTTCAGAGTAAAATATGGATTCGAAAAATATTTAGCATGCATTCTTTGTTAAGGAGGCATACTAATTTTTCCATATAATCTAGATTTACGTCAGTTAAAGGATTCCAAACAGTGTGTTCTGTCACGGCTAAAAGATGAAAAACAGTGTATTCTGTTATCAGAAAACCCCGAGTTGCGCAGCTTAAAACATGCAGTTTGAAGACTGTCAGATTTGAAAGGTACAGCGTTTTCCAAAACTGTTTATTAAATTAGAAGTTATTTCAGATTGGGTTGCTGGGTTTAGGTTTATTGGTGGACTAGAATTTAAAATTGACACACTGAGGTAATAGGAACGCATCTCTTTTTGTAAGACAAGCTAGAAAAATAGTTTTGGTTCTCATCTCAGTTTTTGTAAAAAAATGGCCTGGTCTGAGCTAAATTTTATTTTTGAGAATTTCGATGACCTGAAAGAGGCCAGAACTTTTGAATCTTTTTTTTTACAAAATAGTGTTTTATAAAATGTTTTACCATATAATACTTACAGTAACCATTGTTAAAATTAATAAGTGACACCCGCGCAATTTTACCGGTCAATGGCATTTTAAAAGGACACCTAAAGTCGGAGCACCTAGCTTTAAAAAAATGTGTACCCACCCTTCTCCATGAATGTTGTGACGGTACGCACATCCGACGCAGCATCTGACGTTTCCGTATACCAAAAATGAAGAGTGAAAGCTTTCATTGAAGCCTATCGGTAAGACACACAGATCAAACAGTACCAGGGGCATATTGATTGCCCTGCTATCCACAGTCACCGCGTCTGTTTGCTGTATGCGGGGACAGCACATTATTCCGAAGGCTCACAAATCAGAATTGTCAGTGCTCCGAAATCCAAGCACTCTCAAGTACCACTGACCGACAGTTCAAAACTCCGAAGCACCTTTTTGAGGCGGCGTATTTTTTCAAGACAAACGAATTTTGGTCTTGTAAACTCCAAAGGTTCGTTTTCCATAAACACAATACTCCGATGCCTCATTAATTTGATGAAACAGCTCTGTCAATCCACAATACCAGAAGGTCGAAGTTTTAATATGCCAAAACCACTATTGGTCAGAAGAAGCAATAATTCGAGATCCCAGTGGTTCTAAAGTTTATACTGTCGAAGGTCCAGCATTCAAGGAAGTAATTGACTGAAAAGCAAACATTCTAAAATGACCTACTGAGTAATATAAATCTGAAGTGTTGCCTTCTGGCTGCATGACTGTTTCCTTGAGAAAATTTATGAAAAATTCAGTTCTCTCCTTGTTGGCGTTTTTTCAAGTGATTTAGGAGAAATATTTTTTTCTATTTCTTATACCAGCCAAAACATATAATATAGAAGAGAATGTTAGAAGACAAGGGTATTTTTAGCACTGCAGGATAACAAATGTATTCTCAACGAATCCAGATCAAAATGACTACGGCCAACATGACTACGGCCAAAATGCCCCAAAAACTGCAAGGAGGTCAAAATGACTACGGCTAAAATGCCCCGGATTTTTCATTAGAAAATTAAACTAATTTGGGAATCTTTTGGCATTTTATGTTTTGCAACAAAATTGGTATTTGGGTCTTTTATTTTTTCAACAAAATTTATTTATTTTATAAAATGAAAATTGTTGTGTTTTTCTTCTTCCATTTATTACAACATAATCTGTCATTTCGGATGACGTCGATACGGTGCAATTGCAGTAGTTGGCACGACAACTGCAACGCCATGAAATTCTGCTTAACTTCAAGGCTTTATTCTTGATGTAGAGAAAGCCATTATGCGAAATTTTCTGTCCTCCTTTAGTGCTATTGAAAACTTCCACCGCATTATTTCTAATGGAACTATGATAATTTTGAAGGTTTCCCCACCTTTATATATATATATATGCATCGTGTCTACTGCCGGATTTGCAGCTGCATACTCACTGGCACCGTTTCTGGCATTTTGGAAGATAAGAATGCGGCACTGTGCCGCCAGTTGCATCCATTCCCTGTTTCTAGACGGATTAGGTACATCGCATATGGATTAAGTGCGATGCATGTGGTGCATGCATTGCCAATAGACAGCGTAGTGAAAGTGACACGAACTACTCCGGACAGTCCGCTAAAAACCCGCTACGTTTTATAAAGGTTTTTGTTTTTTATTATTATGCTTTTCATATCTGGGGGCATTTTGACCATAGTCATTTTGACACACCTTGCAGAATTAGGGGGCATTTTGGCCGTAGACATTTTGACCGGACACCATTCTCAACACCTTGATCTTCATTATACAATAGCATTAGGGGACAAGGCCAAAATGCCGGAGAGAAAAGCCAGTTTGAACTGTTTCCCTCACCCGGAGAAGCTAGGCACGGGTTAAGTTAGACTGTCATATCAAGTTAAAAGCTTTTGCTTTATTTTCAAACGTATTTATACACTTGATTGTACTTGCTTTTCAAACCATGGATACTTTTCAGTGTTAGGGCACATATTAACATTAACACACACATGTACTCAACAAAAGTAAAAACGCAACTTTGAAACCTGCAAAATGTATTAAGTGAGGAATAATTAAGCCTCAACCTAATTACATATTTTAGTACATGAAATGCCAAGCTTTCTGTTTTTGAAAGCAGGATCGATTTTGCATCAAAAGCGGCAATGTCACACTTAATTAAGCATACCCTCTTGCTGCAATTCATCTGCATCGCATGAAACTCATCAAATTCTGTATTTTGTGAAGTGGAATGACATTTCACTCCTCTACAAGCACTTTTGTAAGCTCTAGCAATGTCTCAGGTGGGATTTTGCGCTTGTGTACTTTTTTCCAAGCACACCCCACGCCTGTTCGATCGGCGCAACATTGGACGAAATAGCGGATTAGGACAAGAACCAGACGTTTTACGCTTGAAAGTACTGCTGCGTAACGGAATGAGGACGTGCGTTGTCCTGCTGTAGAATTAGACCATTGTGACGCACAGAACCGACCGCCGATGGCTCCAAAATTTGTTCTCGATACTGTTCAGCTTTATGAATGCCGTTGGCAAAACGGAGTTCAATGCGATAAGCGAATGATATGTCTGCCCTTAGTGTCACACTTTGACTGCCCCATCGGTCTCTTTCTTACGGAAGCGCATAGTTGATATACTACTCACCAGGTGGAATGCATAGAATTAACCATAATAGTATTTCGTATTCACCTAGTGAGTATACAATTACACTATACCATGTTGTACATGAGTACATTGTGGTTTGAATGACACTTGTTTTATGTACTTGCATTTTAAGTTTTTACAAACTCAAAACTTGTTTTGTGCGCTGGTTTCTGACATTTTTTTCCAGAAATATATTTTTACGCTACAGTGTTGAAATGGCTATTTCCTGTGCAACACCGAGAAATAAGTGTCATTCAAACCATAATGTACTCATGGACAGCGTGGTACTATGTAATTGTATACTTACCAGGTAAATACGAAATGCTATCATGATTAATTCTATGTATTCCACCTGGTGAGTAGTATGTCAACTATACGCTTCCGTACTTTATTGAACACAGGTACTGCTATAGCGCTCGTTTGTTCGGCGCAAACGGCGGGCCCTTCCCTTAGCGTAGTTCAAGCAAAAACGCGATTCATCGGTAAAAAGGACTTGATTTCATTGTCTTTCTGTCCAGTGGAGATGTACATTGACCCATTGAAGTTGTGCGCGTCTTCGGGTGGAAGCTAACAGCAATCCGCGATAGGGCGGCTCGGGCTTAAACTGCATCGACGGAGCCGGTTTCTTACACTCTGGCTATAGACACGGTCATTGTCACGGTCAGAAACGGTCTAGGAGATGTGAGAGACGAATTCTTTGGTCCTGCCTGGAGGGAGTAACGTGTGGTCTCCCCTATCGAGAGCAGTCTGCGGTCGATTCTTTTTCCTCTAAAGGGGTTCTAAGGCGTGGCACTGTGGATTTGTGCACTCTAAAAGTTCTAGCGATCACCGAGGCCGGCTTTGCAACTTGGAGCTTTTCAACGCGTTCGCGATGAATTGCGGTCAGTTTTGACATTCCTTGGACTTACCAGATCAGGTTAACCTGCAATAGAGTGCTATGGGGAAAGGAGGGTACTTGCGCTCCGCGGCGTTTAATTTTCGTCGATTTCTTGTATTTCCATCCATGATTAATTGAATTATATTTTAATATTTTGCATCTGATATAGGCAGTCATCTGATTTTTTTATTTTAAAGCGACCACCAACGCGCCTTTAGAACTCACCACAAGGATTAAATTTGAATTTCTGAATTACATGCGAGATTGAAGCAATTGCAAGTATACAGCAGTCTAAAATTAATACAACAGCCATGGTTGATTGATACGATGTCATCAAATAGTATGTGATTACATATGTAATCCGAGCGATGAGTGAATCGTGGCAGGTTCATGTGAGTAGATTATTAGAATAACCGATTAATTGCTCCCATTTTGTACAGCTTACAGAGGATGAACTTTATTAAAGTGGTAACTACTCACAATAACTGTTTTTCATTCCTCAAGAAAATTTATAAGAGGGGTCAAATATCCTAGGAGGAATGGACCCACGGGGGAATAAATATCCTAAGGGGAGGCCAAAAGGGTGGCCCGGGGGCATTTCTTCTGGGAGCTATTTCTCCCTGGATACCGGTAATTGAGTATTAAGTTTTTTCGCTGCCACTGGAGAGTGGGTTTTCGGAAAACTTCTGAAGATTCTACGTATTGAATCTTCGGACTGCTGAGCCGTCTTAAAGAACCCTTTTGGAATGTCAGTCCTCCTGACTACTAAGCTTTCTAATCTCTAGGCTTTCGAAGACATTTAGCTTTGGACTATTGGGTCTTCTGTTTTATTAGCAATTAACCATTAACAACTGCATCATTAACCTACTTTCTCTTTATGTGACATGTTCATACATATTGTGCATATATATACCAATACTGCGCTGTATTACAGTCTTACGCGAACACAGCGACGATGCTTGTAGAGGCAGGCGTCCCCGTCCATGGCCTGGGCATACAGAGCCATATCAACGATTTCCCAGACATAGTTGCTATTCAAGTAAGTAATCTGTATATGTTACAGGGAAAGATTAATTTCAGGGAAACTATAGTTTTCACAGTGAATATTCTCATGTGAAAGATTAAAGTTTCGGCAGATAATGCAGATAATGCAAATATAAATAAAACACGGTCTTCTGATTGCTAGTTTTATTCACGACATCTTTTTATTCAACCAACTGGCAATAATCAACTCCACATAATAATCTACATAAAAAATCTTGTCGAAAGTTTTCAATACTAATCACATATACATCACATATTTACATACACCTTATATTTTGCAAAGCAAAGAAATTAACTCAGGTTTTAGGTAATGCATTAATTTTTGTGTTCAGTCCGAAACAAAATTAAAACATAAGCTTACTGTTTTTGTCGAGAAAAATTGCTCGACGCACTTATTACAACCAACTGAATTATTTTATGTGTTGTCTGACTATAAAATACAACTACGTATTCGTCCTTCATTGACAAAGTTGTGCATTCTGTCTCGGGCGTTAACATTACATAATAATATACTAGATTTTGGTTAAAACACACCATATCGGGGGTATTATCACGCCACTACAAACTTCGGTGACAACGTGACAATACGGATAAAACGCAATCACAACTAAACCAAAAAAACTAGAGAGGAGGCTGGGGATGTGGAAGAAAACCAAAAATTATTAAAATTAAATGTTGCTGAAACACGTCTGGTCAGTGACGAGCTCAGTTAGATGAATGAAAACAAAGGTGAAAAAATGCCTCACCATTCTATTTACTTTACAGCTTTGTAGATACGCAGCAAGGGAAAAACACTTTAATTATTAAATAATCTGGCACCGCGGCAACAGGCAAAAATATTTTAAGCCAGCATTTTTTAAATTCATTCTTAAAAAAGTTGTTGTCAGAATGTCTGCTCGTGTTTGTTGCTGCAGCAAAAACTACAATGGAATCGAGAATTACACAGGACTTGTGCCATGAAACATTTACACTGATTTGTCTTACACCGCTCACTGCAAGAACAATTACATTTCACAAATCTCCAAATTTATTTTAAGCTGACTGCTTCTCGCAGATAAACTTGACAATTTAAATTCAAGTCACTTTCCAATTAAATAAATAATTTATGATTTAACGGTATTAATGTCAAGCTTGTCAGGGTGTGAAAACATTAGTCTGTGTCTGCGAGTTCTTTTATGCACTTTAAGGCCAGTTCATAGTTCAGTTTTTACTTCGCAAATGCTTTGAATTCGCTTATCTCCACTTTTAGATGGGTTTCCCATTTACCACACAATAGAACTGAAACTCTTCTTCTCGCAGTTAGAATGGGTCTATGCCACTCTCCATCCATCAGCCAATGACAAAAAGGGAATCCTCTGATATTACGTCATTGGCAGTAAAGGTCATTCCCTTTAGGTGTGGCGTTACCAACACACGCCATTTTATGTGCTCCGCAATTTTGTGAAAAATGAACCTAGTCCAAGTGCGACTTTGCTTTATAAATAGTTTATTTTAATACTAAAGGACTAATTTTTCTCAACTTGAAATCTGGATAAAATTAGCTCACGATAAAGCAAGATTTTTTAGCACTTGTAAACTCAACAACTACCCGACCGAAGTACAAGTTACGATGACACCTTACTCCAGAACCTACAAGATTGGGATTGATGCACTAGTTCCATTACACATCGCCGTGGAGGTAATTTGAGTCTTTATAGTCCGCTGTGCCTGTAGACTCCAAGCTTTACCTAGCTGACTGCTCCATCACTGAATGACCAGTCACGGCTTTAACTGTCACTTCATGGGACCGATAAGGCGTATATAAGCAGATTTTATATCTCTGATCTTGGTCCAAGCGAAAGAAATGCTTTCTAGGCGTTTTCTTGCGTTTTTCGGCGTTTTGTAAAAACAAGGCCCTGAACGACCGCAGACGGGATCGGCACCGTGTTCTTTCCGCAGCACCCTTCATCACCTCGGACTTTGTTGAAGAGACGATGAGGAAAGCCAGTTCAGTTATTCTGGATCAGGTCTTCACTCCGATTATGATAGACACGGATTCGGATTCGGCAAAAAGGCCAAGAAATCCAAGACAAACGCCTTTTCGGAGACGGTAGCCAAACTGGATATCCCCGAAGGGGCAGAACAAGAGACACTGCGGAAGGCATGGGCAATGCCCCCTCCCACAACTGTCACGCCTCTGGACTAAGCGTAACACTAAGCGTAAGTCCCCTTCTCCCGAACAAGTTAGTGATACAAACGGCTTCGGGGTCTACATTGACAACACCAATTGAAGATTACAGCCCAAGATGAAGTGTCGCCCCTACCCAGACACTAAACCTACCGGGGGAGTTTTTGGCCCTCTTGGCTCTACAGACGCAGATGAAAAGACAGTTTAAGGATTTACAACTGTGCCTTCAAAGACCTGATCTACCCCACTACCAAGAAAACGTCGCAGACCGTTGGCCATTGTTTCTCGTCCCCTCCAGAGGATAGCCCTCACACCCCACAACAACCCCCTCTGCTGGTACCACAAAATGCTCAGGTACAGCTAGTGAGGGAGAATCTTCAGAAATCTCACCGTCGGCGAAAGTCTCGGGGCTACTCTCAGAGGACGAGGACGACCTGCAGACAGTCGTGCCACTCCCCCTTGACAATTCCTCAACGGGATAAGTGTTTGCCCCCAGAGGCACGAGAAGCCGGGAAAGGACGGTAATCAAGATTCAGAAGGGCAGGAATCAGGAGACGAGAGGTCCGAGGAGGAAGTAGACGAGACGCTACCCTCCCCTCATTTCCGGCTCCCCTTGTGGGAAGTGGACTACATCAGATCGCCCGGGAGCAATCATAGGCTCAGGAAAGACCCAGCAGCAGCAGGAAGACGCCCCGTCAGAACCCCCTCTCCGCCGGATCTCACCCCCACAGTGATGATGCCACTCCCTCGGGATCTCCATCCACCATAGCTCCCGAAGACGTGTCGTTCAGGAACAATGTCAAGGAGATAACACGGCTGGCCGTCACCTTTGGGTCGCCAGGCCTCGACAAGGAGGATCCTCCCATACGGATGACGTCACAGACGGCCTTGCCGCAGAAGACTCCTTCGTGGCCAACGCCATTACGGTCCGTTCGAAAGAGTTCAAGAAGATGCACGTTGGCGAGGGTCGCACTCTCTCTTGCTTTAATATCTCCAAACATTGTGCTGTAAGACCGGCCCGCACTGGTCTTCGGACGAGCTTGTACCACTGGAGGCACTTGAGCAACCATCGAAGTGGGCAGTTGGATGCCACCCGTCAAGGGTGATTCGGACATTCCACTAGTGGTCCAAGACCATTGAGGCGTCCTCCCGATTGAACACCATGTCGTTTCAGGACCATACCCAGAAAGCCCTGACGACACGATGGGATTACCTACACCTCGATGATCCGGTGGGCTTCAAACAATTGGAATGCATCGCACTAGCAACCAGGGATGTAGTCAAGCTGTCCACCTTCCTGATGACATCCCTTGTCTTCCTTCGGCGGAACGCGTTATAACAGCCCTGCTGGTCAAGCGTGAAAGGGCTGAGACATCTACGTCATGCTCTCATCCTCGCGCAAAAGAAATCTTCCCTCCGGCAGAAGCAGAACGGGGCCCCGTATATCCCAAGCGTCATTCTGGCACCCAGCAAAACGCAAGAAGACTGAGCAAGCAAGATCCAGCATGCAGTTACAGCCACCTCCTCCCAAGAAGCTGAAGCCAAGCAACAGCACCAAGACGGTGGGGCAGTCTTCACAACCAAACAGATAGCAGCCAACCAAAGTACCGCCCAGAGACTCCCTGGTCTCCTGGCAATACTTTAGTGAACTAAAAAGACTTAGAAAGTTTGCTAACCTTAAACGCATCCTTTCACGTAGGAGGAAGACAAGGTAAATTTTGGTAAAACATGGGACAAAATGGAGGCCGCCTCGTAACCTGTTGGCTAAAAACGGCTACTCCTTCTCTTCAAACGGGATCGGAGGGGCCGTCCTAAATCTCAAAGAAAAAAGGACAGTAAAGGAGGTGCCAGAGAACCAATCAGCGTTTTTAGCAGGGTTTTTCTGGTCCAAAAAATACGAGCGTTGGAGACTAGTAATAGACCTCTCCGCTCTGAACAAGTTTCTGCAAGTAACATCCTTCCAAATGGACACCGCCCAGGTCATAAACGAGAGCTTGCAGGAAGGGGTGTGGGGAACGTCCATGGACCTCTCAGACGCATATCTCCACACCCCAATGCACCGGTAACCCAAAAAGTTTCTGGGTTTCTAAATAGGTCCAAGGCGGTTTTGGTTTCTGGTACTCCGCTTCGGCCTGTCCACAGCCCCATATGTGTTTTCGAATGTAATGAGGGTACTCAAATCATGGGTTCGCTTAGAAGGTATGCTCGTGTTCCAGTACCTAGACGATTGGTTTCTGGCACACTCAGACAGAGATACAGCCCATCGTCAGACCCTAGCACTGGTACACAAAGCAATACAGGTAGGTTTGGTGGTCAATGTCCCTAAGTAAGAATTAAAGCTCAAGCGAGACGTCGTCTTTCTGTGAGAAAAATCGGATTTGGTAAGGGGCCTTCCCCACAGAAAGACAACAAAAAATCTCACGGGGCATACAAGGGACACAGGCAGGCAAAAATGGAAGACTACAACTCATGGAGTCCCTACTAGAGCTCATAGTAGCCACCGAGCGAACAGTCACATTTGTTCGTCTGCACCACAGACCGTTATGAAGACAGGTGAGAAAGACCCTAAGCTTCCCTGACCTCCATGTTATGGTGGTTCGATCCACAGATTATAAGCGAGGGCGCCCTCTTCCACCCCCACCCCCAGAACTCCAGACAGATGCATCCCAAGAGGGATGGAGAATGCATTGTTAGGGCCAGGTGTGGAGGGGCGAATGGCCCCCCTCTCTCAAAAGGTACCATAGTAACTCCCTGGAACTGCGAGTCGTTTGGATAGCACTGAACAAATTATCCGAACAACTCAGAGGCAGGAGTATCCTAGACAATTCAACGGCCGTGGCGTACCTAAACAGACAAGGGGGACCAGGTCCCTTCCTCTATCAATACTAACTTACAGGATTCGATCCCTAGTCTGCCAATCTCGAGTTACCCTGTCCGCACGACATCTAGCGGGAAGACTCAACGTCCTGGCGGACCTAGCATCTAGAGTAGGCCAAGTCATCCACACGGAGTTGTGTCTAGCCCGACAATCCTTTCTTTGGTTGATGAACCAATCGCCATGAGGACCGCCACACTGGAACCTATTGCCCATGCTATGGAAACACAGCTCTCCAGATCAAGCGGCGTGGGCAATAGATGCCCTCAGCTGCCCATGGCCGATACAAAAAGTGCTTTATGCATTCCCGCCGCAGGCAATCCTCACACAAGTCCTACAAATAGGTATTGGATCTGAGCCCACGGGCCTAACTGCTGGTGAGTCCATGGATGCCAGAGGCCCCTTGGTTTGCCTTGCTGCTACGATCCAAGATAATGAAGACGATTCAAATCCCGTGCCACAAGAAAATCCTATTCCAGCCACATCGGCAACATTTCCACCCAGCGTCCCACCTACTAAACCTACACCGTTGGCACCTGACCAGTCCTTCTTTAAAGGAGAACCGGTTCTCACAAAAACTAGTAGATAAAATTGTGAACAATCACAAACAATCTAACGCAAAGGTGTACAAGGCCCAGTGGAACAAATTAGCGTCCTGGATTAGCAAGTCTAAACAGTGATAGTGGACTTCTTGGACCACTTATTCATAGCTGAGGATCTAAAAGTACTGCGGAACCTCTGAAGTCGTACCACTCTTGGGACCTGAAAAAATGTGCCCTATTTCAGAGGTGGTCCCATTGGAAGGTTTGGTCATTCTGGGGTAGAATCTGTTTTTCGTTTTCCATATTGCGTATTCGGTATATTTTCACAGTAAAGGACCTCCCCTTGTATACAAAAGCCGTGACATTGGAGTATCAAGAGATTAAGAAGATGTCCAGTGCAGTATCCGATGGCAAAAGGATTATAGTGCGCAAGAGTTACTAGAGTGTAGCCAATGCAGTGACAGATTATGGCACTAAGCGACAATGATGGAATATGCAATTGGAAATTCTTTGTACATTTTCAACGTGGTTGAACTCCGAAAAAGTTTTAAATATCATGTTTCAAATAATTAGCTGGGTCGGTAACAGTGGCTTAAGGAATATGGCGCGTAAGAACTACTCAGAGGGAAGGCGATGAGTTTGTATATTGTCAGGTGCTATTGTTTAGACAATAGATAACGAAATAAAGCCCTTTTCTGGTAGCACACTTGTTACCATAATCCCCAGCAACAAAATCCAAGACGGCAACATGCTAAGTGTTGTGAATGATGTGCCGCACAGATACAGCGATTTTTCCTCTATCCCACAGTGGCCCGATCTCAGGTATTTTGAGTGTTCGGGACCGAAAAAAGTGGCCCGTCCGATGTGGTCCAAATTGGGAGTTTCCTTAAGCATTGATTTCTACGAAGCGCATTCGGGACCTAAAAGATGTGGCCCATTTCAGAGGTAGTCCCAATAGAGAGGTAGTCCGATGTCGAGGTTCCTAAGTTCCAACTCATCCGACATTCCAAGGTAAACTCGCCCCAGCTCGTCCAACGTAGCACAGTGGGAACTTTCTCTAGTATTAAAGTACTTTCAACGGCATGGCGTTTTGGGAAAGAAAGTGATTTCGGCAAAAAATACCACGATAAGGTTTACCTTTTTACTAGCCCTAGCGTCAGGCAAGAGAAGGAGCGAAATACATGCCCTGGACAGAACGGTAAGCAAAGAGAACGGGGAGTGGGAGAACATCACCTTCGTCCCTATGGCCGGCTTCATGGGCAAGACCCATATAATTATCCACGGGATGGGTGCGTTTGACCATATCAAATTACCATCCCTACCAGAATCACAAACTTCTCAGGACTTACTCTCATTGTGTCCCGTCAAAGCCCTGCGTCAATATCTTGAGCTCCCAGAGGTTTACAGGTCAGAGAACCAAAAAGCCCTCTCGAAACAAACTGTTTTCATCTACATTAAAGGGGTCATCACGGCAGTGTACGATCGGACACAGTCCCTCAGTCAGAGTTGAAAATAAAAGCCCATCAAGTTAGACAAGTTGAAAACTCGCTTAGGGCGCTGCGTAATGTGTCACTAGCAGATATACTTAAGGCAGGATGCTGGGCTTTACCCAACTCAAGGACTTCTCTCAAGATGAACTCTCGGGCTTCTATTCTCTTGGCCCTTCATAGCAGCGGAGACGAGCATTACTAATTTGACAACCCTCTGTTACAGGTCACCCACTTCAAGACCCAAAGGCAAGGGCAAGCAAAAGGGAGGATATTCAAAGAACCGCAACGGCAACCCATACAAACCTAAGAAATAGCCAGTTCACTACCTCGCCGGCTATTTCTCCGTGTATTCAATTACAACCAACCCTATGGGGCTGGTCATCTTATTCTTCAAACGGACCGTTCATGAACAATCTTGTTGTATTACTCAAGATACGGTTTCCAGGCATACGGTCGCTGTGAACCACACACAGCCTCAGTAACTGTTAAGATTTACTTCTCGACTAAGAAAAAGGGGGATACAAGTATTCCCCGTCCCAGCGGATCTCGAGGTTACGGACCGTTCATTAAAACCTACGAGACGCTATGGATCTGTGCCACAGTGACCATACGACCAAGGCCCATGGTACCATTATGGGACTACGCCTAAAACAGTTTTATCACTAGGATTGATTCCAATCCAGTTTAATGGGTGTTTTAAAGCTTCTAGTCATTTAATTTCCAGAAATTATCAATCGATTTTGTTAAACTTTAACAATTTTAATGTCTAATAAGAGCAAATAAGAGCAATTAAGAGCAATAAATCAGTATAATTGTTATTTTCAAAGACACATGCCATATATCATCCCAGGTTGATATCCATCCAGAGGAAGGCAAGAGGGAGATGGTAAAGGATACTCGGTTAGTCAGTCTGTTCGCATGAAATTTATTCATACTGTGTACACTCTCTGTTAAACGAATGCTTTTGATATTTATTGCCAGATCCCATTACTGGCCAGGAGTATTTTCTCCTTCCCCTACCAAGATCATGGAAAGCAAATAAAACGAGCAGATCTTAGATTTCGGGATGTTATTTCATTTCAAATTACAAATCCCATCTAACATTGCTTGATTTGTAACACCTTTTACGAGTAATTGCATTTTTCGAGACCCTTTTCGTTCATTCAGTTCAGTTCAGTTCAGAATGGCAGGCTCCCCTGCTCCGGACTTCAGTCCCATCTAAAGGTCGAGATAAGCGAATTCAAAGCTTTTGCGAAGTAACACTAACGTTTTATTTCGTAAAACGTACTTTTACGAGTAAAAGCGCAATTCGCGTTCTCCACTTTTAGCTTATCTTCCCTTCCATCCATCCCACAACAAGCCTGGGTGAGTTGTTACCACCCATGTAGGGGCTTAAAGGGAATGACTTTTGTTTCCAATGACGTAATATCAGAGGATTCCCTCTTTCTCACTCGCTGATGAATGGAGACTGGGATAGGCCCATTCTAACTTCGAGAAAAAGTTTCATTTCTATTGTGTGGTAAATATGTCCAAAGAGGAACCCATCTAAAAGTGGAGAACGCGAATTGCGCTTTTACTCTAAAAAACTTGTTTTACGAAATAAAACGTTAGTTTATTCACAGCATTGTGTGGATTCTTGTGATTTTGCAAGTAGTCAAAAGATAACATTCCTAGACGTCGTTAATTATATGCCTTTCTCTTAACAATTTGCGGCGTACTTTTAATACAAAATGAAATGAAAACATCAAAACTAAGTCGTACATAAAATGGCATAAAGTTAACTCAAATCTGAGCGAAGCCGCAGCATGCGTCACAGCTAACTTGCTTATGCACATTTCTTAGCATCGACTGGACATTGCAGCGAGTGTTGGCTTGCCACTGTGGATTACTGAACTGGACATTGACGCAATCAGTAACAAGGAAATACGGGCGGGCGCCTACGATGACCTTGTGACCTTGTATTTCGGGCACCCCAGTGTTCATGGCGTACTGTTGTGGGGTTTTCACGATGAACATATGAACAAGCCTGACGCAGCTTTATTTGAAGGCGATAATTATACAGTAATGTTTCAGTTTGTATCTTATAGCCCATTCACTGAAATATCTAATGCTTATTCCTGTTTCTTTTGCTGCATTTGCTATATAATATTTTTTCTATGAACCAGCTTCTCTAGCTATTGCTATTATGCTTTAAAAATTGAAACACTTTTATATAGTGTGGAAAAACAAAATGCGAACCATTAGCGTTTCTCACGCATAACGCACAGGTGTTTTACTGTATATAATTTAGTTAATAAACACAGAGCAACAATAACGTTGAATTCAAAAATGAATGAAATTGAAAAAAAAAATTATGTAAACAAGTAAAAAAATATCTATTTTGCAGCCAAATGCGGCTGGTTTGCGCTGGCAGGAAATGATGAATGTCAGATGGAGAACCAACGCTGCTTTTTATCCACAAACCCATGAAGAATCGTTCTCCAAGCGAGGATTTTACGGTGGATATGAAATCCAGGTTAATAAAAATTATTGATTCTCAACTGAAAGTTGAGTTTAAGGTTTTGTAAGATTTTGAGGTACAGGTTTTGTAAGCTTTAATTGTATATGAATTGTAGAGGGAGAGATGTGCTTCACGATTTAACTCTACAATGTATCAGTTAATTTATTCATATTTCTAATTTACTCAGAGTTTTATCTGTGGCATGCCATTTTCACATTTATTAGGAATTGTTAATATCGAGAATTAATTTTTGATCTCAAAAAATCATAATTTGATATCAGGAATTAATTTTTGCTATCTGTTATTATATTGATATCTCCAAATGCATTCTTGATCTCAAAAAGTAATTCTTGATACCAACAAATATTTAGAGATATCAAGAACTATTTATTGATATCAAAAATAATTTAACAATACCTAAAATTGATTTTTAGAGATCAAACATTCAATTCTTGATAGCAAAAAGGAAATATTTGATAAGAATGAGACTTTTTTAATTTATATTTTGAAATCTGCAAATGATTTTTGTATCTCAAATTTTTTTCATTAAAATATCAATCTATTTTTACATAAAAAATTCAGAAGTACACATATGTGAATAAAATACTGACTGTTCCTTGTATGCAGAATCTTTAATTTAATTTTTTATTGCACAAAAAAGAAGTAATTCTTGAGCTCAGTAATTATGTTGTTATTATTAATATCAGATATAAGTTCGAATAAAGAATAAAACGACCTGTACACATATTTGCATTTTTGGGATTAAAGGGGTTTTCAGGCCTGTGAACACTCAAAACTATGGAATGCCGTTTTAACATTTAATGCTTATTTTTGATATCAAAATATAATTAAAGATATCAACAAATCAATGTAGATCTCAATAATTTATATTTTTCTATCAATAATTGAATTTTAGATGGCAAAAATTTATTTTTGAGATTATAAAATCTTAAGGTAGACACACATTTACATAAAATATAACGAATCGTCAATTAAATTTTGGAGATGAAAACTTGAATCATTGAGATCAATAATAGCAACACAATTTTTGATCTCAAGAATTACTTCTTTTTTATACAGAAAAAAAAGTTCCACTGTTGGCCCTGGTTTGGAGACTCCGCTTGATTTGATTGCTTTATGTTTTAGGTATTTTACGATGGCAGCTACATTAATTCTGAATTCTTCACGCTGGAGACGGGTTCCGCTGCCAGCATTTTTATTTATGTTTAATCGTTCCGGTTAAATAACGAATTAAATTATTGAGCGCAGAATTCTATTTTTATTTATTTATTCTATTATTTTTCTTTTTTGGCGGGGGGGGGGGGGGGGAAGGGGGGTTGTTCCTAAACTTTATTTCATGGTTTACAGTAGCGTACAAAGGAAACAGTGGTATTTTTTGTAGTGGATATGACGAGTAAATGCACAGTCGTAGTTCCCGCTCTTCGAGTGCTAAAAACATCACGCTATGCGTTTCTAAAAGAGTACACTTTGTGCCACACTGGCAACGTGATTAACAAAGAGAACACCGTAGACGTGCACAAAAATTCTTATTTATTACAGAATGTAGTTGCGCAAAATGTCATGATATAAACCTAGACCGAATTGTGCTAGATAGCGGAATTACCCTCCTGCAGAAACCACGAAAGAAAATGTTTGCATAAAATTATGATCGAAAAGGTCAAGTCACCAAGGTACCCCCTTCTCTGTCGTCGTTTTGGCCCCAATGGGAAAAGATGAGCTCACAGTCGCTTATCTGTAACCGTTTTTTCTGGACAACGGTCAACGTTTTTGACCTTGACTGACATCGAGAAGGTCAAGTCACCGAGGCCCTAAGGGTTGAAATGAGTTCAAAATCTCTCTATCTCTAATCATTTTCGAGATAATGGTCGATGTTTTTGACCTGGCCGTGACCGAGAAGGTCCAGGTCACTGCGGAACCTCTTATGTGACATCGCTTAGGCACAAATGTCTGAAAATCAGCTCAAGACAATGGTCAACTTTCGGTTCCCCATGTGTTTTGAAAAAAATGCAGGCCATTTGGTGTCTTGCTACTACATCTTTTTTCCTTCTGTTTGACCTCCAATTGGATGTTTTCCAGGAAAATCCTCCACTATTTGATTCAGGAAAACGAATTTGGCACACATTCAGAGGATGACAAGCTCTCACAAGGAATCCACTGTCTTTTTGTTTTGTTGTTGTTGTTTTTTTTTTTTTTTTTTTTTTTTTTTTTTTGCCTTGAGCGCCAAGGACCAGGTCAAAATGACGTCAGATCAATTTTTCTTCATAACAATTTCCAGAAAACTCCTATATAGGTGGAAATAAGTTCTCGCTGAAACCCCAATTTTCTTTTGATCTTGACTTCACGGATCAAGATCAAACTGAGGTCAAAATATGAATACCTTTCTATCACGAAAAATGGCCAGCAAATGGCTGAAATCCGAGTTTAAACATATATATGTTTCGGTAGAGAGCGACATCGCAACTTAGATCTTGCCTTGAGGGTCAAGACCTCATCCAGCCTTGACGTTAGGACGACAAATATCTAAAACAGTTAAAAATCACATTCGTTCCTTTAGACCTAAACACGATGTCAAGTAAGTTTTACCCCGGTGACCCTCATCACCTTTGCAGATATCAAGGCCGAAAACTTGAAACTAACCATTGTATCGAGAACGGTTAGGGATACAGCCATTTTGAGCTGATGTTCGACCGTTCGGACCTAAACGCTGTCACATAAGCGGTACCTTGACTTTCTAATTCATAATGCAACAAATACATTTTCTTTTTATGTTTTTTTTTATCAAGTAAGTTATTACGCTATCCAGCTGAATTCGGTCCAGTATTTATATCTACTTTAAGACATTTTCAAACCAAAACATCCGTGGATGTTAATTTTGAATTCCGTGATAGATGATTTAACCCAGAGCATTCACTTAGCGAAATTAATTAGTGCGATCGCCAATCCCAAATTTGCCATCCACACCCGGATTCGAACTTGGGGCGTAAGGATAACCAGACCAAAGCTCTAACAAACTGAGCTAACCGTCATTCCCAGATTCTGATATTTTGGTATTGAATATGACGTAACATGAATTACAGAGGCACTTCTTTTTAGTTACAATTGTGTTGTACTCATGCTGTGATATACTTTAACGGCCTAAATACCCTCAGTGTCTTTAAGCGTTAAATGCTACATATATGAAAACGTGTTTTACAAACATTCAGAGGTTGAAGTATCGCCGAAAAAAAAACTTCCACAAAAAATGCAATGTTTAATTAACCTTTCACATTCTCATGCTTTCGCCATCTATTGCATTTGTGCTTTATTGGTGGATCCAAGGCACATAGTTTTTAATTTTATTTATCACGAAAAATGCCTCGAAAAAGCGCTCAATTCCTGGTTTCAGGAGGGAGTAACCTCGCGATCTGAATCTCGACATTCAGGGTGAAGGTCAAAGATCACGTGACCTTTATATCTCGAAAAATGGTAAGAGATTTTGACTTTATTTCCGACTCTTTGGAACTAAAAGACGTTATACAAGAGGTAACTGACTTTCTCGGTCACGATCAAGGTCAAAATCCGGACGTTGACCATTATCAAGAAAACAGAGCACCTATAAGAGGCACCTTGGCGACCTTGACCTTCTCGGCCATGGTCGAGGCCAAAAACAGGAAGCTTAGCATTTTTTGGTAACGGTCAGAGATGGTGCGATTTTGAGCTTATTTTCAATCCTAAGGGTTTCAGAGACATGATAAAAGAGGTATCTCGGTGTCCTTGACCTTCTCGGTCTTGGTCAAATTAAAAACTGGAAGTTGACCATTATCTCAAAAACAGTTAGAGATAGAGAGAGAGGTACCTCGGTGACCTTGACGTCGCTTATTGTCAAGGTCAAAAACCAAAAGTGGACTATTATCGAGAAAACGGTTGGTAATAGAGCGATTTTGAGCCCATTTTCAAACCTGTGGGTTTAAACAGGTTATTAAACAGGTACCTCGGTGGCTTTGATCACAGTCATCAGGTAAAACATCATTCCGCTATCCGGTCTAGCTTTTGTTGTCCATGCACAGGCTCAGATGGATGTGGTCATATGAACTCGGCACATGTCAGTGTGTCGCAATACACGGGTACACCCTGTCCCTAGTTATCATGACACATATCAAAATAGTATGACAAGTAATTTGGTGAATGGCTCAGGAGAGTTTTTGGCAGCTCTCCATAATGAGGTAATTCTGGATATATCCTGAGGACTCGAGTAGATAAAAGCTCACATTCAAGGATCTTAGAGGAGTCCATTAGGTAAACATTCTGGAGAATTCTAACTAGGAAAGGGTCGAGTCACACAATGCTTATTTTCTCCCAAAGAGGTCCCCAAACTTGGACCGTTTTTCTGGTTAACATGCGTGTGGATGACTTTTTCAAATGACTCCTAAACGCGGAGTGTTAATTTTGAAATAATATTATTAATTTGATTTGAAATAATTTTTTAAACATATGTGGAGTTCAGCTCTGAGAGAGCCCTCCTTCCCTTCTATGTGGGAAAGGCGGAGTACTGACTGACAATTAACGAATTTAACACTCTCCGTGGATCGCGCTTGGCCTCAAAGTTCACCTTTTTGGACACTCATGACACCACATATCATACAAATTGCGACGCCCTAGTAATGAGCTTGCGCAATGCGATCAGCCCAAAGAAAGCTTATGCAGCAACATTACTCTTTAACACAGAAGTCTTTCTGATATAAAGATTTCATGGCAGCTGGCAACTTACGTCAACCACACGTTAACTATATTTTCAATGTCAATATGTTTACCATGTGGTAACCACACAGTAAGAATATGCTTCATTATAAGTTAAACTCTATAACTATATATGGTCTAAAATATACGGTAACCATAACGATATGTTCACTTCATTGTAACCACATATTCGCTACATTTTGAAAGTTAAAATGATATATGTAAACGGTGTGGCTCTCACATGATTTATGTGTGATTTAAACAAGTGGCCAACTGTTGTTTCGCCGAATATATCTTACTGCATGGATGGTTATAGATTTGAGCACACATTCGGCCTCGTTGTAACGGCACGTTTGATATAAGGTCGGTTTGATTCGTATTCAAGGGGTAACTTTTTTTAAAGCGTCCTGGATATGCATGGTAATCAATTTGAACTGAGCGCAGCCCGCTCCCTAGTCGCCCATTAATGACCTTTATTTTTAAAAAAAGCAAAAGCCATGGACTGATTCCCATGCTTTATTTGCCCTTTGGAAGTTTACAACGATCATGAAAATGACTCATAGATTTGCAGTGACGCATCGATAATTCGTCAGCTTAACCGAAGAAATTATGTAAAGACGATTCGGTGGAAGGCAAAGGAAAGTCTGTCACTGATCTCTCCGGCTTACTTACTGTGTACAGAATCAATATGTCCATCGCTAAATTTAGAGCATTACACTTAACATATTGGAAAACGCTGATCCAGTGGGTGCATATATAAGAGAGTCGACTTGCTAGTTGGTGTTAGGTTTCATTGAAGAGCTGCTCTGAAACAAGTAAGCTTGCAGTTGTCAAGGGCTGTTGAGGCTACAAATAATCTCAACAACTTTATCTCTCGAAGGGATTACTTTGATTTTGAATCAAGTTAAATTAAATTTCAAGTAGAAAGTTTCTTCAGGATTGATAAAAGATGCCTCCTAAGAGAACAACTCCAGCTAAAGCACCGGTTAAAAAGGGCGGGGCTGCTAAACCAGCTGCCAAAAAGCCCGCAGCTGCAGCTGCACCTGCAGCTACCAAAGGAGACAAGAAAGAAGAGCCGGCCAAGGGTAAGATAAACCATGTCGTATTTTAAGCACGGTAAATACGTTTTCAGATAAAAAACAGTTGAGGCAGTAAGTGGCAGTGTGGTTGGGTAAGAAAGGAGCTATACTTTTAGCAACTAATTACACTACTACGAATACCCAAACCAAACCCCTCAAACATAAATGCTTTCCGATATAGTGTATTGATCCAGCCGGCAGTCCATTTTGTAACCCTTTCAGTTATATTTGCTTCGTGCAAATCTTTACACTGTGATCAAGTAACTGATAACGCGGTCACTGCGAATTAATACTTATATATTCTGTAGTCTAAAAAGCCCCAAGAGAAAAAACTTTGTACATAGAAACTAGACTGTTGAGGGGTGGGGAGGAAGTTAGATTAGTAAATCTCCCCCACCCCCACCTGGTATTTTTTTACCCCTGCTCAGCTTCCTTCACCCAGGCTTGCTCCGCCCCCCCCCCCCCGCATTATTTTCGTTTTTTTTTCTTTCTGTCCCCTTTATCACTACCTGGTATAAAGCTGAATATAAAATGAAGCACTTTTTGGATAATGTGGATGTTATTTATGATTATCTAAGCTGTAAGAAGTATTCACCTGGGCTCTCTAAAAATACTGACAAGGGTATTAAGAACTATGTTATATTATTTTTTGAATTACCGGTATGTTGAATTTAGTCAATAATGTAGTTTAAGATAGTTTTATACAGTTTAACTGAGTCCACTTATTCACACGAACAGATATTATCAAAATACATTCAAACGCAAAAAAGTTCGTGGAGGTGGGGGGGGGGGGGGCAAATATATATGGGGGCGTGGGTGGACAAATATATGGAGGGGGAAAGATAGCCTAGTATAGCTTGGTGTCAATACCAAGCGGCCACGGGACAACTGGCCACCTACTATTGTGGCCACCGGTCAAGCGGCCACCCACGCTTGTGGCCACCCACGAAAGTGGCCTCCCCCGATATTAACCACCTTGTATTTTTTATTACAAATGCCTATAAAGATTACGTCCCAGTTGGCCTACGGTTCTCCAGGTCTACGGCTCACAAGGACTACGTTTTCCCAATTGGCCTACGATATTTTCCCAGTTAGCCTACGGTCATTTTAGTATGGTCCCACTTGGCGTTCGGTTTACCAGGCCTACGTTTTTTAGTTGGCCTACGGTTTACTAGTTAATTAGACCGAATTTCGCTACACGTAGCGAAATGGCACCCACTTGCAATGGTACAATCTGTCTGGTCAAAGACATTGTTAAGTGTTTCGACATAATTATCAGCTTCCGAATTATTATCTTGAACGAGGACATCGAAGTGAATATAATGTAATCTCTTTTGGGTACAAATAATCAAATGAAGTTTTCTAACCGTTTTCGAGATAACAGTCAACTTCCGCTTTTTGACCTTGACCGTAACCCAGAAGGTCAAGATCACCGAGGTACCTCTTATGTAACGATGTTTACGCCCAAAGGATCGAAAGTCCACTCAAAATCGCTCTTTCTCTAACCGTTTACGAGATAATAGTCAACTTCCGCTTTTTGACCTTGAACGTGACTCAAAAGGTCAAGGTCACCGAGGTACCTCTTATGTAACGATGTTTACGCCCAAGGGATCGCAGGTCCACTCAAAGTCGTTCTATCTCTAACCGTTTCGAGATAATAGTCAACTTCCGCTTTTTGACCTTGACCGTGACCCAGATCAAGAACACCGAGGTACCTCTTATGTAACGTTGTTTAGGCCCAAAGAGGCGAAAATGAGCTCAAAATCGCTCTTTCTCTAACCGTTTTCGAGATAATAGTCAACTTCCGGTTTTGACCTTGACCATGACCCGGAAGGTCAATTTCACCGACGTACCTCTCATCTAACTTTGTTTAGGCCCAAAGGGTCGAAAATGAACGCAAAATCTCTAACCGTTTTCGAGATAATAGTCAACTTCCGAGTTTTGACCTTGGCCGTGACCCAGAAGATCAAGGTCACCGAGGTACCTCTTATGTAACGTTGTTTACAGAAAAAAGAGAAGAAAAAAGGAAAAAGGGCAGAAATTTCGAGAAAAACCACAAACTTAACCTTCGTCTGCAATTGGGAATTATTTTATTCCATAAAAAGGGTCAGATCTTAACATCATAAGTCATTGAGAAAATCAAAGGTTATTTTATGTCTAGATCATATGGTTTTTGATGGTGAAATAAAATACTCTTTTGTTGGCCTACAGTTTACCAAATAATTATTTTGTTGTTATTTTATTACCAAATAATTATTTTACTGCATAAAAAGGGTCAGACCTTAACATCATAAGGCACCGAAAAAATCAAAGATTATTTGATGTTTAGATCATAAGGTTTTTGATGGGGAAGTAAAAGACTCTTTGATATCCAGATTAAACGCTATTTGACGTTGACATCACAGGGTTTATATATCTTAATTATAAAAATCATCACAGGTTAGATGTGGCATTGATGTATTAATTGCAATCACCATATTGCAGTTGAGATTACAGTTGGACTAAAATTGCAATTACTGTTATTGCAATTGGTGACATAATTTTTCGGAGTAGTTTGGATAAATAATACATTTTCATTCATTTCCGGAGAAGTGGTTAATTGGAATTATTCTTCTCCAGAGTAGGTAAGTATGACTATAATTTTTTCGAAATTCTACAACTGAATTATAGAGCAAACATGGCTTTTATGACGACAGGAGTAAGAAAAATGGTAGTCAACACTGTAGTTTATAGAGATCATTTAGTACAGAAAACAGTAATGTACATTGTAGTTTTACAGAGATAATTTATTATAGAAAATATTATTCACAGTTTATACCTGATTTAGATAGAGTTTGTAATCGTTCCAGTTGGCGTACGTAGGCCTGGTGAACCGTACGCCAAGTGGGACCATTCTAAAAATGACCGTAGGCTAACTGGGAAAATATCGTAGGCCAGCTGGGAAAACGTAGGCCTGGTGAACCGTAGGCCAACTGGGAAGTTACCGTCCAAAAATTGGGACTGGAGGCTTGAGGGCGTCATAGCAACAATACGGATGCATCAGACAATCCGCATATTCACCCAGCACTCCCGGAGAAGGCCCCGGGATATTTCCATTGCAAATAACACCATGCCTCCATCCAACTTTCAACCAAAATTCGAAATTGGAAGCAACGTTTAGAAGAGAATAGGGATAAAAAATAAATTACTTTAGAAATGCTTTCAAACGGTTTTAACATTACAATACAAAGTAAACACGGAGCAAAATCAACTCCATGAGGCAGCTAATATCGGCGCGGTGGAGAGCAAATTTAGGGATAAAGTGAAGCAAAAATAAGGAAGGAACTGTAGCTATGCCGCTACATAACTGTGCAACAGAAACCAACCATCGTATTTCCTATCTCTTCGGTTAGGATGAGGACGACATACGACTAACTTATGACTCCTCGCATCCTGAGGGAGGATCACTCAACAGTTTCCCTTCGCCCGACAAACAGAGATTTACATCGGTCAACGCAGCGTCTGCGTCAGTCCGTTCTCGCAATAACAATTTGCGGGTCTGGAGTGGCATTTCGACGGTAATTGGTACTACACAACACGTACCTCCACTTCGGAGGTTCCTTAAGCGTTCGGATCTTTCACTAGATAATCCAAAGGGTTTGCTGGATGCTCTATCGCCAGGGAAACAAATCCGTCGCCTATTATCTCAATGTCTTCTTCGTACCGCCCCCCCCCAGCAAACGTGTTTCAGAGCTTACTGGGTGAGCTCAGCTGTGCAAGCACTCGTCGTCCACGTCATTTGCTCCTCCCTGTCATTGTGCTGATGATGTTGCTAAAGGTGCCGGCATCACTCAGCGCGTATCAACAGCGATACGCGCTGCAGCCTCGCAATGATCAGCATGCTTTCAGCTCTTTCAACGTGTACGTGCAACTTTTTGGGTGGAAAAAGGCATGTTTAGCACATTGCTGAGGAAGCAAGCCCAGAAGTCATGGGCGCTTCGCTCACCTCCAAGAGATAAGCTAATGATTGGCTACACTGTAACTGGTCAGTGGATATGCATCGCTTAGCTCAGTATCACAATAACACTAAGGAACTGTTTTTCTTGCCATCACACGATGGACAGCTCTTCTCAAGTATCGCATAATCACAGAAACAGACAACAATGTGACTCTTGCTGAACCGATATTTAACAAGTTACACTTTCACCTTCTACAACTGAATTATAGAGCAAACATGGCTTTTATGACGACAGGAGTAAGAAAAATGGTAGTCAACACTGTAGTTTATAGAGATCATTTAGTACAGAAAACAGTAATGTACATTGTAGTTTTACAGAGATAATTTACTATAGAAAATATTATTAACAGTTTATACCTGATTTAGAAAGAGTTTGTAATCGTTCCAGTTGGCGTACGTAGGACTGGTGAACCGTACGCCAAGTGGGACCATTCTAAAAATGACCGTAGGCTAACTGGGAAAATATCGTAGGCCAGCTGGGAAAACGTAGGCCTGGTGAACCGTAGGCCAACTGGGAAGTTACCGTCCAAAAATTGGGGCTGGAGGCTTGAGGGCGTCATAGCAACAATACGGATGCATCAGACAATCCGCATATTCACCCAGCACTCCCGGAGAAGGCCCCGGGATATTTCCATTGCAAATAACACCATGCCTCCATCCAACTTTCAACCAAAATTCGAAATTGGAAGCAACGTTTAGAAGAGAATAGGGATAAAAAATAAATTACTTTAGAAATGCTTTCAAACGGTTTTAACATTACAATACAAAGTAAACACGGAGCAAAATCAACTCCATGAGGCAGCTAATATCGGCGCGGTGGAGAGCAAATTTAGGGATAAAGTGAAGCAAAAATAAGGAAGGAACTGTAGCTATGCCGCTACATAACTGTGCAACAGAAACCAACCATCGTATTTCCTATCTCTTCGGTTAGGATGAGGACGACATACGACTAACTTATGACTCCTCGCATCCTGAGGGAGGATCACTCAACAGTTTCCCTTCGCCCGACAAACAGAGATTTACAACGGTCAACGCAGCGTCTGCCTCAGTCCGTTCTCGCAATAACAATTTGCGGGTCTGGAGTGGCATTTCGACGGTAATTGGTACTACACAACACGTACCTCCACTTCGGAGGTTCCTTAAGCGTTCGGATCTTTCACCAGATAATCCAAAGGGTTTGCTGGATGCTCTATCGCCAGGGAAACAAATCCGTCGCCTATTATCTCAATGTCTTCTTCGTACCGCCCCCCCCCCAGCCAACGTGTTTCAGAGCTTACTGGGTGAGCTCAGCTGTGCAAGCACTCGTCGTCCACGTCATTTGTTCCTCCCTGTCATTGTGCTGATGATGTTGCTAAAGGTGCCGGCATCACTCAGCGCGTATCAACAGCGATACGCGCTGCAGCCTCGCAATGATCAGCATGCTTTCAGCTCTTTCAACGTGTACGTGCAACTTTTTGGGTGGAAAAAGGCATGTTTAGCACATTGCTGAGGAAGCAAGCCCAGAAGTCATGGGCGCTTCGCTCACCTCCAAGAGATAAGCTAATGACTGGCTACACTGTAACTGGTCAGTGGATATGCATCGCTTAGCTCAGTATCACATTAACACTAAGGAACTGTTTTTCTTGCCATCACACGATGGACAGCTCTTCTCAAGTATCGCATAATCACAGAAACAGACAACAATGTGACTCTTGCTGAACCGATATTTAACAAGTTACACTTTCACCTTCTACAACTGAATTATAGAGCAAACATGGCTTTTATGACGACAGGAGTAAGAAAAATGGTAGTCAACACTGTAGTTTATAGAGATCATTTAGTACAGAAAACAGTAATGTACATTGTAGTTTTACAGAGATAATTTACTATAGAAAATATTATTAACAGTTTATACCTGATTTAGAAAGAGTTTGTAATCGTTCCAGTTGGCGTACGTAGGACTGGTGAACCGTACGCCAAGTGGGACCATTCTAAAAATGACCGTAGGCTAACTGGGAAAATATCGTAGGCCAGCTGGGAAAACGTAGGCCTGGTGAACCGTAGGCCAACTGGGAAGTTACCGTCCAAAAATTGGGGCTGGAGGCTTGAGGGCGTCATAGCAACAATACGGATGCATCAGACAATCCGCATATTCACCCAGCACTCCCGGAGAAGGCCCCGGGATATTTCCATTGCAAATAACACCATGCCTCCATCCAACTTTCAACCAAAATTCGAAATTGGAAGCAACGTTTAGAAGAGAATAGGGATAAAAAATAAATTACTTTAGAAATGCTTTCAAACGGTTTTAACATTACAATACAAAGTAAACACGGAGCAAAATCAACTCCATGAGGCAGCTAATATCGGCGCGGTGGAGAGCAAATTTAGGGATAAAGTGAAGCAAAAATAAGGAAGGAACTGTAGCTATGCCGCTACATAACTGTGCAACAGAAACCAACCTTCGTATTTCCTATCTCTTCGGTTAGGATGAGGACGACATACGACTAACTTATGACTCCTCGCTTCCTGAGGGAGGATCACTAAACAGTTTCCCTTCGCCCGACAAACAGAGATTTACAACGGTCAACGCAGCGTCTGCCTCAGTCCGTTCTCGCAATAACAATTTGCGGGTCTGGAGTGGCATTTCGACGGTAATTGGTACTACACAACACGTACCTCCACTTCGGAGGTTCCTTAAGCGTTCGGATCTTTCACCAGATAATCCAAAGGGTTTGCTGGATGCTCTATCGCCAGGGAAACAAATCCGTCGCCTATTATCTCAATGTCTGCTTCGTACCGCCCCCCCCCCAGCAAACGTGTTTCAGAGCTTACTGGGTGAGCTCAGCTGTGCAAGCACTCGTCGTCCACGTCATTTGCTCCTCCCTGTCATTGTGCTGATGATGTTGCTAAAGGTGCCGGCATCACTCAGCGCGTATCAACAGCGATACGCGCTGCAGCCTCGCAATGATCAGCATGCTTTCAGCTCTTTCAACGTGTACGTGCAACTTTTTGGGTGGAAAAAGGCATGTTTAGCACATTGCTGAGGAAGCAAGCCCAGAAGTCATGGGCGCTTCGCTCACCTCCAAGAGATAAGCTAATGATTGGCTACACTGTAACTGGTCAGTGGATATGCATCGCTTAGCTCAGTATCACAATAACACTAAGGAACTGTTTTTCTTGCCATCACACGATGGACAGCTCTTCTCAAGTATCGCATAATCACAGAAACAGACAACAATGTGACTCTTGCTGAACCGATATTTAACAAGTTACACTTTCACCTTCTACAACTGAATTATAGAGCAAACATGGCTTTTATGACGACAGGAGTAAGAAAAATGGTAGTCAACACTGTAGTTTATAGAGATCATTTAGTACAGAAAACAGTAATGTACATTGTAGTTTTACAGAGATAATTTACTATAGAAAATATTATTAACAGTTTATACCTGATTTAGAAAGAGTTTGTAATCGTTCCAGTTGGCGTACGTAGGCCTGGTGAACCGTATGCCAAGTGGGACCATTCTAAAAATGACCGTAGGCTAACTGGGAAAATATCATTGGCCAGCTGGGAAAACGTAGGCCTGGTGAACCGTAGGCCAACTGGGAAGTTACCGTCCAAAAATTGGGGCTGGAGGCTTGAGGGCGTCATAGCAACAATACGGATGCATCAGACAATCCGTATATTCGCCCAGCACTCCCGGAGAAGGCCCCGGGATATTTCCATTGCAAATAACACCATGCCTCCATCCAACTTTCAACCAAAATTCGAAATTGGAAGCAACGTTTAGAAGAGAATAGGGATAAAAAATAAATTACTTTAGAAATGCTTTCAAACGGTTTTAACATTACAATACAAAGTAAACACGGAGCAAAATCAACTCCATGAGGCAGCTAATATCGGCGCGGTGGAGAGCAAATTTAGGGATAAAGTGAAGCAAAAATAAGGAAGGAACTGTAGCTATGCCGCTACATAACTGTGCAACAGAAACCAACCATCGTATTTCCTATCTCTTCGGTTAGGATGAGGACGACATACGACTAACTTATGACTCCTCGCATCCTGAGGGAGGATCACTCAACAGTTTCCCTTCGCCCGACAAACAGAGATTTACAACGGTCAACGCAGCGTCTGCCTCAGTCCGTTCTCGCAATAACAATTTGCGGGTCTGGAGTGGCATTTCGACGGTAATTGGTACTACACAACACGTACCTCCACTTCGGAGGTTCCTTAAGCGTTCGGATCTTTCACCAGATAATACAAAGGGTTTGCTGGATGCTCTATCGCCAGGGAAACAAATCCGTCGCCTATTATCTCAATGTCTTCTTCGTACCGCCCCCCCCAGCAAACGTGTTTCAGAGCTTACTGGGTGAGCTCAGCTGTGCAAGCACTCGTCGTCCACGTCATTTGCTCCTCCCTGTCATTGTGCTGATGATGTTGCTAAAGGTGCCGGCATCACTCAGCGCGTATCAACAGCGATACGCGCTGCAGCCTCGCAATGATCAGCATGCTTTCAGCTCTTTCAACGTGTACGTGCAACTTTTTGGGTGGAAAAAGGCATGTTTAGCACATTGCTGAGGAAGCAAGCCCAGAAGTCATGGGCGCTTCGCTCACCTCCAAGAGATAAGCTAATGACTGGCTACACTGTAACTGGTCAGTGGATATGCATCGCTTAGCTCAGTATCACATTAACACTAAGGAACTGTTTTTCTTGCCATCACACGATGGACAGCTCTTCTCAAGTATCGCATAATCACAGAAACAGACAACAATGTGACTCTTGCTGAACCGATATTTAACAAGTTACACTTTCACCTTCTACAACTGAATTATAGAGCAAACATGGCTTTTATGACGACAGGAGTAAGAAAAATGGTAGTCAACACTGTAGTTTATAGAGATCATTTAGTACAGAAAACAGTAATGTACATTGTAGTTTTACAGAGATAATTTACTATAGAAAATATTATTAACAGTTTATACCTGATTTAGAAAGAGTTTGTAATCGTTCCAGTTGGCGTACGTAGGCCTGGTGAACCGTACGCCAAGTGGGACCATTCTAAAAATGACCGTAGGCTAACTGGGAAAATATCGTAGGCCAGCTGGGAAAACGTAGGCCTGGTGAACCGTAGGCCAACTGGGAAGTTACCGTCCAAAAATTGGGGCTGGAGGCTTGAGGGCGTCATAGCAACAATACGGATGCATCAGACAATCCGCATATTCACCCAGCACTCCCGGAGAAGGCCCCGGGATATTTCCATTGCAAATAACACCATGCCTCCATCCAACTTTCAACCAAAATTCGAAATTGGAAGCAACGTTTAGAAGAGAATAGGGATAAAAAATAAATTACTTTAGAAATGCTTTCAAACGGTTTTAACATTACAATACAAAGTAAACACGGAGCAAAATCAACTCCATGAGGCAGCTAATATCGGCGCGGTGGAGAGCAAATTTAGGGATAAAGTGAAGCAAAAATAAGGAAGGAACTGTAGCTATGCCGCTACATAACTGTGCAACAGAAACCAACCATCGTATTTCCTATCTCTTCGGTTAGGATGAGGACGACATACGACTAACTTATGACTCCTCGCATCCTGAGGGAGGATCACTCAACAGTTTCCCTTCGCCCGACAAACAGAGATTTACAACGGTCAACGCAGCGTCTGCCTCAGTCCGTTCTCGCAATAACAATTTGCGGGTCTGGAGTGGCATTTCGACGGTAATTGGTACTACACAACACGTACCTCCACTTCGGAGGTTCCTTAAGCGTTCGGATCTTTCACCAGATAATCCAAAGGGTTTGCTGGATGCTCTATCGCCAGGGAAACAAATCCGTCGCCTATTATCTCAATGTCTTCTTCGTACCGCCCCCCCCAGCAAACGTGTTTCAGAGCTTACTGGGTGAGCTCAGCTGTGCAAGCACTCGTCGTCCACGTCATTTGCTCCTCCCTGTCATTGTGCTGATGATGTTGCTAAAGGTGCCGGCATCACTCAGCGCGTATCAACAGCCATACGCGCTGCAGCCTCGCAATGATCAGCATGCTTTCAGCTCTTTCAACGTGTACGTGCAACTTTTTGGGTGGAAAAAGGCATGTTTAGCACATTGCTGAGGAAGCAAGCCCAGAAGTCATGGGCGCTTCGCTCACCTCCAAGAGATAAGCTAATGACTGGCTACACTGTAACTGGTCAGTGGATATGCATCGCTTAGCTCAGTATCACATTAACACTAAGGAACTGTTTTTCTTGCCATCACACGATGGACAGCTCTTCTCAAGTATCGCATAATCACAGAAACAGACAACAATGTGACTCTTGCTGAACCGATATTTAACAAGTTACACTTTCACCTTCTACAACTGAATTATAGAGCAAACATGGCTTTTATGACGACAGGAGTAAGAAAAATGGTAGTCAACACTGTAGTTTATAGAGATCATTTAGTACAGAAAACAGTAATGTACATTGTAGTTTTACAGAGATAATTTACTATAGAAAATATTATTAACAGTTTATACCTGATTTAGAAAGAGTTTGTAATCGTTCCAGTTGGCGTACGTAGGCCTGGTGAACCGTACGCCAAGTGGGACCATTCTAAAAATGACCGTAGGCTAACTGGGAAAATATCGTAGGCCAGCTGGGAAAACGTAGGCCTGGTGAACCGTAGGCCAACTGGGAAGTTACCGTCCAAAAATTGGGGCTGGAGGCTTGAGGGCGTCATAGCAACAATACGGATGCATCAGACAATCCGCATATTCACCCAGCACTCCCGGAGAAGGCCCCGGGATATTTCCATTGCAAATAACACCATGCCTCCATCCAACTTTCAACCAAAATTCGAAATTGGAAGCAACGTTTAGAAGAGAATAGGGATAAAAAATAAATTACTTTAGAAATGCTTTCAAACGGTTTTAACATTACAATACAAAGTAAACACGGAGCAAAATCAACTCCATGAGGCAGCTAATATCGGCGCGGTGGAGAGCAAATTTAGGGATAAAGTGAAGCAAAAATAAGGAAGGAACTGTAGCTATGCCGCTACATAACTGTGCAACAGAAACCAACCATCGTATTTCCTATCTCTTCGGTTAGGATGAGGACGACATACGACTAACTTATGACTCCTCGCATCCTGAGGGAGGATCACTCAACAGTTTCCCTTCGCCCGACAAACAGAGATTTACAACGGTCAACGCAGCGTCTGCCTCAGTCCGTTCTCGCAATAACAATTTGCGGGTCTGGAGTGGCATTTCGACGGTAATTGGTACTACACAACACGTACCTCCACTTCGGAGGTTCCTTAAGCGTTCGGATCTTTCACCAGATAATCCAAAGGGTTTGCTGGATGCTCTATCGCCAGGGAAACAAATCCGTCGCCTATTATCTCAATGTCTTCTTCGTACCGCCCCCCCCCCCCAGCAAACGTGTTTCAGAGCTTACTGGGTGAGCTCAGCTGTGCAAGCACTCGTCGTCCACGTCATTTGCTCCTCCCTGTCATTGTGCTGATGATGTTGCTAAAGGTGCCGGCATCACTCAGCGCGTATAAACAGCGATACGCGCTGCAGCCTCGCAATGATCAGCATGCTTTCAGCTCTTTCAACGTGTACGTGCAACTTTTTGGGTGGAAAAAGGCATGTTTAGCACATTGCTGAGGAAGCAAGCCCAGAAGTCATGGGCGCTTCGCTCACCTCCAAGAGATAAGCTAATGACTGGCTACACTGTAACTGGTCAGTGGATATGCATCGCTTAGCTCAGTATCACATTAACACTAAGGAACTGTTTTTCTTGCCATCACACGATGGACAGCTCTTCTCAAGTATCGCATAATCACAGAAACAGACAACAATGTGACTCTTGCTGAACCGATATTTAACAAGTTACACTTTCACCTTCTACAACTGAATTATAGAGCAAACATGGCTTTTATGACGACAGGAGTAAGAAAAATGGTAGTCAACACTGTAGTTTATAGAGATCATTTAGTACAGAAAACAGTAATGTACATTGTAGTTTTACAGAGATAATTTACTATAGAAAATATTATTAACAGTTTATACCTGATTTAGAAAGAGTTTGTAATCGTTCCAGTTGGCGTACGTAGGCCTGGTGAACCGTACGCCAAGTGGGACCATTCTAAAAATGACCGTAGGCTAACTGGGAAAATATCGTAGGCCAGCTGGGAAAACGTAGGCCTGGTGAACCGTAGGCCAACTGGGAAGTTACCGTCCAAAAATTGGGGCTGGAGGCTTGAGGGCGTCATAGCAACAATACGGATGCATCAGACAATCCGCATATTCACCCAGCACTCCCGGAGAAGGCCCCGGGATATTTCCATTGCAAATAACACCATGCCTCCATCCAACTTTCAACCAAAATTCGAAATTGGAAGCAACGTTTAGAAGAGAATAGGGATAAAAAATAAATTACTTTAGAAATGCTTTCAAACGGTTTTAACATTACAATACAAAGTAAACACGGAGCAAAATCAACTCCATGAGGCAGCTAATATCGGCGCGGTGGAGAGCAAATTTAGGGATAAAGTGAAGCAAAAATAAGGAAGGAACTGTAGCTATGCCGCTACATAACTGTGCAACAGAAACCAACCATCGTATTTCCTATCTCTTCGGTTAGGATGAGGACGACATACGACTAACTTATGACTCCTCGCATCCTGAGGGAGGATCACTCAACAGTTTCCCTTCGCCCGACAAACAGAGATTTACAACGGTCAACGCAGCGTCTGCCTCAGTCCGTTCTCGCAATAACAATTTGCGGGTCTGGAGTGGCATTTCGACGGTAATTGGTACTACACAACACGTACCTCCACTTCGGAGGTTCCTTAAGCGTTCGGATCTTTCACCAGATAATCCAAAGGGTTTGCTGGATGCTCTATCGCCAGGGAAACAAATCCGTCGCCTATTATCTCAATGTCTTCTTCGTACCGCCCCCCCCCCCCCAGCAAACGTGTTTCAGAGCTTACTGGGTGAGCTCAGCTGTGCAAGCACTCGTCGTCCACGTCATTTGCTCCTCCCTGTCATTGTGCTGATGATGTTGCTAAAGGTGCCGGCATCACTCAGCGCGTATAAACAGCGATACGCGCTGCAGCCTCGCAATGATCAGCATGCTTTCAGCTCTTTCAACGTGTACGTGCAACTTTTTGGGTGGAAAAAGGCATGTTTAGCACATTGCTGAGGAAGCAAGCCCAGAAGTCATGGGCGCTTCGCTCACCTCCAAGAGATAAGCTAATGACTGGCTACACTGTAACTGGTCAGTGGATATGCATCGCTTAGCTCAGTATCACATTAACACTAAGGAACTGTTTTTCTTGCCATCACACGATGGACAGCTCTTCTCAAGTATCGCATAATCACAGAAACAGACAACAATGTGACTCTTGCTGAACCGATATTTAACAAGTTACACTTTCACCTTGGCTTGCTGTATGTTTCATGTAACATTCGCGGACTACTTCGTATATCAGTAGCCGTGCGAACAAGCTCGCGGACACAATCTCAGCCTCCCTCACGCTATTTCGCCCTCGCGCACGTTCCCTTGGCCGACTTACGCAGTCATATGTCCCAAGAATGCGCGTTTTTCTGCTTTCGGCAATGGCCAGATACTCGGCGACATTGGACCCCGAGATAGTCGGATCGAGAAAGCAGGCAATAGATAGAAAGCAAATACCCGCTTTCGCCAGCATCACCCCGCCACATAGTGTTATTGAAACCTAACCTTAAGTGCCTCCGCTTAACGTTATTTGTATCTTTATGTATTGTTCAATCGAGAAAAGAAGCAGTGAAAAATATAGTTTACTCAGAACGTTCCTTATTTTATTCAACTTCAGTTTTTCCTTATTTTGTGCTGGAGACGCTTTTCAGTTTTTCAAACATCGTGGCTGAATGGAAGCAGACGCTTCATACTCATAAGTTTTAACATGATCAATAGGCTTTTTTATATTTTGCCCTCTGTTTATGGTAAACAAATGCGTATGCTGTTTTACTTTATCATCTTCTACACGTTTGTCAAATTGCGTGCTTCCGAGACATATCATTTATTTTCATGAATTAAGGAAAGTGGAACTTCGTTAAGTGCTTCATTTATCAACACTTGACAAGCCTTTGGCTTGCAAGGGTTATATGAATTTGTGCGAGCAAAATTCGTCCTTTTCTTTCTTCTTGACAGTTTTTTTCGATTTTTTGTGTCTTCTTCTCCTCTGACACTACGGGCCCTACGACCATGAAACTTGGGACTTATGAAGAGCTTGATATGAACATGTGCATGTCACTTTTCAATTTCGCCTTTGATTTCGTTTTCTTTGTTAAAACGCCGTGTGAAAAGAGTGCATTTTTTGCAAGTAAATACGTAGCATTTTATGCACAGCCAGAACACAGTTGCTGAGCTTTGTGCGAGCTCTCACTGCGTAAATAGATAACACGACGTATGCCTGATCAGTCAATAAAACTTTAAGTCAACAACAACCGAACACTACTCGGCTTATAAGACGTATTCAAGCTGTGTTGCTTGCAATATATTATTCAAGAAATAACCCTCTAAAGGAAGTATTTTTGCGTTTTAATTTTTGTCAAGTGTTTAACATTTCGCTAGCGGAATGAGCTTCTCGTTTAATTTAGCAACAGTTCTCTTCAATTTCAAGACAAATTTCATAGTTCGTGGAGTTTTCTTCTTATGTAGTACAGAATGGCAAGGCCCTGATCTAGCTTTATGTCCATCTAAAAATGGAGATAAGCTTTTGCGAATTAACCTTGACTTTTCATTTCATAAAATGAGCTTTCACGAGTAAAAACGTATTCGCATTTTCACGTTTAGGTACATTCTCCCAACCATCTGTCCACTACCGATCAAGCGTGTTTGGTATCTGTTTGGTATCTGACACAAAGGGGATGACATAGTTTTCCACGTTTTCAACCATCCCACCTGTAGCATGATGTACCTGAGCGGCTGTGACATGATTTTAAAAGCCAAATTAAAAACTAGACCGTTTACAGTACTGGGTAGCAAAAATTAAACTTGGGGATCACAAAAATACGATTCTGGACTCTTAACCTCTTACATGTCGTCTTTTAATCCCTAAGGGTCTAAAATAAGCTCAAATTCGCTCTATCTCTAACCGATTTCGAGATGATGGCCCACTTCCGGTTTTTGACATTGACCATGGCCGAGGATATCAATCGTTCTCTAAGGTCATGCAGATTTTATGGCGTCTAATCACCCTCTATCAGGGAGCCAAATTTCATCAGTCTTTAGTAATTGGGAAAAACCCAAACACTGCAGCCAACTTAAAATTGCACGCGAATGCTGTGATGGCTTTCATTGAGAATTAGGCGCTCAAAACACCGAGGCTGATATCATGCCAGTTTAAACGAGTTGAAAGCCAAAGTTGGCACGTGCTAACGCTGTCACTCATACGGGGGCGGATACAGGAATTTCATTGAGCAGGGGTATTGTTAGGGTATTTTAGATTCGTATCTAATACCCTTTAGGCAGTTTTTTCGTTATTTTTTGTGTAGAGGAAGGGGGTCGATGGACCGCCCAGCCACTCCCCTCTCCCATTGATATGCTACTGTCCTCAGTTTCTTGCCGCTTGTTTGGCAAGTTTGTTTTGTTGTGTTTTAATTGAAAAAATTAAGCGAATTTAAAAAATACAGGAGGATTAACTAGACATGCTAAAGTTTATCATATCCAAATTTCATCTTTCTAGCCTGAAAGGCCTCTGACTAGACAAATTCAAAAACGGAAAAAAACATGCCACAACTGTGGGTAAAATTTTCGTACAAGTTCAGTACACTGGTGGATTTTGGCAAATCCTCAAGTGTAAATATTTGAAGGTTTTACTCGCAAAAAAGGTGTTAATGGTTAATAACGGTTCGTTTAAAAATGGCTAAATGTAACATTCAAAATAAAAAAGCATTGGATTACCAGTGTCACCAGAGGATGGTCAGTACAACTTTATTTCTACTAAAATGGCTTATGTTTAATCAAACATCTTATCGATTAAACACAGGTACAAGGTATCTGCATTAAGAAAAACAGCTATTGGCATTACTCAATCACTGTTCTAATTACTTTATACAAAAGTCATGGGTTTGAGTTTACGTCAGAAATATCGCTACTTCAAACGGTTTGTAGAAATAAGCTAACAGTTAATGTTCTCGCATGCAGAATGCCAAGCCAATATTCTATAAAACAATGTCCTAATAAACGTAAATTTTTCAAACATATCCACTTTGTATGATGCTTTTTGAACGCTGAATGCCAATACCCTGTCATCCTGTTTTATTACTTTTACAGCCTCATTCCTAGTCACAGCATTTTTGGCAGGATGTTTTGCACGCAGTTTGTTGTGGAAATAGCCTTTATTTGCCTTTCAGGTGATAATCGGGATTTTTTTAAAGTTGACCACTTTGTATGATGTTTTTTGCATGGTGAATGCCGTGCCGGTATCTGGCAGCCTATTTTATAACTTTTATAACCTCTTCTCTAGTCACAGAAGTTTTTGCAGGGTGTTTGCTCGAAGTTTGTCCTGAATGACTTAATGAGTTAAGAATTATTTAACCTTGCATTGAAAAAAAACGTCGGGTTCTCACTGACACCAGAAGATTCTCAGTACTGAATGTTCTAGAAGAAATTGCTTATTATGATTGTTATAAAGGGTTATTTTGACTAAAAAGGACTTTATCTGATATTTAAAATAAAAAAATGGATACCTAATTTTTTGTCGAAAAATATGCTTATTATTATAGTTGTTCATTAATTTAACATTGCTTAATTTAACATTGCATTTTAATTGCTGTTTTCGTATTCATAAATATATGCCTTGCACCCTTCACACAGAGATTAAAATGAAATCGTGGAGGCGGCAATTATTGTTTGAAGTGAATGATTCGGCGATAGCAGAAGTACTGTTGTTCCAGTTTTTAGTGCGAGAAGTATTGAATGCCATTTTCACATTTCATTTTTGCTGTCTGTAATTATTGTATTCTTGATATTTCTAAATGTATTCTTGATCTCAAAAAATAATTTTTTATCAATAAATATTTAGAGATATCAAGAAATATTTATCGATATCAAAAATGATTTGTATTTTCAAATCTCCAAGTGATTTTTTTATCTCAAACATTGATTTTTTTATATCGAAATATCGTCTATTTTTTAAATTATATGGAATGCCATTTTAACATTTAATGCTTATTTTTGATATCAAAATATATTTAGAGATATCAATAAATCAATTTAGATCTCATTAATTAATATTTTGCTATCAATAATTGAATTTTAGATGGCAAAAATTTATTTTTGAGATCAAAAAATCAATTTTACAAACCTAAAAACTCTTAAGGGAGACACACATTCACATAAAATATAACGAATCATCAATTAAATTTTGGAGATGAAAATTTGAATTATTGAGATCAGTAATAACAACATAATTTTTGATCTCAAGAATTGCTTCTTTTTTGTACAGTAAAAAATTAAAATAAAGATTCTGTACACAAGGACAGCCAAGCTCAAAATTAATATTTTGCTCTCAAATATTTCATTTTTGCTATCAAGAATTGAATTTTTGATCTCAAAAATCAATTTTGGATATTGTTAAATCATTTCTGATATCACTAAATATTTCTCGATATCTCTAAATATTTATTGATATCTAGATTTTTTTTGGAGATTACGAATACATTTAGGGATATCAAAAACACAATTACAGATAGCAAATTCTTGATCTCAAAATAATTCTTGATCTCAAATTATGGATTTTTTTAGATCAAAAATTAATTCTTGATATCAAAAAATCAATTTTTGATGTCAAAAATTAATTCTTGATATCAATAATTCACTAATAAATGTGAAAACGGCATTCCATATTAAATAGCAAATTCAGAAAGACAAATCTGTAAATAAATAATGACTGATCCTTGTATACAGGGTCTTTCTTTAATTTTTTAATGTATAAAAAAAGAAGAAATTCTTGAGGTCAAAAATTGTGTTGTTACTATTGATCTCAATAATTCAAGTTTTCATCTCCAAAATTTAATTGGCCATTCGTTATATTTTATGTAAATGTGTCTCTCTTAAGATTTTTTGATTTGTAAAATTGATTTTTATGAGCTCAAAAATGAATTTTTGCCATCTAAAATTCAATTATTTATAGCAAAGTATAAATTATTGAGATTTACATTGATTTATTGATATCTTATGCTATATTTTGAAACCAAACATAAGCATTAAATGTTAAAATGGCATTTAATAGCGAAAGACACGTTATAATATTGATTAATCCCTAATCTCACACACGTAAAGTGTTTCGTTGGAGATGGATGTATTTTATTCCTGTGATCCTTAAATCCAATAATCCTCAAAATAAACACTCCGCAGCTATCTGAAATATATAGTTGGCAACCGGGCTGAAAGCATAAAAATAAAAAACGTCTATCTTATTAAATAAAAAGTAATATTAAAGTTCAAAAACTTATTTGTTATTTACATGTATATTTTCACCGGGGACGTATTTGGCCCTGAATATATTGAGGACTTTATGGCCGGGAACCTTATGGTGTAACAGTATATCTTGCCCCCTGTACAGCATCCCCCCCCCCCTACCACGGGGGAAAGACAGACTAGTCTATCCCCCTACCTGGTATTTTTTGTCCCCTACTGTTATCACTTTCTAAAAGAAGATAAAGTTAAACATACAAGAAAGCGCTTCTTGGATAATGAACCTTCTTGGATAATGTGGATGCTATGTATGATAATCATAGCGATCAGGAGTATCCGCCTGGGCTCTCTAAAAATACTAGAAAGGATATTAAGAGAAAAACAAAAAACTTTCTGATCAAGAATGCCTTTTTAATTGTTTGTTTTAATTATGTTGAATTTAGTCAATAAAGTAGTTTTATACAGTTTAACTGAATCCACTTATTTACATGAACAAATATATATTATTAAAATACTTTTGCACGCAAAAAGTTCGTGAGGGGGAGGGAGCAAAAATATACTGGAAGCTGAAGATAGCCTAGTATAGCTTCACCCTGGGAGGAAGCTGTACGGGGTGGGTAAGATAGCCTGTTACACTTTATGGGCAGGGCGTCTTGGCGGGATGCCATTTATGTCCTTTTTTCCGCGGACGGTCGCTCGCAGACGCTCACAGCCATGCAATGGGGCTTAAAAGAATTTAGATTGTCTGAGGTTCAAAAATGAACCTGCTAGATTTATGGTAGAATCTACTCCTTCTTCTGAGCATAGTACATGGAAAATCACCAAGAACAGCGTACACCTGAATGGCAAATCATTCCGCCAGCTTAGAGTGCCAGGATACACACATATATATGTTACAGGGAATCTGTGAAATTAGGGTTTTCATGAAAGCCCTGGTGGATTCGTGTAATGTTATAAATTCAAATTCCCTTCGATGTGAAAAGGGATACACAGTTTTGAAGAACCACTAAACAGCCTTCAACAATGGATAATTTTTCAAAATAGTTATATAACCAATATGAATTTATTCATTACACGAATTCCCTAGAGATTTCATGAAATCCCTAATTACACAGATTCCCTGTAACGTATATATGTTGACCGAAAATCAAAATTTGACACATAACCAGTGACATATAGGTCAAAACACTCAAACTGAGCCAAAACGCCCATTGGATGAATCGACCCTCTACACCTGGCATGTGCCAAATCTCGGAATGCTCAGTTCACTCCTATATATATCTGACGAGTCTTTCTGATCTTCTATATAACAAAACGAAATTGCTAAAAAAAACTGCATGCCAAATTTTTAAAATTGAAGGCCCTTTAAAGGAAAATCTCATTCGTTTTCTGTTATTACAGAACCTCAGGCAACTCCTAAGCACATCACAATAGGCAAGAAAGAGATAGCAAAAACCCTGGTTGAAGACGAGTCAGGCGAAATCAGAAAGGAGGGCAAGTAAGTACACCAGTACTGCAAGATGAGTACAACACCACCGAGGATCTATTTATCAAAGGCGAAATGTTAAACTCGTGGCCAAAAATGGTATTTTTAAAATCACTTTCTCCCTTCGAGTAGAATTTTGAAAGCTTTTCAGCCTGATTTAGATTTGCTTTTTTTTTTTGCAGAAAATCCAATTTTTCAGATTTCGAAACCTTTCTAAGAAACTTTTTTGAAATTTGAAACATTTCTACAAAAAACAGCTTTGCTACTTAACCTATGAAACAGCATCCCTTCCCCTACCCATCCCCCCCCCCCCATCCCCACCACCGGGCTCTCACCAAGAACTGTGCGAAACTGAAGGTGATTTTGCATCCATGCGTCGTTTTTATAAAACAAACACAAATATGTCACTTTGCTGAGCGTATTCAGCGTATGCAAATAAAGAACACGCGTTGCTTTTGGTAATAAAAAATGAAGTAGTAAGGACAACAGGACGATTCAGTAGAGAGAAATAAATCTTAGTATCTTGTAGAGAGAAAAAAGAGAAAAAGGTTCGAGACATTGGCCCCGTGCAACTTCAATATACTTTTTGCAAGGCTTCGACTTGCCAAGTGCCAAGAAAGATGTCAATTAACTTTTCTTCCAAAATAAAGTTTTTCACATATGCTAACATATTTTACAGCCTTTTAACCGGCAATTCTGCATCTGTTTTCAGAACAGTATTGGTAATTGATAATGAAGAGCATATAGCTGCCAGGTTTTTACCTTACTCTGGAGGCAACGTCTTGGAAGCCAGTGACCGGTCCCACATGGAGAAAGAGAGGATTCGCATGGCTGTTGTCGGTGCCGTCAGGTAAGCTTTAATTATTATTATTATTATTATTATTATTATTATTATTATTATTATTATTATTATTATTATTATTATTATTATTATTATTATTATTGTTATTATTATTGCTATTGCTGTTATTATTATCATTATTATTATTATCATTATTATTATTATTGCTATTGCTGTATTGCTGTTATTATTATTATTATTATTATTATTATTATTATTATTATTATTATTATTATTATTATTATTATTATTATTATTATTATTATTATTATTATTATTATTATTATTGTTATTATTATTATTATTGCTATTGCTGTTATTATTATCATTATTATTATTATCATTATTATTATTATTGCTATTGCTGTATTGCTGTTATTATTATTATTATTATCATTATTATTATTATTGCTATTGCTGTATTATTATTATTATTATTATTATTATTACTTCTGTTAACATATACACTGTACAAGTGACTGCGTGAATTGTTGCGCATTTTATGAAAACGCTATTTCTGCAGGTTTGGAAAACCATTGGCAATAGACTTCGGAGAAACAGGCCCTGATATGATGGAGCCTCTGGCAACGAAATTTGATGCTGTTCAAGAGGGTTTGCTTGACAAATGTCTCAGCAGGGAAATCACCAAGCGAGACCCGTGAGTATATTCTTGCTCGTTGCCGACATTAAGCATTTGACAATGCACTCATATCATTTTCAATAACATGGTACTTTAGTTCAGTTTATTTAAACATAATTAACTGGTTTTATTCGTCTAGTAACTGAAGACATTTTGTGGCCAATACCAAGGCTACTATAAGACAGACTGGATCAAACCCAGGAAATAAGCTTTTTCGCAATACGATTGCCTCAGATCAGCCAAATAGGTGGTCAGTTTAA
The DNA here is from genome assembly GCA_949752745.1 of Protula sp. h YS-2021. Lineage (NCBI taxonomy): Eukaryota > Metazoa > Annelida > Polychaeta > Sabellida > Serpulidae > Protula > Protula sp. h YS-2021. The sequence goes on along the minus strand of OX457026.1, from coordinate 51,850,728 downwards.
ACAAGAAAATTCTTAAAAAGGCAAGGTTGATGGCGGCAATTTCATTTTGAAATGTTTAATCTGTATTTTCTCTTTTCAGATATCATGCATTGCTGACGGACTCAGACGACGAAAACTACACAGTAGCAACATATTACGATTTTGAGAACGAGATATCAGCCAAGTTCATCTTCATAATTTTAATGAAAAACGCAGTTTATCCAAAAGATTTTACGAACAAATTTTACACAGTATCGATAGAACAAGACTGACCATGGCATTTCACTTATCTTCTTCAAAGCCTCGCGTTATATTATAAAACATTCGCGTGGCTCATGTGTCGTTTGTGCGAGGAAATAGAACAAGAGTGTACAATTAAATAGTAAAAAAAAAACGACCACAATGAACTCAGAACATATGAAACACTTGTTACTCAGAAAAGATAATGTTTTCGCTATTGTAAAATAGTTCCAATTTTTTGTGACAAAAATTATGCCTCCATGTCTTTTGTGAACTTTTTTTGTCAGCTACATTTCGAGAAACCATTTTCACATGCATTTTTAAGCCATCTTTGTGACAGGTTTTAACATGATGCAAGTGACTTTAAACTATGCCATGGAATGTCTGTATTTCAGAGGCAACTGAATAGGAATCACCAGGCCCTGAAGACAGTATAATGTTTCCCAGTCTTCAAATAAACTTATAGAATAAAGCTTTGAAACTAGTTTTAAGTTAATAATAACTGCTGCAAATATTGCAACGGCATTATTGCTCACGTGGGGTTCGCAATTCAGTACTGGGTTGACAGGTGTCAAACAAGACGAGAGCTTCGAGTACTGGTACTGCTATGTGCCTGTTGTCAAGGATATGTTCTATAAAGTATGCAACACTCTCCTGGGAAGGGGTGGGGGTGGGACGGGAGATTTGCCAATACACCTATTACTTGGAACCTCCTCCACCTCTCCCAAAACAAAGACAATTTCCTTTCTTTTCTTTTGTTAATTTTAGAGGCTTATGTGGAAGGTTGGACAAATTTTTTATTTGATCTCTAAAAATTGATTTTTAGAGATCAAAAATTCAATTCTTGATAGCAAAAATGACATATTTGATTGTAAAATCTCAGTTTTGAGCTCAACAATTTATTTTTCTTTTATCGAAATCTGCAAATGATTTTTTAATCTCAAAAATTAATTTTTGATATAAAAATTCCAGTCTATTTTTATATAAAAAATCAGAAGCACACATCTGTGAATAAAATAATGACTGGTCCTTGTATACAGAATCTTTCTTTTAACTTTTTTGCTGTACAAATAGAGGCTAAAAAATTGTGTTGTTATCATTTATATCAACATTTCAAGCTTTCATCTCCAAAATTTAATTGACGATTCGTTGAATTTTATATAAATGTGCGTCTCCCTTCAGGTTTCTTAATTTTGTAAAATTGATGCAAGGCCCGCTATGCATATAATAATACTAAATATTTTAGAACAGGAAAAAAACGCTTTACTCATTGCTATTTGTTAGGCTGTAAAAATCGTAGATAAAAAGGAGGATACGAAATATGCAATTAAAACCCGTCGGGAGAAAAACAGCAACACTGGTCACGAAACTAAAATTGAAAGTAGAGACTTTGGTCCAAAAGGCAGATAAAGCGGCACAATTGGGTTTTCCACCGGCGACTTTATCTTTAGCATGACAGGTATAAGCGTTTTTTTTTAAATCAAAAATATTTTACCGGGGGAATTTAGCGAACACATTTTCAGAAATAAAAGAACATTCGACCAGGACAAACTGGACACTAACTTGTTAAACATCCGTTGGTGCTATAAATATCATTAATTGCACGAGGAGAACTAGGGTAAATACTGGTTGTATTTGTAGTGTTTATGTTTCTGAATGACATAAATTATAGACTGTTGTCACAGTGACTGAAATTATCGACTATAGTGCAATAAGAAAACAAATTAAATCATGAGTTTATGTTTTCCGTCCAGTATACTCATTATTTTCTTCGGACTTCATCGCGTCTCGATGCATCAAAGCAAAGTTTATATATTTCTAGAATATTATTTATATTCGCTAAATAAATGTAACTTCATTGTTTATTGTCTTACAGATTCGGTTAGATATAATCCATAATATTTGTTACCGTAGTACTGCATTTCAAAATAACCACTGTAATTTTTCGTTGTAAAGACGGTAAGTAACGTCAATATTAGAGCCCAGACCAGGAAAACAACGCCAGGACTGCAGCTTAAAGCTTTATTGCCTATAGCAAGCATTGGCTCCGCACAGTAACTATGAAAACCGTAACCAATAAAATCAACACGTAAAATCTCCTGTACAGCTGTAATTATGCAAACACGCACGTGCTTTTTCGCATTATTGTATAGCTCTTAGTAAAACAACTGGAAATTTCAACCACAACTTTGACATTTTCATTTTATGTGTGAACAGTTTGAAATTAACAAGGTTAGGTCTATTTAAAAAAGAGAGCAATCGACAATACTGTGGACAAGAGAATAATTTCCATGGATTTCATATGCGAACTGCTACGATACATTTCTCTCAGATCCGTGCAGAATGTTATTTCAAGCAGCTGAATACATCACATAATACTTGTATAGCTTAACGCGAATATTGTCTGCAAATAGCACCGATGAACACTTGTGGATACACAATTCCTTACTTAGCACTCCAGTACCTGAAATCTACACATTTTCACTGTTTCTTTCTGGTAACAGATTGCTGGTCACCTTGGCTACGCTATTGATCGTTAACAAGATTTCCTCCTTACACGGCCTTTTATGTCCGATAACTTCAGATTGCAGATATTATCGAAGGTTATATCATTGTTACTACATAATTATACACATCTACAATTGCACATTATAAAATTCAAAGCATGAGCAGGTTTTGTTAAAATTATCAAAAACGAAACTAAACTCAAGCTTGTTGATATTGATACTGATGTTGATACACTGATATTATAGCAGACGTTACGGCTGCATAAATTTAATTAAAAAATAAAGTGTTATTTGATTTTAAAACTCTCGGAGTCCCACACGCGATACACTGACGTCCCTCTGAGTCTACGCCTGGATTGTGCAAAAACCATGGGATCAAACGTTCAAAACGCCTTGTCCTAACTACTACAAGTAACACTTCGTGGTTTGGGTATTTGGACAGTTTCTTAAAGTATGTTTGTTTTATGCATAATGTGTTCAGCAGTCAGGCAATAAACATTTGTACCCAAACCACTCTCTCATTCGTCTTGCCAGCCATAACGGCTAGAGACTAGAACGCTATAAGTTTTAATTAAAAAATAAAGTGTTATTTGATTTTAAAACTCTGGTGATGCGCTGCCCCTTTTCCCCCTTAATCCCCCACGCTACTCGACTTGACAGCGACGGAGCGTGCCAGACGGAGATGTAGACAGAGCGTCTCGGCTTACAGCGTGCCGTCATGCAAGGCGGGAGCGAAGCACACACTCAGTAACTCGGGGGCGGAGCTCGCCCCAGAGTACCTTCTGTCATGCCTGTGTTCTATTGGCCGTTGAGTCGTGCAGGGATTAAGTCGGACGGTACATAACAAGGCTCTTCCAAGCTTCCCCTCACAAATGCAAAGCAAGCACTGGTCAAGCAAGCGCTTCCAGAGACCCACCTCCATCCCCCTTCCCCTTCCCTGTTTAATTGTTTACAAGTACAGTTTTATGTTGAATATGTTAGTCTGGTTAGTGGACAGTTTCTTAAAGTATGTTTGTTTTATGCATAATGTGTTCAGCAGTCAGGCAATAAACATTTGTACCCAAACCACTCTCTCATTCGTCTTGCCAGCCATAACGGCTAGAGACTAGAACGCTATAAGTTTTAATATAAATACAATTAACCTATGTGATGTTGAAGTATACCCTTAACTTGTGATCAGTCCAATGCATGCTCATACACATTGAAGACATACGTTTCTTTCACAATCGAGCGAAAGGCAAAACAGATTTTAAACAAACTTTTAGAATAAGTGAATCCCTGTGTTCTCGCTGAGCTCAAACAGAGATAACATTCTGTACATACGCGGTTACTGTCCAAATCAAACCACAAAAACCATAAGGAACAGCACAGAAAAGACATTAACTAAACATGAAGGCCAAATCAACATATAGTACGAAAATCTCTGCAGACATCGATATTAAAATAAGACGCGATTTTGTCAAAGGATTCTACTATTAACACTTTTATTAATGTAGCATAACATAGAATATGCTAAATATTCCCTTATTATTTAACAAGTATAGTAGTATGCATGTCATTTAAAACGACAAAATAGCATTTAATAACAAACAGTTTAGTGATCTAACATATTCTAACATATTGGTAACATATTCTAGATAAATATTTACAAAATAGACTGCAGCACGATCTTAATACTTTTTTTAAAGGACCACAAATTTTTAGGCGGTTAATAATAAAACGAAAAATGCGTGACACAAAAATGCTTAACACAAGATGACGTCAATGGTATAAAGTATGACGTCAATGGTATAAAGTATGAGGCGCTTTAAGGTCTACTGTGTACCAACCTGCGACTAACAATTCTGTTACGGTTCCTGTAAGCATTTCTCATTTCTAAATTTAAAATAAAATAATAATAATATCGAAATTAGAAAAAAAGTTAGGCCTTTCTAGGATCTACTTTTTTTTTGGAAAGAATAAAAACAGTTGCTGGCCGACCAGCTCACTTTATAACTAAAATGCAGCTCTCAGTGATAGTTATTTTTGCCTATCTCTGAAATCTGAATAACAGCTGAACTGGGACCAAAAATGCAAACCAACTCAAAGAACTGAAATAAATGCTGGTTGCCATCAAAGGAAAAAATCCAGTTTGCTGTCATCTAGAAGTGCTGGACTCGTATATGCTAACAACACCTTAAATAAACATAGCATCCTTAAATATGGAGCACCTTAAACAGGACATCGCAACTCCTGAAGGCGATTTCCGATGAAGCCCTCACCTTACTCCCACCACCGCCGTGACTGCCATATAGGAGGGAGATGGCACACCAGGCCAAACCGTTCCACAGAATACTTTTTGGGGAGCAGCACTTGTGGCGAAGGAACAATCGACTTTTCGTCCGTTGAAGCTTGGCGGTTTTGCAGCAGTCGTTTTTTTTCCTTTTACTTTTGTTTATTTTTTTTTATTTTCGCAACTATATACCAGTATAGGATTAGCCGTACGCTAAACCACGTCAAGGTTTGCAGTAATAAATTTTAATAAAAGGCCAAGCTAGAAAAAAAACCGCCAATCGATTTTAAGTGTTTTACACACACACACACACACCAGCAAAATATACATTTCGTTGGCAAAAGGGTTTTTATACCTTGACATAAATTAGATACCATGAAATTAAATAAATGAAAAGGTATAAATAAGACATCCCTACCTACCTGCAGAGATAATAAATCCTTATGTTTCTCTTTCTGTAATTCCGTTCTGGATGGCAAAGCCGGTTCTACTGAGAACGAGACTTCCCGATGTACGAGCTCAAAGTGGTACTAAAAGTACTGCTTCTGACTGTACATACCGTCCTCACAAAAGAAAGCCCAATGGTGAGTAACGAGACTAACAGTGCTACCATAACATATTGAAATTGAAAAGTATTCAATGCTACATAACAACTGCTAAACCCTATAAAGGTTTTGAAAGGTGGGTTATATGAACAAAACCTTAAAGTTACATGATATACGAGTCACAAGGTTATAACACGTCACAGCGAGGGAGTACAAAATATACAACTGTTTTTCTTGACCTATACAATACGGTAGGTATAAAGCATTGTTGAGTTAACAGTTGTTCTTGGGAATTAACAGCAGGCTGTATCAGAAGACGATGAGCAGTGTTGGCTAAAATGCTAAACGTGTTGGAGCAGTGTATCTTCACTGGCGATTTGTACATGGAAGATTGCCTTTACGTTAACGCCTTTTTGCAGCATTTGTGTTTCCGAATTAACTTCGACTCCGGACAATGCAGCATACCATTTGTCTTTCTTCTCGTTTTCTTTTTTCTTTTTTTTTTTTTCGTCATCAGGCTACTGGCTGCTTACCCTCAGCTTTAGCACTATGCTTGTGACTTTTGTTAAGTCTTGGTTTAGCCGATTTGGCATGGTCCATCTGGGGCATGTCACGCAGTCTCATACGCTCTTTCCTTCTTGTTACTTGTCTGCCGTTCACTTTCCCCCACACGCCAACCACAAACGACTCTATTTGACTTTCATCTACACCGCGTAAAATTCTAAATGTTCCGTCCTCACCCCACCATGGTCCCCACGAATTCATGCAAACCTGAAGAAAAAATAACTAGTATTTAAAACATTACTATTGTTAACAATGCCGCTTTATTTTAAAATATGTCCCTCACATTGTAACAAAAAATCAACAGGCTTTCATTCCGTGAAATATTATGATTTTAGTTTAAATTTGAATTTTAATTTGAATTCATTTAATTAATATATTCAAACAAAATCTTGAAATCTCTTTTTATCAGCATGTCGTAATCTGCGCAAAAAAGTTGGGCAGCACAACTTAAACAATTACGACTGTTTCTTGTAAGTAAATCTAGTTAATGCATAAATGTTATTACCCAATACTTTGTTGGCATTTCTTTCTTTCCCTCTACACCCCATCTGCAGTAGAAAGTTTAATTTACTAAAACAAGACTTTGAAATGTTGTGTTTTAATATAAAGAAGGCACAACAAATAAGTACAAACTCCGACATCCATATAACCAAGTCAGCCTTTCAGAAACTTGTGATCATTATTCATCCACATAATTGCTGTAAGACTCGGTGTTTCTTTGTAAAAACTCAGTTTTCTGTTAAAGAACGTTTAACGTGTTTATTTACCCCCGAAAGACTCTTGAAGAAAGGGAGTAATTTTGAGTGCCAATTTCTTTAAAAAGGACAATTTCGACGGGAGAACTTCATTTCCATATGGGAATAAGTTCGTCGTTTGTTGTTGTTGTTTTTGTTTTTTTTCGTTTGGATGATTTCCAGAAAACGCCTCCTACACAATTTGAACAGGAAGACCAAAATTGGCACGCGCATAAAGAGTGACAAGGTCTGGCCGAATCGCATTTTTTTTCACCTTGACCTTCAAGGTCAAATTGAGGTCAACGTTATTTTTCCATGAAAATTTTCCTTGGCTATAACTTGTAGGAGCTTCAAACTTCCAAATATAGAGGGTAATAAGAACGTGCTGAAACTGGAATTCATTTTGATATTGAACTCAAAGATCAAGGAAACATATTTTTAAACAACTATTTATCACGAAAAATAGTAAGAAATAGTTCTCAAATCCCAATATGAACACATATAGGTTTTGAGCAGGCAGTAACCTGTCGACTTGATGTTGACCGTAAGGGTCAAGGTCAAAGGACATGAGAGTTTGTATCTAGTATACCGTTAACAAGAGGACGACTAATCTCAAAAAGGGCCAGAGAAGGAGTCATTTTGAGCTCAAATTCGACCCCTTAGACATTACATAATTTACCACCCTAAAACACATTACATACGAAAAGTAGGGATAGTGGGAAATTGACACAACACCCACTCGCTCCCCTGTGTTCAGAATCCGCATGGGGATTCTGCACACTGATGGTATAAATGATAGAAAAAACCCCTGAGTCAGAATGCATCAGTGTATGTCGTTGTGACAATGTGTGCGCGCTCACATATGACGTCAAAGAGTTTCGTCATAGAATTTCCTTCTAAAAGAGCATTTCCGGGTTTTTTTAAGGTACAGATTTTTAAGACAAACATGTCAACTTCAAATGATCAGATAAGACTTTTTAGTAAGTGTTTAAAAAACAAATTTTTAAGGGAAAAAAAGGTATTTTAGGGAAAAAAGACATTTATAATTTTTCTATTTTGTTAAGACGCTTTAAGTGTTTGAAAAAACTTTAAGAAATATTTTAGGAATAAAAGATATTTATAATGTCTCTATTTTGTTCAGACTTTTTAATAAGTGTTTGGAAAAAAAACTTTTAAAAATATTTTGGAAATAAAGACATCCATAATGTCTCTATTGTGTTTTTAGATCAAGACTTGAATGGACATAGACGTCTGCTACGTGATGTAACCATCATCTTCACCGTTAAAATTATACCACGATATTAACCTTTAAAAGGAGGAAACATTAGACTACTTGCATCTACAAGACAGTGGATTGGTATGGGGATGAAATGTGATGAACTGTGTGTATTTTGCAACACAGTGTTGCCTAGCTTTGAACTGCGAAAACACTTTTGTGAATCAAAGGCGGCTTATCTTACAGGACATGAATTAAGGGTTTATTATGTTTGCTATGATGTCTTTGATGAGAATGCAAGTCATATGTGTGACAAACCTGCAAAAAGAAAAAAAAATGATCAACCACCTTTTGCTGCGAAGAAACAAAAGAAGCCTAATACAGTGCAAATTGTTTGAGGCAGAAGAACAAGTATTGGTGGACAGGCACAAGAATAAATTTTCAATGAATCAGACATGCTAAAGGAATGCAACAGCAAGAGAATCTATCAAACAACAGTTGATTGATAAATACACCATGGCATGAAATAGCACATTACCATTCAAGAAAATAGTGACGAATGAAGAAGGGCAGTTGACTGAACGCATGGATACAAGTTGCATCAGCACTCAGACGTTTAAAGCGTTTCATCAAACGGACATTGACAGTGATTTACCAAATGCATACAAGGATATTTTCAACAAGTTTGATGCACATTAACGTCAAGGATCTGGATGGGTGCTGGATAAAATTCTTCAGACTGAAATCTATACAGCTTCATTAGACCCCTTGCAAGCCTCCAGTGCGTTGCAAACCAGAAAAAAGCATACAAAAGGTGTCATTAACCTTAAGAACACAGACAACAAGTACTTCCTATTATCCATATTGGCTAATCAACATCCGATGATTGACCATTTAAATTTAGCATGGAGGTATCGACCGTTTGAGCATGAGTTGAACATACAAAGCATGATATTTTCAACGCCAGTCCATCGAATTCCTAAATTTGAAAAGGTGAATAACATTTCCATCAGTGTCTTCGGCTGGGAATATGAGGTTGTGGTACCCATCCATACCAGTCAACATGAAAGTAAGACTGAGGGCGACTTACTACTCATCAGCGACAATGAAAAGAAACGATCAAAGAATAAATGTGCAGGCTTCTGCTGGCACAATTGTCTACTTTGCTTCATCAAGCAAGATCTGTTGGATAAACATGCTGATATCTGTGGGAACCATGGGACACAGAGACTAAAGTTTCCAAATGACACAACTGTTCAAGTTAATAACATTGCCAAACAGCAAAAGTCATCCTTTATCATTTACGCAGATTTTAAATGCTGTACAGAGAAACAGCTCGTCATCACGTACTTGGATGCCAACAGCCTCTGTGGCTGGGCGATGTCACAGAGTATGCCTGAATGTGGGTTTGCATGCGTGGAGGATCTAAAATCTCTATACTATATAAAAATCAGTGAAGATGCTGAAACAAAATATATTTTAGAGGTCGATCTTGAATACCCGGATGAAATCCGTGATCTATATAATGGCTATCCAGTAGCTCCTGAGCAGCAAATTGTTCGAATCAGTGAATTGTTGGAGTACAGTCAGACGTTGAGAAAGCAGTTGGGAATGAAAGGTAAACCTACTGAAAAGTTTATTCCCAATCTACACAGCAAGGAAAGGTACGTTGTACATTGCAGAAATTTGCATCAGTACCTGTCTCTTGGACTGAAAGTGACAAAGGTGCATCGTGCATCATGTTCCAGCAGAGCAAGTAGCTAGCGAAATGCATTGCTTTGAACACAGAGAAGAGAAAAGTGGCAAACAATCCTTTTGAGAAAAACTTTTACAAATTGATGAATAATGCCATATTTTGTAAAACCATGGAAAATGTGAGGAAATGATACAATAAATAATTGGCTCACAATGTAATGCGTTTCAAGAAGGTAGTGACCAAGTCAATGTTTCACAAATTCAAAATTTTCAATGAGGATTCAACAGCTGTACACTGCCTCAAATCAGATCTAATGTTGAACAAGCCAATTCAGGTTAGGTTCAGTGTTTTGGAGCTAAGAAAGACCCTCATATTCCATTTTCATTATAATTACATGAAGAAGTATGTAGAGGCAAACCTACTCTTCAGTGATACAGACAGATTTTGCTATGACATCCCCACCAATGACATTTGCAAAGAGATGCAAGAAGATGCTCATTTTTTATACAAGTGATTATCCGAAGGAGCATTTCCTGCATTCCACTGCAAACAAGAAAGTATTGAGAAAAATGAAGGATGAAATGGCAGGGGTTTCTTAGAAGAGTTTGTGGGACTTAGACCGAAGATGTATAGTTTGCAGTATAATGGTGGAAAGAGAAACGTACAGCCAAGGGTATTACGTACGCCTGCCAGAGGCGAATGACACATGCTCAATGCAAGAACATTTTATTCAAGAAAGAGCTAACCCTTACCACGGGCAACATCATTCGAAGTTGAAATCATGAACTTTATTCGGAGAAGATTCTGAAGAATGCCCTATACCCATTTGATGAACGCGCTGAGTAACCATTATACTACGTTGGCTCATGATCATAACAGTAGTATAAAAGGTGTCTCCTTCTAAACATTGCAATGATTTCACATCTGATGTGAAACAGTGAACATGTTCGAAGTTACATCTGAAGTTACATCTGAAAGGCTGGCTGAAGAGCCTAAAATGGAAAATAAATCTAGGAAGATGGATAGTGTGAAGCGTCAGCATAAGCTTCCAACACAGTTGCCCATTTCTCATCATTGAAGTTGATGGAGTAGGTGTAGTCTTTCCTTTCAAAGTGAGAGACAGGCACAAACCTAACATAGCGCATGTCACCATAGGTAATCACTTCTAAGCGCCTTAATTTTGTTAAGTACAGCTTATAGCCGATGTTGCGCAGCTTCTTCAAGCTGTTATTCATATGCTTCCATATAGGGAAGCAAATAATCCAATCCATTTTTCATTTAGTTTCATTCTGATAAATCGATCAAACTTTCCCTCTTCAACCTTAACCATTAAGAAAGCATTCACCTTGAGGGTTTTGGCGATAATAAGAGGTTTGAGGGGTGGGCGATAATAACAGGTTTGAAAGGGGCTCCAGTTTAGTTAAAAAAGACGAAATCATGCTGAGCACTATGATGAAAAGATGGTTGACTCTGTGTATCAGCGAGGATGGCCGAGTACTCTAAGGCGCTGCGTTCAGGTCGCAGACGGGTGCTGATGGCATGGGTTCAAATCCCACTTTTGACAATAAACATTTTTATTTTCATTTCTTTACTTAAAAAAGACGAAGTTATGCTGAACACTATGATGAAAAAAATGGTTGAAATCGACCTAGCAGCTTTGAAGTGATAATCATTTGACGTTGTCATGTTTGCTTGTACTGGCAAACCTTAAAAAACAGCAATGCTCTTTTAGAACGTTTCACCACTCTATGACGTCATTGATCACTTGGGGTGGGCGATAATAAGAGGTTTGAGGAAGGGTCAGCAGTTAAAATAATGTACTGGCAAGTTTGAGAAGAACAGAACTGGAAACGATCTTTAACAACGAAACTCTATGATGAAAATCTATGATGAAAAACTATGACGTCATCTATGGGCGCGCATATATTATCACCACGACGGGTGCATTCTGTCTCAGAGTTTTTTCTATCATTTATACCAACGGTGTCTAGAATCCCCGTGCGGATTCTGGATACAGGAAGGGGGCGGGGAAGGGGGCTTGTGCCCAGTTCCCCTACCCCTATTAAAGAGGTGCTTCGGTCACCTTAACCTTCTTCTCAGTCAATTCAAAAACTGGAAGTTAACCATTTTATAAAAATGGTTAGAAATAGAGTAATTTTGAGCAACCCTTTGTAACGCCATGTAAGATTGACACCCGGTGCTGTTGAATCTCTTCAACACAATGTAACAGCTACATTTTTCTTGTGGTTTTTCTGAGTTGGTCACCCCGCTATATAATGGAATTTTTTCTAGTATTCATTCAGCATTCCACATTTCTGACAAAAAAGAGGACGTTGTTTCGGAACGGCACTCCGCGTCCAACAGAAGAGGGCCAAAGGTCGTTCTGGGATTATAGCGGATGCGGTTGTTGCAGGCTTACAAATGTTCCATAGGTGTGAAATGCACATATAGGAGTCTTCTTGGAAGTCGTAACACATGGTCTATTTTGGCGTTCTCTATCGATTGTGGTAGTTGACATCGGCGAAATTTCGTTTACACCAAAGGATCGTGCGTCGTCAGTTGGGCCCCCAAACTACCTACAGCCTGCCTTTGATCAACTTGTGGTAACCGTGACATCATTTTCCGTTGAGTTAATTTGGATTTTTAAAAATATATTTGTCCAGTTAAATCTTGTCTTTGTTATGGGTATGCACGATTCACCGGATGACATCACGTGTTATCCAAAATTTTGCCTCGGACATTCTGACTGGACAACACTTGATGTATTTAACTCCATGTAAGACAATGTGATTCATACAGCCTACTAAGCTAAAAGCGTGAATACGGGCACACCTTTGAATGTACCAAGGTTTTAATGTTAATATTTCTTCATGCAGCAAAGCAAGACTGAAGAAAGAAAGAAATGTTGATACAAATTCTTATACAAACTGCAAGGGTTCTTGTCTGTTACACAAGAAAGTTTACACTCACGAAATTCAGCATAAGACCATTATTTTGGATCACACTTACCCGATTATTTTTACAGAATGAAAGCCCGTTTTGCTGTGATTTGGTGGTTGAAAATCAGCGGGCATTGAATATCTGTACACACCACTCTTATATGTGAAGAAATCTTCTTTTACTTCCATAGTAGCTAGATAATTAAAACAATAAATTAATCTTGAGTAAGTAAGACTTATTCAGCAAAAAGCACTTACTATAAGGTGATATATTGTCGACGAATTCATAATGAAAACATTTTTTGGGTCTCCCTAAACTGGCCGAGCAAATAAAACACGTGGCGATGGATTGGTTGCACTTTGTTTTTCACATACCCGGCCCAGTTTTTTTTAACAAGTGCCCAAAACCAGAGGACATGTTGACAGTGGGCTGAGGAAATTCATATCTCGTGTTTTTTCTCTTGAAGCATAAATGAGCCGTACCTTGCACTGGTCCATTTTCCATGATCTCCTTCATGATTTCTTTTTCCTAAACACGAGAAAGCAAATGACTTTATTCGCTAAGCTTTCCTAAACCTACACGGAGTTTAAGAGAACCAAGAGTTCGTGCTTGAGGTGGCCCTGTTCCTGAGGTGGTCTGTTTGTGAGGTGATTCTGTGTGTGAGATGTTCGTTTGTGAGGTGTTTCTGTTTGTGAGGTTCTTTATAACTGGAGGTTCACGGAAAGACCAGGGGTGCTATAAGCGGATCCAGGAATAGTTCCCGCCAGGAATGTGAAGGCCGGTCACATGGCCCCAGGACCTCTGCCCCCCCCCCCCGTTTTTTTTCAACCCTGTCCCCTCAGCTAGGACAACTGTCCCACTCCAGTTATCTGCCCCCCTCTAGCGATTAAGCTTGGCTTTTTCATCTTTTTCAAATCTAAACTTGACAGGGCTTATGATCTCATTTATTTTTTTGGAAACGCAGTTTAGTTGTGATGACGATAATAACCTGACAAATAAAGCAAAAAAACAGAACTTTTGTCAAATAGAGTAATTGAAAATAGTTCAGATAAACGTCAATTGTTTCAGATTTCAAAAGAAATTCTTAATTGGAGAAAAAAGCTTGTTTACCCCTCAGGTTTCAAACATGTACACGAAGAATTTTCTAATTATTTTATTGATAAAGTAGGTGAAATCCAGGAATCGGTGTATGCTAAACATACTAAGATCGATAATATTCAATAACTACGGATGGAAATTGTGGCATATAATGGCAGCACTGTGACCGAATTTACATTTATCACTGAACTGCAACTTTGTAATGTTATTATGGGCATGTCTAATGCGTTCTGTGTTCTGGATCCAAAGGACTTGTTAAAACAGTGTATAGACGAAATTTTACCAACTTTAACTCATATTGTAAATTTGTCAATGCAACATTCAGCCGATCTAAAGGTGGCTGTTGAGAAACCGTTGTTAAAAAATGATGCCGTTAAATCCTGAAGAGTTCAAAAATTACCGACCGGTTTCTAATTTGCCACTTTTGTCAAAGATCGTGGAAAAAGTAATAGAGGTAAAATTACAGGAACATCTTGATACGAATAATCTTTGTGAACACATGTAGTCCGCGTATCGCCGTTTCTATTCTAGGAAGACAGCCCTTTTTAAAATTCTTGATGATCTGCTCTGTTCTCTGGATGGCAAAAATGTTAACGTTTTAGTCGTTTTAGACCTATTAGCTGCTTTTGATACCGTGTCTCACAAAATTTTGCTCAGTTGATTAGAAAATCGATATGGTATTGCTGGATCAGCCTTACGTTGGTTTAAATCCTACTTGTCAAATATGTGTAAATTTGTTAAGGTATCTGACTCATCTAGTCCCAGAGATCTCCTATTTGGTTTACCCCAGGGGTGTTTTCTCGGGCCTATTTTTTTTCGTTGTGCATTCCCTCCTGTGAGGCATTGCCAGATCACATCAATTAAAAAATCACTTTTACGCTGGTGAACGGATGACTGCCCTACCATTTGTGAAACCTAGAATGACTGCCCCACCGGCGCACTGCCCCACCAGTAGCCTTCCTCATAACTTTTCATCTGTCTGGATAGCTTTACTTTTTTTGGTTATATCTTCCCTTTCGAACCCTCTGCATTCTGACGTACCCCCACCCCCTTATGGATTCAATCGACAAGTTGATTGATCAGAGGACTGATTGATAAGTCAATTGGTTTGTTTCAAGTGCGAACTCCAGTGTTTTGTTTTGTGATCAGAAGATTGACTGATAACTTAATTGCATGGTTTCCGGCGTTTTATTCTATGCTAATTAATTGCAATCTCCAAAAGTGTATAATCAGTAGTAGTTCGGTATTTAAGGTCTTTGATTTAGCATCTTTTAATTGTACGATCTCCGGTGTTTTGTTAACGGAGGATTGTTAACAAGTCTTATGAATTATTTTAATACTCCGAATTTTTAGAGTACGATTTATTTTATTTTATTATTTTTTTTTGGGGGGGGGGGGGCAATCAACTTGTCGATTAAATAAAAAAGAGGGCGGGGTGGGGTAGAGGACAGGGGGTTCGAAAAGGAAGATTAAACTAAAAAAGTGAAGCTATCCAAATAGATGAAAAATAACAAGAAAGGTTCCCGGTGGGGCAGTGCGCCGGTGGGGCAGTCATCCTAGGTTGAATAAATGTTGAGGCAGTCATCCGGTGGGGCAGTCATCGTGCGTTCTGGTTTACTACCTTGTGATTAACGGCTCAATCGATGTTATATTAAACACGAGCGGGAGTGTTTCCGAGCAGGATCTTTTCTAGCACGGTTTTTTTCCTTACTGATAAATTTGGCAGAGAACTTTTCCAGTAGGGAACAATTCCGAACCAGATAATACCCGTCCATCGCTACAAACAGATCACCTTTTTATAAAAGGCGTTTTAAATTCATAAATCCATTTTTACATAAATCCATGGGGTTGTGATAAGATAAGGGATAGTGTCATTGCAGTTTGGCAATATACCATTATTTGAAAAATATCAATATACCAATATTCAACTCACATTATTAGCTATTCTATACGGTGGCGAAACTTGAAATAATGGACTTCTTTCTGTTCCGGTTGAGCAATTGATTTGAGCACCAGGATAATAATATTTCTTAGATGTGCGGCATTTTTCTTTCTTGCCTGTATCTCCGCTTTTGTATGGATAGCAATCATCAGTGACAACCCTACAAACAAGGAAAGATCGCACATTTAGCACATTTGTATGCCGAAAGCAACAAGTGTTTAGATTTCTATTCTGGACTCAGAAAATTGGTTTCTTTGTTAGGTGTCAGTAAATATAGAACTGTAGAAAGGAATGCAGGTCACTTGCCCCCAACCCCACCGCACACTTGCACCCCCCCCCCCCCCCCGACGGACACCTGCCCCGTTTTAGCAACCCGGTCAACTGTCCCCTAAGACAGCTGCCCGCGGTCATCTGCGCCCCACCAACCCTCTCCAAGCGATTAAGGTTGGCTTTTCATATTTTTCAAATCTAAACCCGATAGGGCTTATGATCCCATTCATTTTTTAGAAACGCAATCAGGTTGACGCTTGTGAGGTCTCATTTTTTGACGTGTTCAGTTGGACTACGATTTCCAATTTTTGAAATTCAATGTAAATAAACTGTGGGGTCGAAGAAAATCGAACGTTTTTTGAAAAAGTGTAAAACGTTTGTAACAAAATATTTTTTACTTCGCAAAAGCTTAGAATTCGCTTATCTCCACTTTTAGATGGGTTTCCCTTTGGTTAGATTTACCACACAATGGAATAGAAACTTTTTCACGCAAATAGAATGAACCCTATCCCGCCTTTCATCCAGCCAGCCAATGAGAATGCAGATAACACAAAGTGCTACGTCACTGAAGCTGTCAATCATTCCCTTTAAGTGTGGCGTTGTCTAACACACGCCATTCTGTGTGCTCCGCAATTTTTTGGAAAAAGGGATCTAGTTCAAGGTGCGAATTTGTCTTTAGTGGTTTTATTTCTTACCTAAAGGACTAATCTTTCTTGTGTACTTGTGTGGATTTAATTAGCCCACGATTTAGCAAGGATTTTAGCATCTTGTACTTCGGTCAGGTAGTTGGTGAGTTTACACGGAACGGTGACACTTTCCCAGTCCCGAGAAGTGTGCCTCTCTTCTCCACAGAAGTCTACAGGATCGAATGTTACTAGTTTCCAGCACACAGCTCCTAGGAGTCGTTGAGTCTTTTCAGTCTGCTGTGCCTGCTTAGACTCTAGGCCTTGCCTTGTGTCTGTGTCACTTCGGTGTGGCCAGTCACAGTTTGGCTGGTACTCCCTGGAACTGGTCAGACGTCTCCCAGCAGAGGTGTGTTTCTGACCTCAGTTCGGGAGAAAGGTATGCTCGTGTTCCAGTACCTGGACGATTGGTTTCTGGCACACTCGGACAAGGGCACAGCCCACCGCCAAACACTTACACTAGTGCGCAAAGCCCTGCAGGTAGGTTTAGTGGTCAATCTCCCCAAATCGGAACTAACACCCAAACAAGATATCGTCTTTCTGGGGGAAAGATGGGATCTGGTAAGTGCGAGAGCCTTCCCTACAGCAGAGAGGCAACAAAAGATCACGCAGGGCATACGAGGGATCCAGGCAGGAAAAAGGTAGGACTGCATCCCATGGAGTCCTTGCTAGGTCTCTTAGTGGCCACAGAGCGTACAGTTCCCCTGGGCCGGTTACATTACAGACCTTTCCAAAGACAGGTAAGGAGAGCCCTCAGGCAGGGGAGGCACCCGCAGGCAAAAATGACCGTGTCACAGTCTGCCCTGGCCTCTCTATCCTGGTGGACCAATCCACAAATCTTATACGAGGGCACACCCTTCCACCTCCCACCCCCGGAAATAGAGCTCCAAGCGGATGCATCCCAAGGGGGATGGGGTATACATTGCCAAGGCCAGATGTGGGAGGGCAAATGGCCCCCTGTTTCAAGAAGTACCACATAAACTGGCTGGAACTACGGGTCGTTTGGATAGCACTGAACAAACTATCCGACCGACTCCGGGGCAAGAGTGTTCTATTTCTCCTAGACAACTCAACAGCCGTGGCATATGTGAACAGGCAAGGGGGGACCAGATCCCTCCCTCTATCAATTTTGACCTACAAAATTCTGTCTCTAGCCCGTCAATCTCAAATCACCCTCTCGGCGCGACATCTAGCGGGAAAACTCAATGTGCTGGCCGATTTGGCTTCCAGAGTAGGCCAGGTAATCCACACGGAGTGGTGCCTAGCCCCCCAATCCTTTCAGTGGGTCACGAACCAGTCACCTTGGGGACCTCCCACGCAGTAACAACACGTCTACCCAGGTATGTCTCCCCATGCGAGAGGTACTCTATGCCTTTCCGCCACAGGCAATTCTCTCGCAGGTACTACAACGGATACTGGACCTGGGCCCACGAGCCCTACTGCTGGTGGCCCCACGGATGCCGGAGGCCCCTTGGTTTACCTTGCTCCTCAGGTGCAAGATAGTCAAGTCGACTCCAATCCCGTGCCACAGAGAGATCCTGTTCCAACCCCATTGGCAACACTTTCACCCATCCCCTCACCTAATGAACCTACACCTGTGGTGCCTGGCCAGTCCTTCCTAAAGAAGAAGGGCTTCTCACAGAGAATAGTAGATAAAATAGTAAATAGTCATAAACAATCTACTGCCAAGGTGTATAGGTCTCAATGGAACAAATTCGCATCCTGGTGTAATAAGTCTAAGCTAGACCCATTCCAGGCCTCTCCATCAGTGATAGCAGACTTTTTAGACAACCTCTTCACAAACGAAGGTTTAAAGGTAAGCTCCATTGAAGGTTACACAGCAGCCATAGGTTCCAGGCTCAAGGCCTCTAAGGGCTACGATCCGGGGGATGACACGTCTATCTCGCAACTGATTCGTCATTTCAAGGTAAACTCTCCCCCTAGTCCGTCGAACGTTGCACAATGGGATCTCTCCCTAGTACTGAGGTTTCTTCAACGCCAAGACATTTTTGGGGACGGAGTAATCTCCGCCAAAAATGCCACGGTAAGGTTTACTTTCTTGCTAGCCCTCGCCTCTGGCAAAAGGAGGAGCGAAATACACGCCCTGGACAGAACGGTAAGCAAAGAGAACGGGGAGTGGAAAAATGTCACCCTCGTCCCTAGGCCGGCTTCATGGGCAAAACCCACATCATTACGCATGGGATGGGCACCTTTAGTCACATCAACTTACCATCCCTACCAGAGGAGCAGACCACCGAGGACTTAGTCTCCTTGTGTCCCGTCAAAGCCTTACGTCGTTACCTAGAACTTTCAGAGGTATACAGGTCAGAAAATCAGAAAGCCCTTATTATCTCCTATATGCCCAAGTTCAATAAGGACCTCTCTAAGCAATCTATTTCCAACTACATAAAAGGGGTCATTATGACAGCGTATGACGAAGCACAGTCAGACACAGTCCTGCAGTCAGAGTTAAAAGTAAAAGCCCATCAAGTCAGACAGGTGGCAAATTCGCTTAGAGCGTTACGTAATGTGTCGTTGTCAGATATACTTAAAACAGGTTGCTGGGCGTCTCCCAATTCCTTCGTTAAGTATTATCTCAAAGACTTCTCCCAAGATGAACTATCAGGCCTCTATTCTCTGGGCCCATTCATTGCTGCGGAGACGTCGTTTACTAACTAATTGTCATTCTGTTACAGATCGCCCACTCCCAGACCCAAAGGCAAGGGCAAACAAAAGGGAGGCTATGTCAAGAACCGTGCGACCAACCATTTCAAACCCAAGAAATAGTCGGTGCACTACCCAACAGGACATATCCCTAGTTCTATTCTGTCGACTTTACGTCGTCGGCTACTGTATAGACCGGCGGACTGTTTTTGAACTCTAATTTTTCTAGTTATCCGAGATTCGGTTCAGTTTTCATACGGTCACTGTGACCCACACCCGGATCTCAGCAACTTCAGAGTGTTCTTTGACTCAAAGAAAGAGGGGGGATGCGCAGTTCTCCCCGTCCCTGCGTCCCCGCAGTCCCGGGCCGTACTGAGAGCCCAGGGGCCATCAAGGGTCTGTCACAGTGACCATGTGACCAAGGCCCATAGTACCATTATGGGCTTAGATGTAAAATCAGCAGTATTTAGTGAATTTTATCACAAGGATTGTTTCCAATCCAAGTTTCTGAGTGTTCTAAAGCTTCTAGTCATTTAATTTCTCGAAATTGCCAGTCAATTTCACAAAAATTTTAAGTTTTAAGTGGTAATGTTTTAGGGCAGCTCTAACATTTACCCAAGTTCTTAGAACTTTAGCATGCTTTTGTAAGACACAGGCACTTGTAATTATACTGTGTCAAGTTTTATTTTTTATGGTAGCCTGTACAAGGTTACGATCCTTTTGTTAAGAAAGAAAAAACAATAAATCAGTATTATTGTTACCTTCTTCTCAGAGCTTAGAGTATCCCAGGTGGATACCGGATCAATCCGGTGGGAGGTAGGAGGGGGATGGTAAAGGATACTCAGTCAGTCTGCATAAAGTTTATTCAGACTTTTATGACACCGTTACAAAAAAAAAAAAAAAGAAAAAAAAAAAGAAAGAATTACCATTGTTGCCAGATCCCTTCATGGGCTAGGAGGTTGGCCCTCCTCGACCCTATCAGGGTTTTTTGAAAATCAAATAAAGCAAGCTTTCTTAGATTTGCGATTTTATTTAACTTCAATTCTATCCCATCTAATGAATTTTATTTCGCAAACTCTTTCGAGTATTGCAAGTCGCGACCTTTTTCGCGCAACTTCTCTAGAATGGCAGGCTCCCCTGCTCCGGACTTTAGTCCCATCTAAAAGTGGAGATAAGCGAATTCTAAGCTTTTGCGAAGTAAAACTAACGTTTTATTTCGTAAAACGAGCTTTTACGAGTAAAAGCGCAATTCGCGTTCTCCACTTTTAGCCTATCTTCCCTCCCATCCAGCCCCTACAAGCCTGGGTGAGTTGACGCCACCTATTTTTGGGCTTAAAGGGAATGATTGACAGCTTCAGTGACGTAGCACTTTGTGTTATCTGCATTCTCATTGGCTGGCTGGATGAAAGGCGGGATAGGGTTCATTCTATTTGCGTGAAAAAGTTTCTATTCTATTGTGTGGTAAATCTAATCAAAGGGAAACCCATCTAAAAGTGGAGAACGCGAATTGCGCTTTTACTCGTAAAAGCTCGTTTTACGAAATAAAACGTTAGTTTAATTCAAACTAGTCAAATTACAAGAAAAAATCGTAGTCGAACTGCAACAACTCAAATCGTAGTCCATCTGCCATAACCCCGATCGTAGTATAACTGAACCGTCATCCAACTTCAACAACGAAATCGTTGTCAAACCGCACACCCGAAATTGGAAATCGTAGTCCAGCTGAACCGTAGTCCAACTGCAATGTACGATTTCTGCATGTTATTAAAAACGCAGTCTGGATTGAACTTGTGAGGCCGTGTCAACTCATTCATATTCAAACTTGTCGGGAATTCGTAACTGCAATTTCAATTGCGATTAGGCGTAATTGCACTTGAAAATGGTTGGGTTTTTGTGGGGATTCATCAAATTGATGAAATGAAATGAGTAATAAAAATGGAACTTCTTTCTCATTTATATGAAAAAGGGCACCCAAGATAGCGACGGGAAGTTGGGGTCCGGGGTTAGGGATGGGGGGCGATTGGGGGGTACCTGGCTTATATATAGCAATCAAATATTTTTATTGAAACATACAATGAAATAGCCCATCCACATGCTCACGGGCTGGGGGAACTCCCTGCAATTCAATTGGGGGAGGGGGCAGATGACCGGAGGAACAAAACGGGGGAGAGGGGGAAGGTGTCCGGGGGACAAGTGAGTCAGAGCTACACTGGGTTACTGCTTTATTTACATCATTGGACTTCATGACGATATCCAGCAAAACATGCATGATGCTATAGCGTTGTACGTCGCGGCCCAAAAAGGTATCGACATCGGAATTGCTTAACTATGAAAGTGGAGGAAGCGTCTGTTTCCCTGCATTCGAATGACGGCAGGTAGCGAAGTTTGGCAGATTTCGGGAAGGCAAAATTTGCAAGTGCGTCGGTGAGGCGGTGTTACAGAGCTGTAAAACGAGGAACGGGCTCCAATGGCCGTCTTTCCTGGAAAGAACCTCTCCCCTCCCCCCCCCCCCCCCCGCACCATTATCTACAGTAGTACAATCTCTTTCTGTCCATTTTCTAAAAGCAGCACAGGAAGAAAACTTGACCATTCCTCATGATTTAACACACTTTAACATTATAATTCTTAGATGTGGGAAAAAATAGTAACAGAATAAATGGTAACGGAAAAACGGTCAAGGAAATAATGGTAAGCAAAAAACATGATAAAGGGAAAAAATGGTAAAAAGTGCTAAAAAACGGATTATGGTAATTTTTCATAGAAGAAACTATCCTGCAGACCTACTCAACATAAAAAAAAATCGACTCAGTGCCTAAAATGCCACAAGATGACAGGCCTCGGATCATTACCAGGAGTTTTTATAGCCCTATGTGTCTCCTGCTGCGGGAGTAGCGGTGCCTATTCACATCGTGTAGTTAATCCATAGACTACTCATGTGTCACAAGAACATTATAAAAGCCGCGAAGATTTTCTCATAAACCATGGAGATAATCACAAGTAACAAAGGAGAACAAAAGCTTTGCCTTGATGGTGCCCCCTTTCATTTGGAAGCTGATTCACTGGCTGAAGGGGGGGTGCGGCGCAAGTCAGCACCACCGTGCTTGCCAGTGTCCGTGGTGAACGGCCCACGCAATCGCGTCAAGCGCGTTTACTTGCATCAGCTTTGTGTTGAAAGACGCAGAACACCAGTGAACCGCGTTGCTTGCTGTAACAGTGTAGCTGTTACGAGAAGACTGTTACGATAATAGCTTCAGGATTAGTTGAGTTGTGATCCGACTGGTGATGTTTTGCTGTTAACGTGGTTACGATAAAAGAAGAACTGGTCACATGATAGGTTTAATAAAAGTCCAGAACGTAGATTGTTTTATTGTATTTAGAAGATTTACCTTTTTGTCGTTTTTGCACTTCATTGTATTTATAAGATTTACCTTTTTGTCGTTTTTGCACTTCATCATTTTCGTTTATAATTTTTCTGCTTTCATTTCCGTTAACATTTTTCCGTACAACCTATTTTTTTTTCAAAACCCGGTTTTCATTGCCAGTGGGCGATAATGAGGAGCCGATATTACCCTGAATTCATATTGCAGACATCTGTTCGCTGTCTTTTTGCCAATGTCTTTCAACGATGCGGCTAAAACTTAGAAGGACGTTGCCATTTGGGTGGAACGAATAAAAAAGAACTACAGATGAACCGCTATTTAAGGATGGTTCTGGCCAAACAACATCACGATTTCACACATACATTGGGTAGACCTCGCAGTTTTCACCAGGAATAAGTACATTTTCACCCTGCATTGAGCCTCAGAGCTTTACTATTTTCTTGATCAAAAACACAACAAACAAATGAAACTATATACACTTGAACCCCGGGTATCGAACACCCTGAGGAAAAGTGACCAGATGTTCGAGGTGGTCTTATTTCCAGCTGGCCCTATGTTCGATCATACATGAGTGCATAATTATCTGTTAATATATCCGGGAACAGATCTCCCAGGCATACCCCCCTCCCCCCCCCCCGCTATTTTTAGAAGGCTTACGTACAACCCCCCAGGTACAAGCCGCCCCCCCCCCCCCATCAGATCAATCACTGCTTTCAAGTGAATAATAACTATACGATTAAGTGATTTATAAAAGTGACCAGATCAATCACCCTTCCATTTATCCCATTGCTTTCAAGTTGTTGCAATATGCAGAATCGCAGGTATTTTGCTGTTTACTGTATAGTCTGGATCAAATATTTCATTGGTGCCTTTTCATCACATAACGCGAGTTTATATGTGGATCAACTAGTTGCGGTTCGGTTGATTGCAGTTCAATTGGCTATGAAAACAATGATGGTCATAGGTTCAAATCAATCATTTAATACTGAAGAAATCGTGACACGGAAATAATATAGAACCAAAAAGGATTCCAGACGGGGTGTTACCAAGACTACACACAGACCAAGAAGAACAAGAAACCGAATTCCAGTCGTTGGGAATGCTCGCACCGAGGGTGCTACAGCTGCAAGGGGACCGTGGCGACACTAGGCCAATCCGAACTGTCGTCTACAGATTCGATGCGCCGCCACATGAGAAAGCTCAAAGCCGTGTTCCGGTCCTATTTCCAGCGCTCACTTAGAATCAGCAAGATGCGACACATCTGTATGAGGCGAGGACCAACAACTGGTGTGAGGGATGAAACCACCCATTCCGGACAAAGGTGAGCCATGACCATCCTTCTATCTGCTGCGCCATTCAATGCCTGCAGCTGGACGCCTCCATCGCGTACACGCCTCGAGCAGTCTGCTGCGGGTCAGCCGCTAGCCAAACGACACCGCCTAGCTGACATGCAAAGCTGACATGCAAGGCTGCCTTCAAACACTGTGCCAGGCACGCGCGGACGGCACTAAAACCTCACCGAGACCTTGGGAGATGGGGTCACAATGTCCGTCTTCAGTGGGGGAGGCATAAAATAGATAAGACTGTGAAACACTGTGATTTGGCAATGTTCAAAGAAAATAGCAATTAAACAGACACAGTTTTTTTCAGAAAACGTTAGTGATTAACAATTGCAATCAGTATTCTTCACTTCCACAAACCCAATCCCATATCATACAGAATTGCAATTAATCTTCAATAGCGCATAGTACCGAAAGCAACCACTGATCTATTCATTAAGCAGAAAGGATGATTGATATCATTTATGAATCCATGACATTTTTGTTCTTCGCCTTCTACAACATAATCAATATTTCAATAAAAAGTCAGTAACTTCAAAAGATTTTCTACTCAGCACAAAAAAACTGCATCCAAGTTCCATCCTGACATTTAATATCCTGTTGTGAAGTGCTTGTAACTACGGAATTGCAATTTTGGTCAAGTGAGCCAATGCCCAATCACCGGAGAGCAATCGCTTGTGTGTGATGACCCCCATAATATACATCTGAGGACTATGAGTGAATTGGTTTAATGAACTTCAGTGACTGATCGAAGTATGTAATTGTTAACTGAGGTCAGAGCTGACAATAAAATAACTGCAAGGTTGAGGCACTTCTGTCGGGGGGCACGGGGAGGTCTGACCGTTTACCCAAAGTAAGAGTATCACAACATTAATTTTCAACGCTTTTAGCGAGTTCTGAAATGTCACGCTTTCCACATCTGACCCAAATGTCTCCGGCCCAAATGTCTATGACCCAGATGTCTCCGGCCGAAATGTCTCTATCCTAAATGCCTCCGGCCAAAATGTCTGGATACCGTTCTATGACAGGTTCTATTTTCGGGGTTAAAATAACATTTCGGACCAGCAAATGTGGTTCTTTTGTTCGATTTAGGGGGTCCCTTAATAACAGAAATGAATGGAGAATTTTGTTTCTGGTGAAAATCTGTCCGATATTTGCGCGGTGGTTTGATCCCGGGGTTCTGATGTATTTCACAGGTATAAAGTCAGAAATTGTTGATTATCAAAGCTGACAATAGCACGTACCCAGACCGCCTCATGAACCACCAGGCCCGGTCTATGTAGCCGCCCCGACAACCGTTCTGCATGTGGTCATTGTCGCAATCCAAAAGGTTCTGCGGTGACAGCATGTTGCTGAATATACCATCGGAATGGATGCTGAGCCGGTCGGCCGCCACACCTGTATTAACGAAAACAGACGAAGAAATGGCAGCACTCCTTGTCTCTGAGTATGTATTTTTCGTATACTGTAGAACACGATCAATTACTAATATGACAACCGAAAATCAAAAGCATTCAAAATGAATCATTGATCTGAAAACGATTAATTATCTTCCAATTTTTCGTTTGAAAATGCAGTTAAGAATCGCTTTGGGAAAAAAACAAGAGGTGATACACAGTACAGACTTTCATGGAAACGAAAGGCAAATGCAATAGACTTTTGTTTTACATTTTTGTATGACTAAAAGATATAGATTCACTGAGAGTTGATGCGCTCTTTTAGCCGTGGCACAGGCGGCTGTTTGTAATGAGTACATAATGGTATAAAGTGTAACTGAGGAGTACAGGAGTGCATACTTGCTGTGGAGAAGGCCCAGGATGCCCCGCAGTCGCCCTGGTCCATGACACCGTGTACTGATCCAGGCCACTCGTCTCGCGCATCGAAAGCTTCCGGTAATTTCTCTTCCATGGCCATTCTGTCAATTAAACTCTGTCTGTTGCTTCAGTAAATACGCGGATAAGCTCAGTTTTGTCCGGGTAACGTTTTACATTAGGTTACTGAATAACATGAAATTCAGATTTACCTTACTGTATTGTAAATGACAACAGGTGCAGTGTGAACTGGAAGGACCTTTAAAACATTCATTTTATCTAACCTTAATGACGTCATTTGTTTGACGTATTTCATTGGACGAAAGCTGCCTAGACGATAGGTGATTCCATCCTCCAAAGTCTTGCCCCAAAATGCCGAATAATTTTGTGCCTCCCATCTGTTTTAGACATATAGAAAATTACCAATCAAAATACCAATTTAGCAAGGCACTGCGCCGAGCAATTTTCTATGATTTCAGCGACTCATCCTAAGGTAAATCAGGTGCAACAGCTGCAACTCTTGATCCGAATGTTTTTAATTAAACCTGTCGAAGGAACCACGTTACAGAGGGGACCGCCTTTTATTTGCCGCGTTCCAGGTGTCGTCTGTTGTTTGCGAACTCTACCAATCGGGTCAACCCAAAAAATCGGACCAATTTAGTTCAGTCCCACTAGTAGCCCTACCTGCGGTGTTCCACTGAAGTGCATTACCAATTGAATTTATATACCGGCGCCATGTATCGATTCGCATGGACTTTGCTGGACTGTTGGACTACTCTGGTATGACGGTGTGCATCGTCCTTGTACCCTGCACCTTCAGTCACTCCGGGTAGCAAGGCAGACTAGTATAACTCGGTGGTGGAGTGGGATTGTACATGGGGCACGATAAACTGTTACACAGGGCGTTTATTTATGTCTTTTGTGTAATTCTTGGTACACCAAACCGGGTCTCGCTTTTCCTAATTTTAGACTTTACTTACCTCAATTTTCAAGATTTCAGTCTGTTGATATCAAGGGACAAAGGGAGTTCCATATGACTTGCTGCTGACCGAAAACACTAGTTTTACTAGACCGATTTCGTTGCTGTGTACCGAAACATGAATGAAACAGTTTATTTTTACCATTTACGAACTAACATAGGTCACGTGACCTTTGACTTTCAGAGTTCAGATCGCAAATTTACCCCTTGTGCCAGTCCGCAGAGGGGCTAGAACCCGAAAATAAGATTAAACTCAACATCTCCAATAGTTTCGGAGATCACGCAGCTCAATTCAGGTCAAAATGTTACCCCTACTGCAACTCAGTATAGATGCTGGAGTCAGAAAATCATCTCAAAATCGCTCCAATCAAAATCACGTTCATAAAGGGAGCTGTCCATGTATGCAAATAGTTTGATGTCGGCAATTGGCTTTTACATAAACGTACGTACATCCTTCGATCGTCCCCTCCCTCTGTATGTGTGCGTAATCCTCCGATGGCCCCCTTCATATGTACGTACATCCTCCGATCGCCCCTCTCCCCCCTCCATGCGTAAGTACATCCCCCATCGCCCCCTCCCCCTCCATGTGTACGTGCATCCTCCAATCGCCCCCCCCCCCCTCCATGTGCACGAACATCCTCCGATCGCCTCCCCCCTCCATGCGTACGTACAACCTCCGATCGCCTCCTCCCCCTCCATGTGTACGTACATCCTCCGATCGCCCCCCTCCTCCATGCGTACATACATCATCCGCTCGTCCCCTCCCCTCCATGTGCACGAACATCCTCCGATCGCCCCCCGTCCATGCGTACATACATCCTCCGATCGTCCCTTCCCCTCCATGCGTACGTACAACCTCCGATCGCCTCCTCCCCCTCCATGTGTACATATATCCTCCGATCCCCCTCCCCCTCCATGCGTACGTTTATCCTCCGATCGCCCCCTCCTCCTCCATGCGTACATACATCCTCCGATCGCATCCCTCCCCCTCCATGCGTACATACATCCTCCGATCGCCCCCACCTACATGTGTGCGTATTCTGTGGATGGTCCAAAATTAATAGAGCTGAAAATACCATTGAACTGCGTTATGCTGTACAAAAACGCTTTTTGAAGCACCTTTAGCACTAAAACTCAGACATACCCAGCAAACATTAAGACGTCAGAATGACGTCGGGTCGACGTCGTGACCCGACGTTTCCGACGTCGGACTGACGTGCCGGTTTTGGTTGTATATGAAATGGGTTTTAAATGTCAGAATGACTTCGGGTTCCGACCTAAATCCGACGTCGGAATTAAGTCGGTTTTAGGTTGTATATATACTTGGAACCGACGTCGGATTCCGACCTGAAACTGACTAGAGTTATATAATTAATAGATAACTAATCATTCAACTGCTGTTGTGAAATACATACGAAAGCATTTTCCATGTAAATGTTTACAATCTAGGAAGAAAAATACCGACTCGTCATCAAAATTCTAAAATTTTCATGTAAAAATTACGTTTTTTCTTCCTCTTTTTTCAAAATGATTTCCATTTCCGGTGAGCGATAATAATTGTTCATCGCTTTTTGGTCGTTTTTGCAACGTCGGAATGACGTTAGAAATCCGACGTCGCTTCGACGTCGGAATAATGTCGGGTTTTGGGGAAATAGGTCAGAATACGATTGTGAAATCGTTGCGACCAACATCCATCCTTTTTTCAACCAAAAAAGACGTCGGTTGTTTGCTAGGTATACTTTCAAAATACGACCTGATTTTCGTTAAAAATACAACCTTGGAAGAGAGATTATCTGTCTGTCTGTTTAATCTGAGCTATTTTCGGGCTGTGTTTATTTACAAAGTTTACAGAAGATGTTAAGTTTGTCTTAGGTTTCCGCTTTTTGAACCCGCTTGATTGATTTCTGCGGAGTGTTCACTTTTCTACTGCCAAGCTACTAATTGGCAAATGTCATCTTCTGCACGCTTTAAGCAGGTGTTACAACCTAACACATGGTGACAGTCTAGATTCATTTCTGTGATGTATTCTGTTTTTATAGAGGTTTTAGTCACCTTAATTTAGAGTGAATTCGTTAATAGGAAAATGCGAATTTCTCAAAAATTGGTTCCAGATCTACCTGTAACCGCTACTCTGAAATTGTTTAAAAGTGATGGCAAGCTGAATGATTTTTTAAAAATGTACTCCCCCCCTCCCCTGCAAGCAAATAAATAGCAGATAGATAGCATTCCCCAGAGTTTAATTTCAGGTGATACTGGCTACATCTGCCTAAGATTTTAAACAGTTACCAGAAATGTTCAAATCAAGAATCCACTGGTTCGTTCTGAATTCTTAGCAGAGACTGCGCTCAAATCATATTTTATTTTAAACCTAAAATGGTGCAATTTGTTTTTGAAAACGTGCAGTTCACAATAACCTGAATTCACAACAAAGAAACTTCACTGATTCATATATCCCAGGAAACATTGCCACGTTAGATCAACGTTGGATAGACGTCACACCCGACGTTGGGTTATGGTTGTTTATGGAAGTCGAAACAACATCTACCTTTCGACGTTAAATAGATTATCTGCATTTTAGTCAGCGTTGCGCATAGGTTTCAAATGGAAGTCGAAACAGCGTCTGTTGTACAGGCGTCGGGAAATTAATCTGTAATCTGGCATCACATGCTTCGCTAAAAGAAACATTTATAGACACAGTAACAGGCAAAATGGGAGAGTATTGGACCGGGTTGACAACAGAGCCTCGGGGTGGCATCAGAGCCTTGCAGGGTGGGAGAGAGCTTTTTGCATTTTATAATGGCTCTGGTGTCACCCTGGCCCAATACCCTGGCATTTTGCCTGTTCATATGTCTATAAATGTTTTATTTAGCGAAGAATGTGGTTTTCTTCCTATCTTAAATCAAAAGAAAACTTTGAAGAACAGTCATCCGTTTAAAAATGCAAAGAGCTGTCCTGCCCCCCGAGGCGCTGATGCCACCCCAATGGTCGTCTCTGCTTGGGGTAGCATGAGAGATAAGGCGACGAGAACCTTATCTGTGCCTGACGGCGTTGCCTAACGGGATGGCAGGGGATGTACTGCGTCGACAGTGCCTGATGCCGCCCCAGTCGCCGCCGATGGGGTGACAGAAGAGTAAAAGCGACAACAACCCCGTCTCAATTACTGAGAAGTTTATTTGTCAATGGCGAGTTTCTGACGACCTGAAGGTCGTCTTTTTGGGCATCTGACGACCGCAAAACTGGTCAGTCTGACGACTTTGCGACGTGTTTTGAATGGACGAATTTTCTCAGTGCACAGTCGCTCACACTTGAGCCAGTACAAAGCGTTTCGACACTGCGTTACATCGAAACCATGATCTAAAAATAAAACTAAAAATACGCAAAACAGACACTGAGTTGCAAAACGATTTATTTTCATGACACAGGAAGACAGAAGGGATGCAAGGACTGATGTCATACCCATAATCCCCATCGTTCACCATATACAAGATCTCTTCTCTGATGATGCAGATCTTCTGAGTGCATTTCCAGTTGTACTCTTTCTTGTCGACCACGTGTATACACGTGCTGAAAAAGTGAACACGTGCTGTTTTCGATCTGATGACGCGGAAAAAATAAACATTCACTCACTAGATGAAACCGTTTTGAACATTTTTATATCGTTACAAAGTGTCATTTTCAGCTGATGCTTTTAGCACTTAACTTTATTCACAAAGAATGAAAGCTGCCGCCTGTATTTTTTAAAGTCCTGATTAAATTGTATTAATTCAAGTACTATATTTTGAACATTATTTTTTAAAGTAATATTTGAAATGTATTTAAATAGTTGACAGAGATGAAATGCATTTTTTCTTTGTTAATATAGTTTAAATACAGCGATTTAGACATGACCTCGCGTGAAAATCATCACACATAATGTGAAAATGGCACACGCGACAATCATCATATATAATGTGAAAATGGCATACGTGACAATCATCAAACATAATGTGAAAATGGCACACGTGACAATCATTAAAAAATGTGAAAATAGCACACGTGAAAATCATCAATGCATAATGTGAAAATGGCATACGTGACAATCATCAAACAGATATCTGGCGAGAGAAAATATATGGGTAAACAAGACAACAAGAGCAAATTAACAGATCGCTATGTCATGAATTCCAGCATTTTTTTTTCTCTTTTTTTGGGGGGGGGGGCGGTGGGGAGGGGGGGGATCGGCATAATGTTAATCACATTAAAATGGGAATTGTGATTTCACGCCGTATGAATGAAGCAGCATTCGAACAAATTACAACGAAATGGTACAAAAGGAAAGTAAATTGTTTTGATTATGCAAAACTTACCAATTATTGCAATTGGGACTTATTTTCTTCCCTTCGCCGTATAACAGACCATCATAAAAACAGTTATCTGTGAAACATAAACAAAAAAAATTACAAAACATTATAGATCCGATGGAGACGGTGTTACGCATGGATGGGTGATAATGGAATGCCTCCTGGTGAACATCTATAAAACTTAAAATCCGTCACGGAGAACCCTACTGTTTGCCATAATGATCGCCTGGGTTCTAAACCCGACAACTCTAATGCACAGGTGTTGAAAAAATGTGAAAACCAATTCACAGCGAGGTCTGCGTTACAATAAACGAAAGATTTGATATGAAAGTTTTTTTTTTCTTTTAAATTTTCAGCTGAAATAAAGATGGTCAGTCTCTAAGGCACGCTTTATCTCTTGGCATTTAATTAACTTTCCTTCGCGTTGATATTCGGATTCGGTGAGTGGCGTTTGCTCTTATGTGACCTCAGTAACAAAGTTTATTTATTTCACCCAAACCTTACTGAATAAGTTTTTTTTGGCCTTGATGTCACTGGCAAGGTCACAGTGAGAAAAATGTGACATACGGGAGTATTCGGGCCAGTTATATTAATATTGGCTTCCATGATAAGAGCACACTGAAAAAGAGGTAGTGCAACAGACCGCAGACTGACCAATCCTTTGACTCGAGGAATTACTGGTAAATCATCTCCTCCCCGCACCCCCACCCCTTCCCCACGCCCAGCCGACCTCTTCCCCGCGCCCTGCCCACCCCTTCCCCACGCCCCGCCCACCCCTTTGAGTACAGTGATTTTAGTCAACACTGGCTATTCCACTTTCCCTTTGGTAATGGCGCCGTACTCACCCACAGGCGCGTACAGATCGAGGTTTTTACGAGAATTTGCTCATCTGTTCCATACGTATTGCTTCGGGTGTGGAAAAACACGGCTATGCAATTTAAACAGAGTTGGTTATTATTCAACCACTGAATCTCGTTTTATCCCTCATTACTCTCTCTCTCTCTCTCTCTCTCTCTCTCTCTCTCTCTCTCTCTCTCTCTCTCTCTCTCTCTCTCTCTCTCTCTCTCTCTCTCTGTCTCTCTCTCTCACTCTCTCTCTCTCTCTCTCTCTCTCTCGCGATATCTGTCTATCACTATTTCTTCTCTCCTTTCAGTGATACGCTTAGTATTTTCAAACTATATTTTTGTGTCACTGTTTCAGCATGGGTGGAAAATGAATGAAAACCCATTTTCTTAAATGTTCTAACGGCAAGCTGCCAGCAATGACAGAGGTTGACGCCCAAATCAACCTTCCTAACCCTGAGTGAAGATTCACTCTATATGTGAAACCTAATTCTGTTCCCCTTACGGATGCTTTCGGGTGGCTGTGCTTAACAGCACTGGTTATGTGACGTGAAAAAGACGGACCTATTCTTGACAACTGTCAATGAAATGTTATACATTCTTCAGGATGGCAAAAGATGACATTTTTTTGATAGCATTCGGTAATGTTATCTTTCGAAATGCTGTATATTCTTTTCTTTTTTTTTTTTTTTGTTTTGTTTTTGTTTTCATTTGGTCTGTGGTACAGTGTGTGTTTATTTTATGTCCTGTTTCATTTTTGTACTTTAAAACATTTGTATCCAAAAAAATGTTGTTTTGTTTCAAGGCTTGGGTAAATGGTGTAAACCTGATTGGTCGATTCAACAATCCAAGTCACTGTTGAGCGGACGCAAAAATTCGGAAACTATCTATTTGCAGTTTATTTCTGACAAATGGTTTAACAAAGTATACATTGACTTATTTCAAGAAAGCATTAAGATATTATTGGCCAGTGACCAAAAATGTCAACGTTTTCTTAGTGGCCAATACTAGTTCATGAGTCAAAACAAGTGAATGTCTGATAATTACAGATGCTAGATTCAGCAACAAAGAACACCACAAAACGTGATTTTCAAATTGTACAGTTTTTTTTTGCTGTTTTTTGTTTGTTTGTTTGTTTTTTTTTTCTTGTTTTTTTTTTTGTTTATGTGTGTCTTTTCTGGTTTTAAATGAACGCCGGCGATTTGCTAGGAAACTTAGTAAAATCTATACAGTGAAATGCCTCGAAAACTGCGGAAATTCAACAACAGTAACAACTGTGGGAAAGCATGCTGCTCATGGGAAGGCAAGGTCATTTTTCGTACAAAGAACAACTGCTAAGGTTTAACTAAACACCGCTCTCTATCGCCAGGTTAAGTTCAAACATGCGGAATAAATTACCACCTGCAAAGAAGACCTTTTAGAAGACCATATAGTGTGACACTTTGGCGTTGAAGGCTGTTTAGTTGGTAGATACAAAAATAAAATCCTGCTGTGGCACACTTAAGTAGTGAAAGAAACTGAAATTCGTGTCTCACTGTGTAACTGGCTGCAGTTAGGAAGTTTTTGTACAGAATAACATCCCCTAGTTGGCTTTTCAGTTACAGTAACTCGATACAGTTACAGTATTAGTTGAACGCTAACGTGCCCCGCTCCGCAAAGACCCCTCTCCCCCCCCCCCATTTTACGTACCCTTAAAGAGTCTCTACCATCAAATCTGCACCAGGTCATGTTCCCCTTTGATGCTTTCTCTTTTTAGGGGCACTGGGGTGGGTAAAGCAATTATATCTATTGTTTACTTATGGCATTGTTTTTTATTTTACTTGTTTGCCTTTTAAATGCGTAAATTATAATTACTTTTATTCACATGAAATCCGGAATCTTATGGATACAATTACCTGTAACCCAGTGGATATTCCTGCGTCTGTCTAATGCCGATTTCAGGTTCAAAACGCAAATTTCTCTGACGTCTAAGCACCGCCTTTGATTCAACGTTCAATAGACGTCAGACAATCGATGTTAGCTGGGTGTTCAAAAAGCATTGTCGTACAAACGTCGCACTCACGAGTAAAAACCAAACCTTCTCGTGCTATCACTCACCGGTAGCAAAGACAGGTAACATCGAAAAAGGCCAAAAGGGGGGGGGGGGGCATAAAATAACAAAACTTTAAGAGCGCACAAGTTTTTCCCATATACAATTAAAATTTTTTCATGGAAATCGACTCCATGCATGTGCTCAGGAAGACCCAAGGATGGGGATAATATGAGGAAGGTGTGGCAACATCATTACTGTCCCGCTCTACACTGCGATTCTGGTTTGATATTTTCCTAACGTCTATATGCCATCGGGAAATAAATAATGTTTCGACTTCGATTTGCAACCTTTATGCAATGTTGCTAAAATGTCAGGTAATTGATGTCGAACGTCGTAAGGTAGGTGTTGCTTTGACTTCCATAAACAATCAAACGCGATGTTTATCCGATGCCGTGTGTGGCTATCCAGCGTTGACACAACGTCGAAACGTTTACTGGTCACAGATATCCGCATCGAAATCAAGTTTATTGTGCAAAGTCACCAAAGATTTTTGACTGAGAGATTGTATTTAGAATGAATTGCAATTACTTCGATCCATACAAAATTCTTCTCTGGTAAGCACAGTCCTCCAATCGAAGACCTGCCAGATGAATTCATTTTTAGTAGGTAGTTGCTTTTCAAAGATTTCGTTCTTGGTAAAAGAAAGGTCAACGGAAAAATATTGCAGAAGCAAACAATCAATGAAAT
Organism: Protula sp. h YS-2021; assembly: GCA_949752745.1. Classification (NCBI taxonomy): domain Eukaryota; kingdom Metazoa; phylum Annelida; class Polychaeta; order Sabellida; family Serpulidae; genus Protula; species Protula sp. h YS-2021. Next base: position 51,815,907 of record OX457026.1, on the reverse strand, counting down.
TGAAAAAGAAACTATGAGACGGGGAGCAATTTACCAGTATTTGAAATTGATGGGATCTTCGCGGAAGCTCTTGGCAGCAAATCATCTTCTTATTGGTATAAATACAAGAATCTGTGATCTTAAGACTGGTGATTTGACAATCGAACTAGTTTTAAATTGATTGAAGATAGCAAAAAATGCAGACAAATGTGAAAACAATATTCCACAGAAGACCCAAAAATCGACGCCGAGTTTCTCTGTTTGCCATGTGAGGCTTCATGGGGACTTTTACTTGTCAATCAAATGTTCACGTAATGGAATGTCCAACCTAAAAAAATGCTTAAACATCATGAAGGAAGTGAAAAGCCAAAGTGAAACCTGCGAAAAAGAAAACTATATATTTTGATGTCACATAAAAACGGGACTGTCTGACAATGTCTATTTTCCTTGAAGATCTATTTTGACTTCTTGGTCAAAGCTTTTTTCAAAATTCTCATGTAACAGAAACTGCTTTCCAAAAAATTGGGAATATGTGTGGGCTATGTCAACTTCCATAGGGTCCCACGACTTGCATATACCATTTAAATATGCACCCTTGCGGAATCCTCAAAAATACAGAGACAGAGCTTGTTTTCATTTCTTGTAACCTTAAACATGACTCCAATATTTTGACCAAAAACAAACTGAGGCCACCAAAGAGGTCTTCACTTTTTTAAATTTTATTTATTTATTTCTGTTGCTGCATCCCTGTCTTTTTCATATTAAATATATGTACGTTTTATGTAATTTAGTACAATATGATAAAAAATACGACAACTCTTTTTACCCTGTAAAAAAGTGGCTTGAGAGAGAGAGAGAAATGCGGTGTAACTTCGTGCTGACACTAATTCTGTAAGATCAAGTCGAAGTATCACGTTTAGACAAATGGAGTCCTGTCAGCCGAGCACCCTGTCTCCGAACTCATAATGAAACTGGATATTTATGAGGATTTCCTGGTTTTAAAGTTTGATTTCTAAGCCGTGCTATGTCTACGACCGTAAAAAAATTGAATCACAGACTTTGTCTACGCCTATTTAATCTGCACATGTGCAGTCCCGAATGCAGGTCTGTTCTTTACAACATACGCAGACAGACATCAATAAAAAGTAATACAATCGTTATCGGTAGACGCAAAAGATGCTCTATTTAATTGAGCGAAACGATTTTTTAAAATAAACAACCATATGTGACCAAAAAAAATACAATTCATTTCAAGCATTACGAAACAGATTCAGTAAAAAACCACTTACATCTGCTTTACTGTCTCCAACAGGTGTGGGTCCAGAAACTGCAGGTGGGCAGGAGGCTCGGGCTCGGGCGTGAGTGTATGGTTGTGCGGGAGGGAGGGGGTGGGTGCTATTAATCAAGTATAAATCGGAACACCGAACGCTGTTAGGAAATACAATTTTACAGAAAACATTGGGATTGTTGGGATACGTTAGTTTCGAAAAAATGTCCGCTACAATTGTTTCATAACCAGTTCAAGCTGCAATATAAAGAGTGTAATTATAGTTTGACTAGGACAAAGTAGCTGCAATTATACGATGCATCATTTATACATTCATTGAGACTTGGCTTTAAATCAACATGTCACGCCAACAGGTTGGCTTAAGTAACCAATTGTAGTGCTGTTGAAAGCCCATGAAGTTGCCAAGTTTTGTAAAATAAATGATGAGAAAAAAAGGAAACTTGTTCATTTAAAAACAATCACAAACTGGTATATTGCTCGTTAATCAATTAACATTTGATACTGAGAATAATGGGCGCTCAGTCTGCTGAATACAGCTTCGGTTTAACCCCTGGTTAATGTCTCTTTTGAAATTTTAAAAAGGAAATGGAAAAATAGGGAAATTCTACACTTGTTTTTCCTCGGTGTTTAGCAGCAGGACTCTCCTTGGCGATGATATGAACTACTTCAGTTAATTATGTAAACAGAATACCACCAATTTTGACAGTTTTACTGACGACTGCATAAATACGGGTAAATGGTAAATATATGAAGCCTTTGTTCACCTCACGATTTATCTTAAATATGCATTTAATGCATATCCGTTTGTTTACTTTGCTTGTCAAATCCCTATAAAATAAACATATCGCAAACATAGCCTAATGAGCGCTAACTTTTTTTTTATTTCATTTATCATGCCATTAGTTATCAGCTTGTAAATTATTCTGATTTTGAATTACAGTGTAGTGTGTACTTAAATCCGGTGAGGCACGATGTCGTGCCTTCAGTTTTATCACATGCTACCATTTACCCGCGAGAATCTGTCCTCTGAGATCAACCCAGGCTGAACTCGAAATTCGAGACCGGACTCGAACACCCGAAGAATACTGGCCAGCTACCACTGTATTCTGCAAAATTCGAACTAAAGAGAAGCAGGGAAACGGGTGTTATTTTTCTACTCGTTAAAGAGGGCAACTTTGCGAACAAACTGCCACTGTCCCCTTGACAACAAACAGTAACTGTCTTGTCCTCAGTGACGCACATTTCTTCAGAGCCCTTCCTTTTGTAAGTGCCTAAGTCAACATCATCTTTAAAGCACAGAGATCGTTGTAGCTTCTTAAGTAGCAACGTTTTAAGCTAAAGAAATTCCTCCTACTTTTCAATGCGGGGTAAAGGGCTACGTAAAGTTTCTCAAGAAATCACTACATTTTTTATCTAAAGAAAGGAATGAAACAGAAAAAACTAGGATGTGAAATAACTTATTGCAAAAACACAACCAAAACCCTCTCAAGAGGATTTATAAGATCAGATCATATATGGCCCATCTTTAGGTTATTTCCCATTTTAAAACAATCAGCATCCCAATGAAAAGCCCAAATTTTATCCACTTCCACTTATAGTTTGAAATGGTGAAAATCCGCAAATACATCTACGTAATATGTTAACACCTAAAACGTATAAACTATAGCTAACAATTGTACCCTACGCAGTAAACCTAGCGATGCTGGAACAACGTTGGATAGACGATTATCCAACGTCCAGTCAACATTCCATGAAGGTTACAAATATCTGCCTCCCGATGTTGTATAGACGTCGGGAAAGCAACGATGTGTAGATCTCGGGACAATAATTTTCTGTAAACGCCCTGTATACAGCGACAGTCACAGCAGGGTTACCCTCCACCACTGCCGCACCCTTGGGTCATCCGGTCATGCAGGTAACGTATGAAGTCGATTTCCAGGGATATTTTTCGAAAGTGGTGGGAAAAACATGTGCGTTCATGAAATTTTCATATGTGGTCGATTTGGTCTATTTCAAAGTGACCTGTTATGGTCATTTCCGGTGAGCGATAACACAAGTGGGTTGTTTTTGTTTTTGGTTTTGATTCGACTATCCGTCGTCGAATTTTCGTTTTGTTTTGTTTTGGTTGCCATCAAAAGCAACGTTCGATGCTGGATAAGCGAAGTTGTTTAGTTGTTGCTTTTGGCCGCATCACCGCTTTCTCCGACGTCTGATCAGGGTCTTTATTGCAACGTTGAACACACATCGGAAAATAGACGCTTTACAGACATCGGGTTACACCATGTTATCGCTCTCCAGTGATGACCAGGACAGTTCACGTCGAAAATGACGACGTAAAATATGGGCATTTCAAGAGTGCGAAAGTTTGTTCCAGCCTATTTATGAAAATTGGCAAATACCCGATGACCACAAGGGAGGGTCTGCTGACCACGACACCTTATTATTGTCACTGTGAAGGTGGAGATTTTAGATTAATTATTCACGCCGGCTCTACAATGCTATGCAACCTTTTCCCAACGGTGATTAGATGTCATAAAATCGGTGTCTATCCATCGATTGGAAATGTTTCGACTTCTATGATCAACCAAAAACCGACGTTGATCCGGCATCGAGTGTGACATCTATCTAGTGTTTATTGGAGTCATTTTCCTTTCCTGTTATCTCAAGTTATATGTTAAGATGAAAATGTATGAAGAATTTCTTTTATTTGTGACAAGTAAATGTGAAACAAAAGTTGATTTGCTGTCTCCTGATGACGAACACTTCCCTTTGGGAGTGGGGGGAGGATGGGTGGGGGGCAGGGGGGAGAGGTGATGGTTGTTTCCTGATGGATTGTTAGGAAAGCTGGTATCCACCCACATAGTTATTTCCTGCAGTTCTTCCCTAAATGATTTCTCTCACTTTTGTGGCTTAGTGCATGCTTAGTGATCTGTTTTCATGTGGAGTCTGTTTCACAAAATTTTAAATGTATTTGAATCGAACTGTTTACGTGCCTGGATTCACAAATCACGCCCTTAACTGCACACAAGCAAGACTTATTATGACATGTTGTTCTCTATTGAAATTGCGGATTCTAAATGGGGTGTCTCTGCTCAGATTCCTCACCTTTATCTGATTTTCGTCCAAAAGACCTCCACAAAGTTCGTCCCATACGATTTGAGCCAGGTTGACAAAATTTGGTCCATGTGTGCAGGGTAATAATGAATCGGTTAATCTCATCTTCAAGGTCAAATTACAAAAATCCTTGATTAAAAAGAGTATGTATCGAAAACGGCGAGCTAGCTTTCGGACTCAAACTTCACTACAATACAACGACTTTCTGTATAAAAAAAATATTGGAAAATGGAAATATTCGATTGAAATGTTGCCCATATTTTTGGGCAGCAACTCCTCTACAGTGTAGTATAAGCTGTAATGTAGTGGTCTGGAGCCTGGGCTTTGGCCTTATGTCCCAATGAAAGAGGTCAACTGATTTTTAAATCTGTTTTATGGCTCCACCTCTGTGCCAGCGGGGTACGGAAAAAATGGCAACGGAAATAATGGCAACGGAAAATATGGCAGGTAGAAATAATGGCAACGGAAAAATGGCAAAGTGAAAAAAGGGAAAAAATTGCCTACCTTGACTACTCGGGATCAAAGAAAGTCCAGTCAAAACCACTTAATGCCACTTGATGTCAGGGTATTTGGGGCGCAAGCAAAAATGGCAAAACGTGATCCCTGTGTGCGGCACCGTTAATCCTTTGGATGCTCGGGTGCCAACGTAACAATACATCTATTTGGGGTGCATCAGGCAAAATTTATTCGCTGTGTGTACAATGCGGTTAATCTTTTGGATACTCGGGTGTCAACGTCACAAAACATTTATTTGGGCTGCATCAGGCAAAACTTCAACCCTGTGCATACCGTATTGCTAATCCTATGGATGTGCGGGTGCCATCACAACAATGCATTTATTAGGGCCGTTGTCTAGAATGAGCAACATGCTCGCGATATTACGCTTAAGAATAAATATGACAAATATGATAAAATTTTTATTTTGTTATTATGCCATTTTTTCCGTTTTTTCACTTTGCCATTTTTTCCGTTGCCATTATTTCCACTTGCCATATTTTCCGTTGCCATTATTTCCGTTGCCATTTTTTCCTACACCCATGCCAGCTTATATAAAAGTTACCTGAATCGTGACATTAGGTATCAAGATTATGTGTTTGTTTCCTGATCAGTTCATCTGGGAAATCGTTGGCGATTCTGATTTCAAATGCGGATTCTAATCCCCATACAGCGTAACAAGGTTTAACTTGAGATCTTGGGGTGACATTGAGTTTAAAGGTTGTGTGTGTTGCTACAGTGTGACTTGTATATTTTGGAAACCCTTGAAGAAAGAACAATTTTGACCTCATCTACTACATTAAGAGGAACTTTTTGCCCATCCCGGGTCAACTGCCCCCTGTCATCTGCCTCCCCCCTTTTTTTTTGCAACCCGGTCGACTGTCCCCCCCCCCCCCTTCAAAGTGGAGGGGTGGTCGCTTGCCCCCTCCATATATTATTTTTTCTTGGGTTATTCAAAGACACAATAGATAAAATTATATTTCTTTTATTGAATGTATTGCACATCGGTAAATTGCAATTCACCAACAGGAAACTAATTGCAATTAGAATTGCAGTTAGTTTACGGATCAGTCTCTCCTAAGATCAATATTGGTGAATAGATCAATGAAGATCAATTGTTTCAGAGACGAAGTAGACGGGGACATCGCAATTGCCTAATTTTTTAAAGATTTTTTTCCATTAAAAAAAGGAAGGGGCAGATGACGACCCCGTCAAATTGCAGGGGGGGGGGGCAGTCAACCGGGTTGCAAAAGAGGGGGGGCAGTTGACTTGGGGGCAGTTGACCGGGGGCCAGATGACCGTTTACCCTGGATAAGATATTGTTTTCCCGGACCATCTGTTGACTTTTCAGTTCCAGCCCTGAAAAGTGTTCCAATGTGTTCATTAGAAGTACGGCTCATGCAAAAGAAAAACAGTACATTTCATTATTTCATTTATCTAGAATTCAAACCACAAAAACATTGTAACGCAGTCATTTTGATCTGTTTATGTTTTTTTTTAGTATCATATTTTTGATTGAACAGTTCGCTGTATTGCTCTGTCCTATCAGGTTTCCTGTCTTAATTCTATTTCAAATGCCACTCTTAACACAAAAACACTCCGTTCTATTGCATGTTTTGCATGTTTTATCGCTCTTTGAGTCGGGGAAAAAAGCGTTCCTTGATCTGCGCAATAATTTGAACTAAACTTTTTTCAACAAATCAATTTATTATCAGTAATAAATAGAAACAAATAAAATGCCCATTTTACCTCCCATTAAAATGGGGTTTTGTTTTGTACCAATGGTGTAGCTGTATATTTGGATAGAAGCGACCCTTTGAAAAGTATCATCCTAATTTTCCTATGCCCGTAACACTGTTGCAATATGATTCTAATGACTGAACACATAATTCCCACTTGCAAACTTTGTCTGCAACTGGGTATAAGTGTGTAGTTTTCTCGAAGTTTCTGCCCTTTTTCGTTTTTTTTTTCTTTTTTTTCCGTTTGGATGGTTTCCAGAAGAAAACTCCTCCTAAGGTTTTTGACAGAGGGAAATGAAATTTGGCACACATGCAGGGGTTGACGAGGTATCGTGAAATCCACAATTTTTTTACCTCAAAGGTAAGGCCAGGATCAAATTGAGGTCAAAGTTATTTTTCATAAAATGTTTCCAGAAAACTCCTCCTAGCGCTTTACTCAGCGAAGCTTTATATTTGGTACACTTATAGACAATCATCAAGTCTCGGGGAAACCGCAAATATTTTTGACATTGACCTCAAAGGTCAAGATCAAAGTAAGGTCAAAATATTTTTGAAACGTCTATTAATCACAAAAAATTGACGTTTCAAATCACATTGTCAACGGGACCGTAACTTCGTGTACCGTTAACGATAGGAAGATCTATCTCGAAAATGGTTAGAGATAGAGCGATTTTGAGTTCATTTTTGAGCCTTTGGGCCTAAACAACTTTACATAAGAGGAACCTCGGTTACCTTGACCTTCTCGGTCACGGTCAAGGTCAAAATTGGAAGATGACTATTATCTTGAAAACAGTTAGAGATAGAGCTATTTTGAGCTCATTTTCGATCCATTGAGCCTGAACAACGTTGCGTAAGAGGTACCACGGTGACGTTGACCTTCTCGGTCACGGTCATGGTCAAAAACCGGAAATTGACTATTATGTCGAAAACGGTTAGGGATAAAGTAATTCTGAGCTCATTTTCGACCCTTTGGGCCTAAACAACGTTACATAAAAGGTACCTCGCTGACCTTATACTTCTCGGTCACGGTCAAGGTCAAAAACCGGAAGTTGACCATTTTCTCGAAAATGGTTAGGGATACAGCGATTTTGAGCTCATTTTCGACCTTTGGGCCTAAACAACGTTACATTAAAGGTACCTCGCTGACCTTGTCCTTCTCGGTCACGGTCAAGGTCAAAAACTGGAAGTTGACTATTATCTCGAAAACGGTTAGAGATAGAGCAAGTCCGAGCTCATTTTCGACCCTTTGGGCGTAGCCGGTGGCTTAGAGACCACAGCTGAAGGTCCATCGTGTGTGGTTGTGGGTGCCAGTATGGCCATTAGGGCGCTCTGTTGCCCACCACGGATGCCATAAACAGCAGCGTGAAGTTTGTTCCCTCCCCAGCCTTTCTGCCAGCATCTCGAGGATCATGGGTCGTCGTGTATCCCAGCAACCGTCCGCAACGCCAAAGGGTCTTGCTTCACACCCTTAGGTGAGTTTAAAAATAAAAAAATGTTCAAACTAGATACAAAACTTCGTCTTTCGTCACAGAATGAGTAAGCATATGGTTAACGATGGTGTAATGGGAGCAAACTAAAAGCTTACTGCAGTGAATTTAATTTTAATTTTCATTAGAAATCATATTTCAACTATGTTACGGGCACAGAAAAGAAAGGAAGATACTTTCCCAAACATTAGACCTATCTAACGACAACTGCAAGCCATCTGTATGAACAAAAACAGTGTCTTTGTATGACGGGAACACGCCGGGAAAGGTTTTAACAAGCATTTGGTCTATTCTTGCGAACGTGTTTAGCGCCGTAAGATGCTCTTTGGGAAACAGGACAATTTCCCAAGTTGACAGATTTGGAAGCGGCTCGGTCAGGGTTTCGGGTGCAATAATGTTCGGCTGGAAGCCGCAGCTGTTGATCATTGGTGGCAATCTCACCACGTGTTGGCAGATCGACACCGTAAATACTGGGCAGGTGCTGCCCTATTTCCAGCAAAACAATAATGCAATTTTATGCAAGATAACGCACGACCACATGGCTCCTAGAGGGCGCATGCTCCTAGAGGCAGCTTACATTATCTGGCGGCACATAACATCAACCTGTTACCATGGCCACTTTATTCTCTGGATATGAATCCAGTGGGACACCTCCGGATCTTCTGAGCCGGAAAATACACGAAAGAAACCATCCTTCGACAAATCATGCAGAACTCCCAACAAGCGTTAATCGAAGAGCGGCTGTATATTACACACAGTGGACAATCAACCTGCCCAAGTGCTTCGTAAGCGATGCGGAACTCGTAAGGGATGGGGAACTCGTAAGGGGTGCGGAACTCGTATGGGATGTGGACCTCGTAAGGGGTGCGGAACTCGTATGGGATGCGGAACTCGTAAGGGATGTGGAACTCGTAAGGGATGTGGAAACTCGTGAGGGAAGCGGAACTCGCACTCGATATTGACGCATTGTTCGGTTGACTGTACCTCATGAACGGTTAAACTCTCAGCTCGAAATTGTGAGACAGTGTAGTTTTCAGTTTTTCAAGTATGTGAGATCTTGATACAGGTAAACTTCGTTGAAAATTTCAATGTAATGCAGGTAATGGTAGTGGAGACAAGAATTTTAATATTCTGTAGACTTTCTTTCATTCATCAGGTTATCAATTATTGTAGGAAACGGATTATCATAGTGGAAGGAGCAGCCGGGGACAGACAGACGGGCAGACAGTCATACGAACGGATGGACAAACAGACGGACAGCACTCAAACCCTGCAGTCCAATCTGGGGCCAAAAATCCCGATTGCTGGTAGAAACACACACAAATCAGCTGGTATCAAGAGTTAAAATCGTTGTTTGCAGCCCGAAAAGCGATGTTTTGTTTGATTCGAACAGAGGCGCCTAAGTACCCTGGCCATGAACTCACTTGGATTTACAAATCCTAGTTCTCTTACACTCCATGATTTCCTTATCGATACATATTTAACAGGGAAATAGTACAAAAACAACAACGTTTATTACACGCACACACTATAAAATGCATTCAAAGAAAATCGTCATCTTACTTATTAAGTTATTAATTATTAAACTAATTATTAATTAATTATTAAAATAGATATCTTTTATCGGAAACAGTTTGTAATGTTCACCTCCCAGACACCTGCCATTATTAAAAAGCGCATGCAATGCCAAACCTTTCTGCCTCGCGAGTCATAAATTATGTTTTACGGCAATAAGGAATCCGCGACAATACGCCGACGGTAATTTGGCGTTGATTTATCTGATATCCGCTGCACGAATATACGATGTTTAAAATACATTATTTATAGGATTGTGCGGTACGCCATTTCGACTGCTCGGTTCGGTACACTTTAATTGTTAGGTTCGGTTCGTTTTTTTCGGTGCGATTTTGCAAAAAAAAAAAAAAAAAAAATTGTGAAGATTTTGTCGAGGTGGGATAATATTTGCATTTGGCCAACTATTTACCGCACATCGGCCAATAATGCCTTTCAGCTTTGTGACTTGAAACAAAGCATAAATATCTCAAATAGCAATCAATTATTTCACGTCACCGAATTAAAGTAAGTTGAAGTATATCCTATAACAATTATTGCGGTTTTGCTCTAACTTAAGTTTCAGCATATCACATAGCAGTCACTACAGTTTTGCTCTTGCGAACATTTACAGAGTTTCTTAATTATAACACCATAACCAGAACGTTTTACACATATTATAAGAAGCTTTAAATCTTGAATTACACTTAGGAAACATAACGCTACTGCCGCTAAATGAACATTTCACATTAAAATGCCAAGTGATAACTTTACATATGTACATATTTTCTTTGAACAGAGCAACATGTCAGCATGCTGCACGAAGCAGTAACTTATTTCATAGCTGTCCACTATCGGTGGAAAAAAACCCCGAAAATACCGCTGCTTTTCTCTTTCGGTTTTTAACCGAACCGAGGAAACCGCAGTCGGTTTTCGGTTACAGTACCCTAACATCCCTAATTATTTAGGACAGCGACGTTATGACCACCTGCGATACTGTATTTTTGTGAGTTCTTGGTAAACATGTGCGTAACTATATATTTATTGTAATCACGTGATTGCTACGACAGATGTCTTGGTCAGTCACGTAAATGACTTTTCTAAGTTGCATAAACTCCTATCTTTTACTACTGGACGAAATGTCTCTGGCCTAAATGTCGCTAGCCAAAATGGCTCTGGCCTAAATGTCTCAGATTCATTTAAAAGTTGCGCGGTTTGTGGTTTGCCTTGGGTTACTAATTGCTTAGAACACGAGTATCACCAGAAGAGACAAAGATTCCTCATGGACAGTTGGCGTTTCAGTAAGCTTTGGATAAAGCTTCACTCGGAGGTTCACTCGGAATCTGTGAACACTGACAGTGATTTCAGCCTAGCCCCTATACACCACTGACAGCAGAAAATATAGATCTGAGAGCTGCAGTCAGGCAGGAAGGGATTTAAAACCAAAGAAATTTCTTGCTGAACAAAACTGAAAGGAGATTGGTACGGAATAAATTGACCTTATCATTCATTTATCTGCACCGCACTGAGGAATTCCTTTGCGTTCTTAGCAGAACGAAAGGTTTGGTAAAGGGCAAATTTGCTTTCCATCATTTCTCTTGCTAGTTGTCTCCTCTCTTACCCAAACAAATATAATAAGACAAAACGAAAATGACCATGTTTATTGTTCAGTTTTTGTCTCTGTGTGCTGGATAGTTCAGTTCAAACTGTCCGGTATTCCGACTTTCAGCTGAGCGACATATTCCGAACGACGGTTAGCCGATCCACAGTCAGTCTAGCGACAGTCAGCCGAGCGACAGTCAGCCGAGCGATAGGTAGTCGAAATGACGTCGTCAGATGGAAAAGGAAAAAAACTTCTCATTTAATGAATTAGTAACATCTCGATGTCAAAAACTGAGTTTTGCATGAACATGGACACTAGTGGTAGAAGAAGTTAGCGCCGAGTTTTTTAGTAGTGATATAGCATTATTTGTACCAGTTGCTTGTAATCGCATTATTTGAGATAAAAGTGTAAACACTGTAAATCAATAAATGAAGTTTATTCTTCTATTTTAAGGACAGAATTATTGGGGTTGTAATCATACCAGCGGAGGGTGATGGTTGTTGGTATTGTGCCCAGGGGTGTCGGGATATGGTCCTAGACCCCTCGGAGCATATTAACCAAGCTCTATGATGATGCTTTACTACCACAGCAGCTGATCATTTCACAACTCTAGGAGACATGGCTTCTTTGTTAAAAACACCGAACAGACAGACATACTGACGCACATCCAGGGGCCAGGGCACTGTTCCAGGCTCTGATTCAGTCTTTTGGCTCAGACACCAGTCAATTACGGCCGTTGAGAAAAAGTTTTCTTATTATTTCCATGAAACTCGGCAAGTACTTGAGAAATAAATTGGATCAAAATGAGTTAAAACTGCACTTGGGTAAAAACAGTGCTCAACTGACATACAGCCAACCCCACCAAATGAAGAGGAGGTCAGTGCTCTGAAAAAGGTTAGCGAGGTTGAATAATAAGCATTACACAATAAGATCTAATAGGCACTTAAGAACTCCATTTTTTACACCTACCGACACCTTTTTAAAGCATCATAAATTCTCATTGTTTTTTTCTTATCTCATGTATTTTATCACACGTTGGATTTCTTGTTTTTCACAGGTAACCTGAAACTTCTTGTGTGTGTGTGTGCTTTTTTGGGCTTCAGGCTAATTAGCACATCAGTTTATTTATGTGACACTTAGAAATATCTTGTTTGCATTTTCACGGCGCCAATAAAGTTTGTGTATTAAATTAATTCGATTAAACACCAAATAAAGAAACAAGTTGTATTTTGGTTCCCACCATTGCAGGCCAGCTTACCCCGGCAGAACCTCTCCGATAAAAATATGCAGACTTAAAAACGGCTTTGTGTAAATGGAAGCTGTCTTTCTTTTCGAACAGAAAAAAAGCGGAAATTGATATTGCTGTCGTAAAACTAGACTAAAGAGATTTTCATTATGACGTGGGAGAGAGCTGTTAGAATGGGTGGGTGGAAAAATTGGGATGGGAAGAGATAAGTTAGGCACAGGTGGGCAGAAGAAGAAACATAATTTCCATTCTAGCAATTGATACCATTTAAAAACGTTTCTTCTGCAGACTCATTTGTTACAGAAACTTCTATAGTTTCGGGTTTAAATATTAAATCTTTAGCTCAACCGTGAAAACAAATTGTGTCATACTGCATACAAATTTAACAGGTCTTTGAAGACATGAAATATGGATTTGCATAAATTACAATCACGTTTAGTGCCAAAATTAAATGTTGTTTAATTTTTTCTGTCATTATTTCACCTTAGAATCATTTTATTCATATTATCCTAATTACACGGTTATTTGAAATGTTTAGAATTGTTGTAAAATTTATTTAGTTAACGAAAGCCCAAATTTAATGAATCAAGTCGGCATGCCGTTTAATTATGGAAAACTGTTTGTATATGCATGGCGTTGGCTATGTACACATGTTTCAGGTTACTGTCGTTTTCAATTTCTTATCAGTTTTCCTTACTGGTTTGCGCCCTCCGTCAGGAGTTATTCTATAAACGATTGGAGGTATTATGGAATTCAGACTAAGATTGTAAGAGTATGCAACAAGGCAGGCGGAATAGAAGACAGGGGGAATTCTGTTAAATACAGCCAAGTTAAAGTTGGGAATATTTAGGTTTTCGAATATTAGTTTGTGGCTCCGTCACTTATTTGATTTTCTTAAATATTGTTCCTTACACTGAGAGTAATAAAAACTAACACTTTAAGACACAATTAATTCTGAATCTTTTTGTATGTTATCAGGATTAATCTATCTTTCTGACAACACGCGAATTTCGCAGCGCACAGGAGCTCAGAAATAAAGTTCAAAGCACACAAGTGATGTTTTTTGCACTTTTTGTAATTGATTTTCCAGATATATTAAGATAGAATTTAAGCTGCATGTGCTTTGGAAAGAGGTTTATTCAGAAATGTTCAAAAGAAAACTACTTCGAATGTTTTTGAAGTCTTAAATAACCTGCAGCCATAGTTCTTTTAAAATGTCGAAATTTTAAGAAAATAAAAAGAAAACTGCTATAAAAAATCTTGCGTATTTTGTGTGCCTAACAAAAAGCTCAAAAACGTATCTCTAAAACATATTTCGTAAAGCCGAGTTTTTGTCGAGCTTTAAATCAAAATCATACAAAAATTCTATAAAACGACACACTAAAATTTAATCAAGCAACGCAGAGCGCGATTTGAATCAAATCGGTAAACACTGGCCAAATTAAAATTAAAAAAAAACGCTAAACTTTCTATTAATTTTTCAAAGACTTTTGAAGCTTCTGCTTTACAGTTTGAATTACATTATAACATGAAATTCGATGAGTAACAGCCAAAAACTACATCGAAAACTTTATCACAATTAATGATTTATATATATAATATTTTATATATAATGATGCATTCAAATGTTGCACAAAGAAATGCACGCTATTAAATTTAAGGTCTATTAATTTTTTATCATGTTCAGCTGCACAGAAGTTCAACTGATCTCGAGCTATATTGCATGCACACACGTACGTATTTTTAGCAATGCGCCAATTAAAGCTCCACTGTGTTTACAGCAGACCTCAGCTGTGAGGTAATAGCAAACTATGCACAGCGAGCATCAGCCTTTTGCTCAGTGCAGAAGTACGGAAAAATTACCCTGTCTTTGCGTATAGATTTGACCTTGAAAAGAACCTTATTAATAAATAAAAAATATTGATAGAACTAGTTTACATCAAGTTCTATATACTGCAAATTTTTGATGTCAATCGCACAAGTAGTTTCTGACGAGTTGTGATGACATAAGCGGGCGATTGTAAAGAAAAAAACGATGACAATCTCGTGGGTGTCCTAATACCAAAGCATTTAACTCTTTGCAAGACTTCGTCTTGCCAAGTGTTGAAAAAATATTGATAGTTTTTATTTATGCCCTTAAGCCTCCACAGTGTTTACAGCAAGAGGCCTTAAGTGTTATGTAACTGCAACAGGGCACATTAAGCTTTTGCTTTGTGCTGAGCGTTCACTATGCAGGCAGCAAAGCAGCAAAAATACCCTGTCTGCGTATTAATTTGACTTTGAAAACAAACATAATAATGAAGAAATATTGATGGAATTCGTTTAGATGAAGTTCTATATAATTCCAAAGTTTGGTGCCAATCGGATTAGTAGTTTCTGACGAGTTGTGATGAAAAAATGACGGGCAAAATCACGGGCGACTGTAAAGAAAAACGAACGTGTGAATTTTAAAGACTTTCGCAGCTTCTATTTTACATTCTGACCGTTATAACTTGAAATTCGTTGAGTAGCATCCAAATACTACATCGAAAACTTTATCACAATTAATGATTTATATATATAATATATATATAATGATCCATTCAAATGATGCACAAAGAAATGCACACTATTAAATTTAAAGTCTATTAATTTTTTATCATGCTCAGCTGCACACAAGTTCAACTGATTCCGAGCCCTATTGCATGCACACACGTGTACTTATTTTTAGCAATGCATCAAAGCCTATACTGTGTTTACAGCAGGCCTCAGCTGTGAGGTAAGACCAAACTATGCAGAGCGAGTATCAGCCTTTTGCTCAGTGCAGAAGAAAGGAAAAAGTACCCTGTCTTTGCGCATTGATTTGACATGAAAACAACCTTATTAATGAATAAAAATATTGATAGAACTAGTCTGCGTCAAGTTCTATATGCTGCAAAAGTTTGGTGTCAATGCCATAACGACGACCGACTGCAAGGAAAAAAACGATGAAAATCTCACGGGTGCACTAATACTAAAGCATAAAACTCTTTGCAGGACTTCGTCTTGCCAAGTGTTAATAATCGACCGAGTCCAAATATGGAACCCAAAGATGAATGGAAATAGTATATGAGAATGCCTGACTTCGAGGTATTCTCTGATTTTCATGGTCCTGTCTGTTCATACCGAGAGCGTCAACCCGAGGTGTGAATAGACAGGGCCATGAAAACAGAGTTTACCGAGAAGCAAGGAATTCTCATACTTAAAGTCCATGTGCCAGACGAACTGGCCCGCCTCCCCCTACCCGTCACCCCTATTGTTCTGTGATTAAGGTGACAAATAAAGAATAACAATCATGAAAAGGTGTAAAAAACTGAACGATCATTCATAACACCCTAGTTGATGCAAATATCAACACGAGCTTTTTCGGGCACAAAATTAATATGGAGGACGATTCAGAAAATAAATTTCCTTTGATCCAGACTCCTTCTGAATTGCACAGAGAGTCTGGGAATTTCGACATTGGGTTGAACATTTATGAATTTATTCATGTATATAATGTAAACTAGCCTGTCCGTAGTATAAGCCAATATTTAGTAGATCAAGACAGAGATGATGATTTGATGAAGTGTGTTGAAAAATGTGGGGGCCAGAGGCAGATGTTGACGATATTGACTACCTGGGTAAGAGTCAAGATAATTTGGACATTGAATCAATCGCAATACATTTCGGTATAACTGCAAAAGATGAAAAATATTCCATCACCACATCTATCGATACCACAAGCATGTTAAGAACAGATGGGCTTACATACTTTTTGACAACGAATTCCGACATCAGCTACAAGGTAATTTATTTGAAAGCTTCTACTTTCTTGTGTTTAAGTTAGTGTCACTCGTCGTAAAATTCGAGCGTATCAAACGTCTTTTTGAGGTCATGACGTCTGTCGACGAATATTTAACGTAGTAAATGAGATGCGTTTTGTTGTGTTTTGCCGCGACTAAATCAGAAGGCTGTCGAACGTCTATGTCACGACGTTGGATGGACGAACGAAGTTATTTTTTAAATGAAGTCTTAGGGTGTCGATTTTCCTAATATAGCGAATTTTATCCACGTTTATCTGGCGTTTTTCCTTCAACGTCTGTCCAATGTCTTCGTTCCGACGTCTTTCCAACATTATGTAATAGACGTTGTTTTGATTTCATTTACAACTCCACCAAAACATCTATTGAACGTCATGAACTATGTCTGTACAACCTCCAGTCAACGTTTTATGCTCACTGGGGACATCAATTTAACCAACAACGAAAACAAAGTCACACCTTGCAGGGCATTCTCAAAAAGAATGACCTGTGTACCGGATCATTATTTTTGAGAATGCCCTGCCTCACAAAAGAGTTGCGACTTTGTTTGTCTCGTTCTTCAAAATAAGTCATTGGAGAAAACAAAAGAAGTGGACATTAAATAACGCATAATGTATTACTTCGTATGATTGGAACTAACGTCCGCTTATTCTCACCTTTCCCTCATCCAAGGTAATCCGTAAATTATAAATGACAGTTTCCTGGACGAGCAGGAGGGCAATGCATACAAATATTGTCAACATTGTCTTTTTTGTCTAAATAGGAAGTAGATAAGTCGGAAAGATATGTGTCACCAACAATCCTTTTTAGGCGGGGTCCAATTAAGACGTGTTTTGGAAGAAAAAATTTGGCGATTTTTTCGAACTTTTTCTGGATAAGACATGCCACCTTTTTGGATTTTGTTAAGTATACGATCGTGCAAAAACAGGTGCCTTAGTCCATGCAGTGCTTCCCGGTGATGCCGGTCAAGCTCAAAAGGGTCTTCTTTTCCCGCAAATGTTTGCCAAGCCCGTTCCCTTGGCTGCGGTTTCCCCGCTAGAAAGTAGATAGGGACAGTGTGAATCCCGTTAATCCATTCATACCCGTCACTAATTAGATCACGAGGCATTTGGCTGTTTACCCGCACTTGATTGAATTTCTTCAGTTTGCTATTCAGAGCACTGGGCGACTGTCTGTTGGTCTCCGGTGCCAGACTGGGTGCTGTAAAGGCACAGGGAAAGGCTGGGACGTTGATACGTTCTCTTGTTATCTCTCATCACCGTTCCATGTAACCGCAGCGCCATTAGCCTGCCAGCTACAGCTGCTTGTGTGTCCTATACTTTTCTGGCTAGATTCTTGGGGCTATCACTACTTTTTCCTTCCTCTGTGGGCTCGTCTGGGAATCGAGTGACTCTACCCACCTGGGTAGAGGAACTAGACAAGTAGTCAAGCACCATTTCTCTTTTTCCTTGGGGACCAGGTGACAGGGTGGGCTCTTTCCTTTCATTTGGGCATGCCCACATGGATATCCCTATTGGGCTGCCCCCCCCCCTGGTATCGTTGCCTCCCCTCCTCCCATTGTAGACGTGGATAGGAGAGAGGCTGTCTGTATAAGGATGTCTGTGTGTCGTTACCCAGTTACTTACCAGGCTTTTCTGTTGCAGATATGGCGGCAGCAGGGAGCTCTGTACACAAGGTAGCGACTTTGCGACGGTCGCAGGATATCGGAGAACTTAGTGCTATCTGAGAAATAGAACACGTGCATGAAATGTGAGTACCTCGCCCACACGAGTAGAAGGAGCGTTGGTTCGCGTCAAGAACCAACACCGGAAAGGGTTGTGCGAGGAGCACAGATGTCAGAAGGTGTTGTCTGAGTTTAAGTCTCGCATCCTCGTCCCTCTCGCCGAATCTTCTGCTCCATCAGCGGGTAGAGAGCCAACAAAATCGGGGACAAGTCAGACAAGAGTAGAAAGAGGGCAAAACTAAATAAGTCAGTGTCTTCCGAGACTTGCAGAATTTGAAACTGAGGAAAAGGAGTTACTAGGGGAGGCATAGCTCTCTTCTCAGTCGTTCTTTCGCAGACCCCCTTACCAGGAGCGGAAGACATTTTGTTCAGAAAGGGTGGAGCCAGGGAATCAGGGAGGCAGAAAGAAGAGTCTCCTATCAGACTTAAATTATAGTGTGAGGTCCCAGAGCAAGAGACTTTCTTACCCATAGCAACGCAGTTTGAACAATGCAACGACATTTGCAGAGAATGGAAATGGATGAGGGCAAGGCGATGGCAAGAATGCATCCATCCACACATCTTACCAGAACTGTGTTGATGCCTAGCGCGAAGCCATACTCACACATTCCCAGTGTAAAAGGACGCCAAGGTGTTACAGGCCTAGCTCACCGAACACTCAATATTACAGCAATGTAGGACAACCCTCTGAAAGCCGAGGGATACAGTCAAGACAGCACCACACCATCTTATTTCTGTGTTGCAACTTAAGAGGTTTGCGTTTTCGCTAAATCACTGGTCAGCTGTGAGGGGGCACATGAACTCAGACATTCATTCAGACATTCTAAGCCCCTAAACCAAACTGAGTTGTTCCCACTGGAAGAATTGGAGAGAGTGAACTCAGAAAACAGCCCTCTGTGATGACATAGCGCTGATGGCTATACCCCGACGTCGGGGGAGATTCACAAGTCAGCATAAGGGTGACAGGGCAGGCTCGCAAGCTCGCCATTCCCCGCCGGCCAAGTAACAGGACCACAAGATGACAATGCCCCCAGCTACCAGGCTTCTCAGCAGTATAGGTAACATCTAACCACGACACCGGGTGCAGATGATGCATTTATCTCCAGGCGATGCCGTTCGTTTGTGACAAGAAACAGAGGAGGTAATGGACGGCAAAGAATCTTGGCTCTATTCCCATTTATCCAAAAGGTCCAAAACAATAACAGCGTCCTAGTGATTTGCCACAGCGGGGTATTTGGGACACCTCGATAACCTGTCAGATGCTTGTCTGTACATCCCCATAAATACAGACACACGCGGATACCTGTGTTTTCTTTCAGGTTGGGAAAAACGATATTGGTTTCTGGCAATTCCATTCGCTATACCAATTGCGCCGCATGTGTTCTCAAAAGTTACAAAGGCATTAAAACGTGGCCAGGCTTCGGCGTAGTCTCATCTTTCAGTATTCAGACGACTGGTTTCTGACTAACATGGAGCAGGCTCAAGCAGACTTCAAACCGTTCTCCTAGTAAAGGAGGCCTTGGAGACAGGACTTCTAGTGAATTTGGCGAAACCAGAACTTGTACCCAACCGACAAATGAAACCCTTACCGGACATGCTAGGAGCCACGGATAAGGCAGTTCTATTTGGCAAGATCCAATTCTGAAAGTTTCAATGAATAATAAGAGCAGCAGTGGCTCGGGGAAGGGGGCAAAGTAAGTTAGTAGCCATCTTTCCCCAAGCCACAAGGACCTTCAGTGGTGGGTGACCCCTGAATGTTTGACCGAGTGCTAACCACTCATGTCTCTCCCACCCACACTGTCGATTCAGACATGCTTCCTTCAAACTGTGGGACTGCTATTTTCAGGGCCATCTCCCAGACTAAAGGTGTGGTACCTGTCCCCCCCCCCTCCCCCCCCCCACCACATCTCCCATGTTTTTAAGAATAAGGTCTTCGCTGAAACAGTAACGAGAAACGTGACTCGAATACGTAAACCCTCCGTTACTGGAGTTTAGTTTTCGGACTGGTGCGAGAAGCAGAAACTTGACCCATATAAAAACTCGCCAGGGGTCGTACGGCGATACGGTGCACGAAGAGCCGCATCTCAGGCCCTCGTCTATAGAAGGTTACAGGTCGGCTATCTCTGCTATGCTAAAACCGGTTTCTGGCTACGACCCTGGAGAGGATCCCTTTATTGCCCTGCTAATCAGACATTTCAAACTAGTGGCCTCCGGCCAAGTCTAAAGCGACGCAGTGAGATTTGGGGTTAGTTCTTTGATTTCTTTCTGAAACTGACATCTTTAGGAAGCGACTAGGTCCCTCGGCTGGGTCACACTTCCGTTCACCGTCTTTCTAGCGCTACTTCCGAAAAGTTATGTTATGAAAAATGATGTGCTTAAAGTGAAAGCCTCCTGAGACACAGTGGTCTTTAACTTAAGCTTTAACTTAATCTTTTTCTGGGTGAGACCCACATCGCCTCTAAGAGGTTTGGGACATTCGGAGAGCTTCGGCTCCCTTCCTTCTCCGCTTCCAAGTCAAACGACAACACACGATGTCTGACCGATTGGCTGTACCAGCTTAAAATACAGAAAACAGTTTGCCAATTTCTTAATACCATAAAGGGAACTAATACTGTTCTTCAAAGTCTGTCGGAGTATAAGTTGATCGAAATAAATAGAAATAAACCAATGATTGCAGGTTTCATGTGTCGTGATTTAATCACGTTAAACTTATCTTTACAGATCTAAAAATGATAAAAGCATTCTTAAAAGCGCCTGCCAAAATCAGACACCACGCTTGTGGTTTTTGTAGGAAACACAAGTAATACATGTGGTGTTTAGGGCAGTTTGCCCTGGTTTTTATTTAACCATTAATATTTGTCCGTTGTTTTTGTTTGAAATTCATGTATTATTACAATTTATAACTTTGATTGTCACATGATGTTTTCAAGCGCAAACTGTGCTTCAAACAATTTAAAAAAGAGAAGTAGGGAAATGAGGCGGTGCAGGGAGCCGCAGGAGATAACATCTGGTGGATTTCATCGTGGCGGTTGTCTTGCTACAGCTATTTAAAATGGATTTTCCTTAAGTGGTGGTTCCTTGAAACTTCACATTTTTCTTAATTTACCCAAATTACCTGAAAGAAAAGGGACGAAAGAGACCATTGGGTGGATATCTATGGCCGTAATGTGTAAGCCACATTGTTTGCAAACATTAAAAAATGCAGACGAGAAAATGTGTTAGTCACGCAATAATACACATGTGTATGCCTGTGTTAAAAATGGGATTGGCTACATCCTCGCATTCGTCTGGAACGAGGAATGGTACAGCTTTTAGGGTAACTGAAATGCTACTAGTAGACGATCTAACGCTTTTCTGAAAATTGCAATTTAGTGCACTCGGTAGAAGAGTAGTGGTCTCTACATCTGAATTCAAATGCATGGATATGGAGTCAAGTCTTCTGTGATGCCTTCCAGGCTACTCACGAACCAGTAAATAAAGGCTACAAAGTGATAAAAGTGAAAGAGCCCATTTCCGCGACACAAATCCAGTGATTTCCTTTCCAGTGTGTCAGTAGATCCTGGTTACTGTGATGCAGTAACGGAGCAGGCGTGACAGCAGATGTAGACATTCGTTGCTAAGATATTCCATTTTATGTGCGAAATAATATACTCAAATGATTTAGGGCCGGTTGAATGGGGAGGGGTCAGGCAATGTCCGACAGAAAGAAGAAAACATTCAACCTCCCTTTGAACAGAAATGCATAACTTAGCACTCTTGCTTTGTTTTGTATTGAAATCAATATTAACCACTTTTTCTTTGGAAATGAAATATGTCTTTGATTATTAAAGATGAAAGTGAAAACGCGATAGCAGCGAACACAGTTCAAAAGTTGGAGTTGGTCGAAGTACTTCTTCGCTGTCTTCCAAAGGAAGCGACAAACCCACATGTTGTTGCATATCCACGTCTTCAAAGGAAATCGTGACGACTTTCCCTGCCCCTTTTTCAAACACACATTTTGTATATACAGTTTTTTACAAAAATATTTTCATTTTCAATATTTAAGTCGCGTCTAGACATAGATCCTACTTGAAACAAAGTAGAAGGGCCAACTCATGGCAAATTACTTGCAGAAACACCAATTAAAAAAGGGAAAACATAAAAATAATAATGCAACAATTAGCACTAACCTCTTTCTTTTTATATATAATTCTGCATCAGTTGAAATGATTCTAAAATTTTAGGAAACTGGTTTACATAAAGCCTTCTGCTAACCAAAGTACTGGAAAAATATTTTCTCTGTTCTCTTTTCTCTTTTTTTTCTTTAGTCATCAGGACATTTCAATTACTTAAGTCTGATGTGAGCATTTCCTCCCACAAATGTATCTTAATTATTCAAAGCTTACCATATTACATTAAGTGATAAAGTTTTCAAATGAAAGTAAAAACGCCTTTCAATTTTTTTTAATGAATATATTATTTTTTGTTTACAATAAACACGTGCAAAAAGGGAGTGTATTGTGGAGAATGCAGTCTATTGTGTTACGCAGTGAGCTCTGTGCTGGTACCCGTCATAAACCGGCTTGTACATACGCCTTCAAAGACCCATTTTTTTTTACCAAATTGTTATTTGGTGGAGCTATATTTATCAAAGTTTGGTAGGTACAATAAAGTACAGACTGAAGGAGCGTATTTTTACATTTAAGCAGACGCGACTATTTGCAACAACAACAACAACAATCGCAAAAGTCTATGTCAAAAAGAAAAAAAAAAAGAAAAAGAAAGAAAGAAAGAATCTGTCGACAGAATGAAATACCGTTTCAACTGAACTTTACACTAACTTCACGAAATACTTCCTATTTTTGAAAAATAAACAAAATTTTACATGCTATTCAACTTTCATTGATGTACAAAGCTGGCAGTTTGAACGTCAAAACATAAGTTTGTCTGATTTGTTCGTTAAATGTCAGAAAGTCAATTAAGAACATCTCATTAGTTACAGACTTGGTGGCTCTATTGGCCATCCGATTCCTTTCCTGCTGTTTTATATCACGGTTGAATATGAAATTAGAACAGTTTTTAAAATGTGTGATAAGCTGAAAGCTATAAAAGAAAATAAAATCATGGACAATTGTTTTGTGTTGGTTTGGACTTAAATTGATAATGCGCGCTCCAAATGCAACCCTCCTACTCTCACGGCAACTCCACCCCCCCCCCCAAAAAAAAAACACCGCCCTCTCATTTCAACTACAGTATTTTCCAGTTAGAGAGCCGCTTGCTCAGCCATGACCGGAGCCGACAGAGATCCCGACACGAAGATGTTTTAGACAAATACATACACACGGGAACACCACTGAAAAAAAGTAAAGAGCCAGTTACGATTGTTATATTTTACAAAGTTTTTACATTTATTATTTATCAACATAAAAGGATGAATTTAGACATATTTTGGCACGTTCCAGCAATATGAAGGCAATTTTTGACAATTTAAACCACTTACTAATTATGCTATTTTTGGAATGGATGAGTGAGCATTTGACAGTTTCCAAGGATTTGAACTGAAAAAATATTCACATAATACAAATTACAGTTATGTCAAAGGGCTATTTTTAACCAATTCGCTGTAGCCTCTGAAAAAGAGAGTGAGCCAGGGAAACAATCGAGGCACTTACTTTTGTGTAAACAAAAACACAAAAATTAAACGATATGCACTCATTTCGCGTCCCATTATTCCATTTCTACTGTTTTATTTTCTTTTATTTTCAGGAAAGGGTTAACATTAATGTTTTATAAATTTTATTTATTTTTACAAAATAAATTCTTTTCAAGCATGCGCCAGTGAATATGAAATAAATCGCAATCTTATCTGAAGAAGAAAACAATTATTTCAAGCCGTGAATATGACACGTGAATCTGAGCTTCAAGCGTCATCTTAGTTTATCAGCTGAGAATAAAGTTACAGATATCGGGGAATAGAATTAGATATGTGTATTTTATCTGATTTGTTAAAGAGAAAAAAAATCGACATAAATTGTTAATTTTTTGGTGAACTGATACTGAATGAATTGTTTCCCCATGAATTGTTTTACCTCGTGAAGCTCGTATTCTTCCCCTTTTCTTTCTCTGATTATTTTTTCTTTTCCCTTCAGTTGGGTTCCTTACTAGTCATTCTAGATGACTGAGGCTACGCAAACGCATGGAGGGTGATGGGAACTAGACAAATCAAGTATATGGTTGACCTTGATCTTTCGGGCTAGTCCAATTTTTAAAAAGGGCAATACAGTCTACTTATTTCGTTACCGGTAAGCAGATAATTTTGAGTTCACTTTTGAACTCCGAAGCCCATAGAAAGTGACATAAGTATTCAGTCCATGCATTGGATTTTTACTTTACCCATATGGACGTACAAAAACAGAGTCCTCTCGGAAAATGGTAGAGCGTTTGGCCTCGTTTTAGGATTTAACCCGTTTTCGGTGCTATACAAGTGGTAGAGCGTTGGGCCTCGATTTCAGATTTAACCCGTTTTCGGTGCTAGACAAGCGGGACTTTGCTAACTGGACATGTGACAACTTAAAGTAACCTTTGCATTTTAGTGAACAGATGGAGAGGGAGCCATTAGGACTGCATTGTCGATCCACAGCTCCAGCGGGTAACGTCGTCATCTGAACATTGACTTTGAGCATGACGGTCCAAATAAACCGGTCACATAAACCTCGTCACATAAACCTCGGAAAGTGTTAGAACATATGGCGCTCTTAACCCAGTTGTACTCCAGCTCTTCATCAAGGTACATGACAACGTGATCTGAACCTAACTGTTGCACTCCAGCCCTTCATCAAGGTACAAGCCGAATAAGGTAAATAATGAGAACCAGGTTTTGACTGGTTTTTCAAAAACTAAGGGCGAAGCCCGCAGGTTTTGAAAATCCAGTCAAAACCTGTGTTCGAATTATTTACCGTTTTTCAATCATTAGTAGGAAACTTTCTCCAAGCAAGAAGTGGTTTTTTTTTGGTCAGTCAAAACCTCCCTTTGTTCGCGTCCGAAACTTTGGACAAATGCTAATTCAATTAATAAGTGTGAAATACATCAAAAGCTGCTTTCACGTTATAAAAAATTGACATAGAATCAATTTCATCGACTTTTCTAGCAGGCGACCAAACGGCTAACAACAAAATGGATAATACATAAGATATTGAAAATGGTGCTGATTTTGTCAGTTTTTTTATAGCGACTTAACACAGGTTCTAAATCAAAGTGATAGTGCTGATTCAAAGGACATTTTTATATCACAAATCGAAACAAATCAAGAAAATGTAAATTGTGACGATTCAATGGACAAAATTCTGTCACAAATCGATACCGAGGGGACTAATGATAAACTCGAGAGTGACCGCTCTCTTGACCTGATCGACACAAATATATTTGAAAACGACACGGAAAATGAGTATCCAAAGTTTGAAGACAAGTGACTGTGAGGAAAGTACAAGATTTCGTTTCGTGTCGGAGGAAGAGGCATGTGTAAAAAAAAATAAAAATCAAACGGTTTTCTTTTTTACAGCCTCGATTTCAAACAGGTTTTGACTTGGAAATCAAAACCTGTTACAACAATAGAAAGTGACCTACTTATGATTGAAAACGTGATCTGAACCTAACTGTTGTACTCCCGTCCTTCACCAAGGTACATGACAACGTGATCTAAACCTAACTGTTGTACTCCATGACTTTATCATGGTACATGACAACCTGATCTGAACTTAACTGTTGTACTCCATACCTTTATCAAGGTACATGACAACGCGATTTGAAACTTCGGCTCAGGGAAACATTTTAATGTTTACTGCGGTACACAAAAGCAAAATTGGGTTTAGTTTTAATTGATCCGTATGATATTATCACTCTTTTAAATGAATATCACTGCATAAATAATCGCAAATGACTTATTCAGTGGCCTAAATATTGTAATATTTTGGCAATTGTTAAAGAATAACACACCTTCCTTAGCAGCCCTATCACATTAATGTTACATCGTGTGGAATGCATTATGACATTTATTGCTGAATTGTACATGTTATTACTTTCAGATATCTATGATACAGTTTTACAAATAAAACGACAATTAACCTGAGATATCTCCATTGATATACTCCAAATTTAGTATATATTTAAAAGTTTATTCTATAAATGTGAAATATAAAGCTATTTTTATATTAAAAGATGGAAAGAAAACTTGGTGCCAATTTCATGAGGCAAATGCATATCGTGCAGAGATAAGGTCGCTGTGTACCTCAGCCAATCAAAATCATTTATTGCGATCTTTTCAATAATCAATGTTCCTTAAGTGCACACTGTAATTGATAAACAGAGAATTGAACAGAATCAAGAATGAGAAATATTGTTTATTGTTTTGAAAAAAGAACAATGTTATCAAGGTATGTAAAGAATTGATTAGAACATGAAAGACGTGCATTGTGAGATCACACATCGGTTCCCCTGTTACGCATGTTGTGATTAAGATATCCAGATTAACTTTTCGATTCTTCTGTCTTGATTTAATGTTTGATATCGAAAAATTTGCAAAGAATTTCAAATATTCAATTGTCTATATCCGGGATAAGGCCGCATAAGCAAAGAAGCCAAACTGCTGATCAATAACGAATCGCCAGCATGTGATAGAAGGATAATGTTGATCTTCTAATGCCTTTATTGTGTGGTGTGAATCACATACATAGTGGAAGAAGTTCAACAATGGGTTCTGCATTTTATTTTTACAGCAATGATGTCACGAAAATGAACGTTCTCTCCTTTCAAAAGTTTGTTTGCATTTCAACCATTATGTCGAAGCTGACACGTTTGGGGTGACTTGTCAATGAGGGTTAATTTTGTATAGTACAACAGTTCTGTGGAAATTGTCCCTTTTTAAATCTGCAATTTTCCAGTAAACAAGTGACTTTCCATGGACTTTTAAAATAAAATCAAAATCAACAACTGCATCGAAATATTATATGTACGCCGGGAGTATTGCAAATAGTACTATTTTGGCTCCTATTTCTGGGTCTTCTCATCCCGTGGAGACCAAACGTGAAAAGATGTGCTATAGACGTTGTTGTCACGATCAAGTAACAGCCTACTAGGCCGTAATAATTCCTGCTTGTCTGGTATCTAAACAACCACTACGCAGTACACGGCCGATTCACAACGGAGAAACTGAATCCAGGCGGACCAAAACATCGGTCTTCACCCCCAATGGGCGAATAAATCAGTCGCTTTGGCCTTTGACCGAGTACGTGTAATAGTCATGTTGTCACAATAGTCACGTGACAGCTGGTAGACAATAATACTCTCATTACGCTGCACACAATTTTTGTTTGATAGCTTTCATTCAATAGAATTTTTATTTGGGGGATGCTCTATCCTGCCTTCATTTCTGAGAGAGAAAAAATACTGACGCCAATTACTGCATTATGGTGAAAAATTGACAAGTGATTCGTTTTTCTGATTCATTTTGCTTTTGCTAACACCGGGATGGTACTGATTGAAGTGCGTTCAGCGCATAATTACGTAAGTGATGGCTCTGGCAAAAAGGCGCCGTATTAGCGGTCCTGCCAGATATTAATTGACTTTTGCACCAGGTCTACAATCTATGGTTTCTATGGGGTGCACCTCAGTCTGGATTCCTATGGATGGCGTTTGAACAACATAACTTGTCAATGTTGATGTACCCAACTGTAGCTTATCTTCTTATAAATTGTACGACATATTTTCAAAACTTAAACACAGGTACACAAGTACGCAATATTGAATCATTAAATCTGACAGTCTATTCATTTGAACTCGAGTTGGGATTACCAAGCCTGATAATAAATAAAACCCATAGTCATGACCTAAGAAGTAAGTTATCTTGGCAAAAACATAACCACTTACTTGTGATACCAGGATTAACAGGTGCTGGCAGCGTCCAGGCACCAGGGGGAGGCTCCACTCCCATACATAATCTCCAGAAATCAGGACAGCAGTCCGACACTGTTCTATTACAGAAAGCATCACAGTAGCAGATTGTATCCAAGATCGAAGCAACACAGCCGTCGTCTCTTCCTTTGCAGCACTGATCCGTCGTTCTTTTGCCGCAGTATCGCTGACCATTGATGTCCTTTCCAGGGGCAGGGTATGGCCTGTAAGCACTGCTGACGGCCATCCAACCAATCAGACACACCCAAATAACTAAGCTGTTTCTTTCACATGCTAACAACTTCAAGCAAGGATTTCTACCCATTTTATCAGTTTCTTATCCAGACGCACAAAAAATGATCTAAGATTTGAAATCGGTGTGTGCTATATTGACTTCGCTTTAATCTTGAAAAATGCCACACTAAAATGTAGTAATAGCATTTTTGTGCATCGTTTTTATTTAGCACCTAAACTGAGCATTTCCTGTAGGAAGAACACCCTACTGATTTATCTACACCAAGTATTTGATCCGATTTTATGAAGTGGCCTCAAGCAGAAGACTGTTCGGTGTATTTTTTGTATTTGTTAAATGATAAAAACATGTCATTTCAGATATAAAGCACGCAAAGCATGACAACTATCATATGAATATTCAACATAACTCATTGCTATTCATTGATCATCTTCTTTCAACAATAACTCGCATTGTCTGTCTGTTGCTGTTTCGACGAGACAGCTACAGTTTAAATACATTTAAAACTTAGCCAGCATTTTAAGAGGTAAGGTGCCGATTTAGGATAAGTTCGCTAACCTTATATTGTTGATTTGAGAAAACTTACACCTGACGTCTGAGAGACTATACTTTAATACTAGTTATGGTTTCTTAAGATGGTTGTCTTATTGTTTTGATACAATCTTGGCAGTTTTTGTTTTCACCACCCTTCCACGACTGACAAATAATAGCACTTTTAGCTTGAAGAGTTAACCTCCGCGATATAACTTTCAAACAACAAAGCATATTTCATTTCATTTCTCTTCTTTTTTTGGCAAATCCTAAAATACCAGTTGATATATAGCATAAGTATTCTTTTCTTGTTTTTTTTTCTTTACTATGCCATGGGTGTGATAACCAGGAAATCAAGGAAAACTACCCCCCCCCCCCCCCCGCGGCAAAAATGTATTGCTCTTCGAAAATATTAACAACCACAACAACCTCCCTACCATACAGTATTGAAATGTTCTTTCCTGTATCCCGTCCCTCCGGGAATGGGGGGGGGGGCATACACGTATCAATTGGTTGTTATGTGTGTCCATAACTGTTTAAAACCCATAAATGCGGGGCGCCAAGTGAAAAAAATGGAGACACCTCCTAAACGAGCAGTGTTAGATTTCATTTATAAAACACCAATTATTTAATGACGAGTAAAGGTGGAGCAAGAACGCACCCAGAACGAGAACTTAACTGATGCGCACAATAAGAAGTAATGCGTGTGTAATATTAGGGTTGTTACTTTTGTTGGACGAAGAGTACAGCTCGGACAGAACCCCCGTTTTGTGGGGAACGCGAAATACTGAATTTGCCCCCTGTTTAACGAAATTGGCACTCTGCTTGGACTTTGTCTGACATTAAAATTACCCCTTTCTTTGTTTTTATTTTTATTTTTTATTGATTTATTTTGACAAGCAAGCCAGCACATACAACATTTAAACTGCTTATAGGCCTTAAGCATTTTTAAGAGTCACCGTAAATAGCAGATTCATTGCGAGTCAGATTGCAACTAGACCGATTTCTCAGTAGTGAAAATTACACCTGGAGCGCAAAATCATCATTCTAAAAGTTTAAAAATTTAGAACTTTGTTATAAATAATGTGACCATGCCAGTTGCATGATCAAATATTCGAAAATAAAAATTGCAAAACTATTTTTCCCTTGACTCTCTCCATGTCAAAATATCAAGAATTTGTAAGAAGACACAAGTGTTTTCACCGAAAAATTCAGGGAAAATTGGCGAATCCTCCAAACTAAATAGCAGTGATATAATGCTACTAATTATGGTGGGATGCCACCTCCCCCCCCCCCCCCCAAACACACGCATACCTGATTTGGCCATATATAAACAAAATCGTATTGCAATCCAACGAAATATTTGGGGCAGTGGCATTCAATAAAAATTTACAGATAGGTATTGCCTTGTGAAAAGTGGTCACTACAAACATGCTTCCCTGTGCGTCACGTTTGTGAAATTAGACACATATGTGGCAACTGGTGTCACATATGATATCGCCCCCTTTCCTAGCGCGCCGAATGTTTCCTTCCCAAGACTTTTTGAATCTTATTTGAAAAACTATCGCAGTGCCTGTTAACACAGTAACTCCTTGGGACTTTCAGTCTTCATTGCAAAAACTATAACTGCAACTTAGGAACAAAGAATAAAAGTCAAACAAACCTGTTAAAACGACTTAAAGTTGTCAGTTTTGTTGTATCAGTTTGATCATAAACGAAGATAGATGAAATACACAGCTTTTTTGATTGCTCAGCACACGATCCTAGCGCCAGCAGATTGGTAACACTCTTGCGCTAAAGCCCCCTTTTTCGCGCTCCACGCTACTCATCAGGAAAGCAGTAAGGCTGACTAACTAACCGGTATTGTGAACTCATGTATACTGTTATCTAAGGGCTGCGTGCCGAGTAGTAGCAGGAGCATTTCTTTAACGTCATTGTGGTATTGTTGGTTACAGGTGAGTTGGCAGGGGGTGGTATTAGGAACTTGCCAGGACATTTATCTTAACGCCCTTGGAATTTAAAATTTTCTGTATCAAATGAAGTTAAAATCAGCATGTAAAGTACCAAAATAAAAAAATCTATGAAATAATGCCATAATGATGTCATGAGCGAAAAAGTAGGCCACCAAACAATTCTTCGTGAAAAATTAGTCTGATAACGTTATTTATTCTCGCGCTGTAAATACAACCGTTTGCGAGATGTTAAGCGACGATGAGGTCATAAGCGAAAAAATATCAGGAGAATCAGGAACCGATGATCCAAACTGTGGCAAGTTGCTGTTTCCTAGCTCCAGCTTTTTTGGAGAAGTTGTGTAGAAACCGACGGAGAATTGTGTGAAAAAGAAGCCAAGACGGAAAAAACAAGAAAAACTTTCAAAATTCCCTGTAAACAATAACTCCTTGGGACTCCGACCCACGTGTAAATTATCATTTCATTACCTTTGTTCTCCTTTCAGCAAGGCGTTTCCACGTCTTGTTTTGAGTATGTCTCAGGCGCTGTGTGTTGAGCCTCGACACGCGAGTCAGTATAAAAACACAGGGCAGTGGTGTGGAGAACTCGTTTCCAACGACAAGGCAGGCATGAGTCCATTCCATGCTTCGTGCTATAGTTAGCTTTTACGTGTGCGTATGCCCCCCCCATCCCCCCCCCCCATCCCTGCCATCAGCTGTCAGCTCATCCTCTATTTTTTTTTACATTTTAACATAGCTAACGCCCACAATTAAAAACAACAATTGTGAATTAGAAGCGAACTCCACTTTTGTTTATTTGGTGCAACTGCGGTGTAAATTGCCAAGTGTGTTGGGGTTTTTTTTTACAGAGCATTCCAATAGAGCAGAGATTCCTGTACACTGCATGTGTATAAGTGTGTAAAATATCGCATAATTCATTACCAAGTATTTAAGAAATCGACCCTTCGTAGCAGTTGCAGTCTAAAGATTCTTATAAAATCTTCGGACAACACTACTGCAAAATTTCAGACCACCTTTAAATATTATGGTAGACACAGCGATGATCTGATTTTTGACACACATAATCTGTCACATAGCCCAGTAAAAAATTTTGAGGTCGATCCTACGTCGACTTCAGGTTGCGACGTCGAAACGACCAAATGTCAACAATGAATGTGGTTGTAATTTATTGTGACTGGTCACGAGCACAGAGCAAAGTGTAATTAAATGTCTTTCACACAACGTTGAATAGACGTTGGATAAGCAACGCTGTTTAGATGCTGCTTTTGATAGCAACCAACACTTTGACCGACGTCTAATCAACGTCTTTGGGCAACGTTGAATAGATGTCAGAAAGTCGTCGTTGTATAGGTGTCGAAAAATCGACTTGTATAGACATCGGGATCACAACCAAACGACAACCTTCAAATGTTGTTGCTCACCGGAAATAGAAGTCATGATAGATCCCTTCAAAAATAGGTCAAAATGATGATCTAAAATATGAGAATTATAGGAGCGCGCAAGTTATTCCCGCGTACCTTTGAAAAATAAAAAATTGACTTTATAGATATCCTGCGCTACCGGATGATCTAAGGGTGGGATTGTTTGACTTAAAAATGAAAAAGACCCCTTATGATTGTCGCTTTGTAGAAGGCGATTCTAGATTGATGCAGTCCGAGCTTCTAAACCACGTCGCTCTCCCGACGTCCATTTAACGTTGCCTCGACTTCCATTCGCAACCTTTCCACAACGTTGATCAGTTGTTGGATAAACGACATCTTCCAGATTCGGGAGATGGAAGTTGTTTTGATTTCCATAATCAACCAAAACCCAACGTTGCCCCAACGTCGGATGCGACATTTAACGAGCGTTATTCCAGCGTCGCAATGTTTACCGGGAACACCCTTACCCCGAGTCGATTTAACACCGGCCCAAGCAGTGGTATTTCATGCAACGCTGGACAACGCTGCTCGTTATGCAGCGATACCTCTCATATGCCCAGCTGTCATGCACCTTTGCGCAGTCGTCTTTTATTGCCCCAGTGGGGTCACAAGACGATTTTGACGTTGTTGACACTGGATGCTGTAAGAACAATATGCCATGGTTCATAAACCTACTACAAATGCCACTTTCTCGGTCAATAGAAAAGGTTAATGCATTAACACATGCAGTTACATTTGCATGGTTTTATTAGTCATATTTATTTCATTAATTTTCTTTCAAATGAAATGTTTAAAAGATGCAGCCGTTAAACATGAGGCGTTCCATTGTTTTATTTACAAATACAAAATGCACTCGTACAGGAAGAGGTAAATGAGTTCCCTTCCTTGCTATTCCACACCACAAATTTAGCAAAATAGTAAGAATTTGTCTCCTCCATGCTTAGATTTAAAGCCGTAAATATGTCTTAATTTACATGCGAATAGACAGGGTAGGTCCTTTCAATGCGGGGCATGAAGAAAGTTAGATAAGGACCACAATGCCTCGTTAGAGAAAGAATGTCAAGAATAAAACAGAACTATATCAGGCGTGAAATTTGGCTGAGAGCTGCGTTTGTCTCGTTGAATTTGATAATCAAAGAAGTTGAAGATAACACGCAATAATATGATTAGATCTTCAATGTATCAAATTCCAAAATAGGTTATATAAACCTAACCGACCACTGTTATACAACGCACGAAAGTAAAAAAAAATATAAAAAAAATCTGTCGTAATTTTTGCCACAACCTTTTGTGAAGAGCAAGTAACCCAAGTAACCCAAGAACAGTATGGCGTTTATCATCAAACGATTAGCATATATTTTATTCGTTTACAGCAGAATTCTTCACTGAGCCCGATGGTAAATATAAACATTTCACAAATGGACTTTCTTAGGAAGAGTAGCTAGAATACTCAAAAGTTTGATTGGTGCTTCTATTGGCATTCAAACATGGGTATCAAGACACTTTTCAAATGGACATTTTATAACCGAACGCTTTCCAAACCGACATTTGCCAACTGGACATT
The DNA here is from genome assembly GCA_949752745.1 of Protula sp. h YS-2021. Taxonomy (NCBI): domain Eukaryota; kingdom Metazoa; phylum Annelida; class Polychaeta; order Sabellida; family Serpulidae; genus Protula; species Protula sp. h YS-2021. The sequence goes on along the minus strand of OX457026.1, from coordinate 51,782,198 downwards.
TTGCATCCACGGCTTTATTTTTCAGATTTCATGAGTGTGTTTCACTGGAAAAGATTTGATGAGATTGCCACGAAGATATGTATTAAGGTGTGAAGTCATACATACGGAATCCGGACAATTGCCGCATTGGGACAATTGCCGCGAGGACTATTGCTGTGAGACTGTGACTCCATAAAGTAAAATATTTGTATTTCAGAGCAGTTGAATAGTGGACATTGATCGGATATTTGCATTTCAGGAGCCAGGAATTGTAGTTGGAAGTTTAATAGAATTTCGCAGCTGATGTTTGATATTGAATATTAAAGGTTTAATGACCATGCGGCAATTGTCCTAGACACCATCTATACATAATGAAGCAGGATTCTGGGCCACTGACATACCAACTGGTTACCATGCGTGTCCATGATTTTTTTTAAACGACCCTCAAATTCGGAGTTCTAACTTTTTAATAGTACCAACTTTTTTAAAATAAACGAGGACTGCCGTTCCTAAAAAAACTTTGTTTTTATGGTAAATAAAATTATCCTGACGTTTTTTTTTGTTTGTTTTTTGTTTCTTTTTTGGTTTTTTTTTCATTTGGTTTTTGTTTTTGTTTTTGTTTTTTTTTCGTAAAACGCTCTCTTACGAGTAAAAGTGTAATTTGCGTTCTCCACTTTTATACGGCTTTTCTCGTAAACACTAAGAATCACGAAATTTGGGAACTAAAAGATTTTCTCAGTGGCTCGAATATTCCCGGCCTAGATATCAGGCAATCAGCCTTGGTATCAAACCTCATTCGAGTATTGCTTCCACGTACCAATCACACGTAGGTGAGCAGGGTAGCTGGGAGGGAGGATATGATAAAGTGGAGAACGCGAATGACGCTTTTACTCGCAAAATGCCCTTTTTTATTCCCCATTAAAATGGGTTTTTGTTTTGTACAAATGTTGTAGCTGTTTAGTTGGATCGAACCGATGCTTTGAAAAGTATCATCCTATCTTTTCTTTGCCCGTAACACAGTTGAAATGCAATTTCTAATAAATTTGAAATTAATTTCACTGGAGTACAAAACTTTCATGGTTGGCTCCAAGTACTTTATGGGTAACCCCATGTTTACCCGTACTGGGATCCGATATTCACTTTTCATCCGGCGCCCCGAAAAGTGGGGCCCCAGAAATGGTGGGAGGAGGTGGGACTGGTTGTTGTCAGCATCGGTTCGATCCAACTAAACAGCTACAACATTTGTACAAAACAAAAACCCATTTTAATGGGGAATAAAAATGGGCATTTTGTTCATACAAGTGCCTTGCAGCTGCCGTTGGATCGACCCGATGCTTTGAAATAGATTTAACCAGTGGAATGGCATTTCTTGGGTACCACGCCCTTCGGGCGCCATGCCTTCGGTTAACATGACAATAAATAAAACTTCTATCAACAGTTCTTTGTTTTATTTCTGTCAGTTTCCCGACACCAGTGTTCTCTTGCTATCGGTGTGCGTCCGCGCACCTACGGTAAAGCTTGTCCCCCCCTTTTTTTTCTACTGGACAGTCGCCAAGGCACCTAACGCTGGGTCCACACTGTCATAGAAGTCATCAGAAACCGAAAATCTCGAAATTTCCTTGTTTTTGCGTTATGTTACAACATGTGCGTCCAGTGGGCGCACTGCGTTACTCGTGTGCTCCCAGGTGTGCCCTTCTTGGGCCCCATCTCACCGCGCCATGCTGTCGCGTTACTCATGCGTCGCCCCCGGGGTGATATGAACGCTCCTCAGTACTGGTGAACGACCCACTGTCATCCCCCATCCCACATTACAGATGCCCGCTGCTGTACCTCGCGGGAGCACATGAGTAGCTCGCTGCCCCGCGCAGTTGTTCCCTGCGTTACCCACTCATAACACTCTGTAGTAAAATGTATAGGCTAAAAAGACCGAAAGTCTGCCCTATCGAGCCAGTTCGCCTAGGCGGCAGCTCTTCACTCGTTGGGGCGGGCCTGCGCGCTACTCCCTTTCCCTCGCCCCTTCATAGACTTCTCCTTTGTTCCGTTGCTACCCTTGTAGCCCTTGCCTTTGGCCCTGCAACATAAGTGCCTCACATTAATATTTCCCGCCGTGTTACTTATTAATGATGGACTCCGCTGCTACGAATGGCATGTGGTACAGCTTTGACACGGAATCCTGCGTGTAATCCTGTAAGCAAAATCGAATAAAAGAGTTAGGGGATTGCCAGCAACCCGCACGCAATATGTCTTCCATGGTTGCGCCGGTTACCGCCTTCAGTGAACATGCAATCTGTCGCACTTCATGGGGGTGCATCTTGGGCCTTTCTTGTGTCCCTTCGCTTTGCGATGCCGCGTCATATGCCGCCACTACTGCCCTCTTGATGTAGTTCGAGATGGTGGGTTTCCCTACATCTCTAGTAATATGGGGAAGAAACGGTATTATTAGTCTTTTTTGTTCTGGGCTGCGTATTGCCTTTGACGCCTCCGTGTACTTACGTAGTGTGTCCACGGGGCACAGTAATTTCCCTGTGCGCCTCGGTGCTCCCTCCAGTGCGTCCCCGGGTAGCACAGGCAGCGAGATTTCCGAAAACGTACCCTTACCGTGAGTCACGATGTGCGTTTTGCCTAGGAAATCGGCTCGAGGTTTCAGGACAACCCTGCTGTTGTTCTCGTCTATGAAATACAGCTGGTCGAGTGCGTGTATCTCACTTCTCCTCTTGCCTGACGCCAATGCTAGAAGGAAAGTTACCTTGAATGTGAGCTCCCGCAGTGGCGTATTCTGTTCGTCCCGGAAGGTGGGGCCCTGAAAGTAATCTAGTACTACCTTTAGGTCCCACTGCACTATGTGCTTGACTGGGGGTGGTCTCTGCAAGCGAAAATTTCTTATTAGTTTAGACAGGAACTCGTCTTGGCCCGGGTCGTACCCTGTTGCGTTCTTCAACACTGAACCCAGCGCTGCACGGTAACCTTCTATTGTTCTGGTGGCCACCTTTTTCCCCTCAAAGAGGTATATGAGGAAATCGGCGATCATTGGCGCTGTTGCTGCCACAGGGTCTGCTGATTTGATCAAACACCACCTCTCGAATACCTTCCACTGTGACCCATAAATCGAACGGGTGGATTTGGCGTGCACCTCTTGCATGCGTGTAACCGCCTGTGCCGAAAACCCCTGTCTTTTTAACCAGTTCGCTTTAGGGACCACAAGTGAAGGTTCATCGTGTGTGGGTGCGGGTGCCAGTGTTGCCAATGTGGTTGTCTTAGTGCCCGCGCATGCATTGGTAACCTCTTCGGCGCCTCGGTCCCCCACCGTTGTAGCAGTGGGAACACGGGTGACGCCGGATTTGCCGGTGCCACTAGTAACAACGTAAATCTCTGTTCCCTCCCTAACCGCTCTGCTACCCTTTCGAGTATCGTGGTTGGGGGAAACGCATACAGTACCTCCTGCGGCCACGTGCAACTCAGCGCATCGCTGGTTGTGGCTTCCGGGTCCGAGCATGGTGAAACATACCTCCCGAGTTGCGTGTTGAGACGCGTTGCGAACATGTCCACCTGTGGGCGCCCAAAGACCGAACTCTTCACCACCCAACGAAAGAGGCGTATGGAGAGCGTCCACTCCCCCTGCAGGACTTGACCCTGCCTGGATGCCATGTCCGCTAACACGTTCAGGTTCCCCGGAATGTGATGTGGTAGTAGTGTTACCTGGTATCGGATTGCTAGCTCCCACACCTCTCTGGTTGCTTGCATCAGGGTTGGCGACCTTGTGCCCCCTTGCTTTTTTATGTAACTTACCGTGGTAGCATTGTCTATCAGACACAGTACAGCTTTGCCCTGAAGTTCTTGCCCCAGGATCCTCAGTGCTTCTCCTGCTGCGCGCATTTCTAACACATTGATGTGTATGCTTCGCAGTTGCTGCGGCCACCGCCCCTGAAACAACCTGCCGTAAAAGTGTGCCCCCCAGCCTACCTTTGATGCGTCGGTTTGTAACTGGAATTGTGGCTGCGGTATGGTAAACGGGGTTCCTTGCGTCAGATGTACTATATTCACCCACCACCGGAGATCTTCTCTCGCCTGTGGCGGGAGTCTTAACTTGTTGCGTGAATCGCGGCCCCTCTTGAGTGCCGCTCGCACTGCATGCTGGTAGCCCCGGAAATGAAGGCGCCCCATGGGCACCGTTTTTTCTGTTGCTACTAGCAGTCCCAGCAACGTTTCTGCTACAGTTACGGGAACCCACCTGTTTTCCAGCATCGACTCGATCATATGTCAAATCTTCTGAATTCTGTGACGGAAATACGCGCCCGACTGTGAAGTCGAACACGTCCCCTAGGAACACAATTACCTGTTTGGGTTCTATCTCCGACTTCTCTAAGTTTACCAGTAACCCCAGCTCGACACATTTGTCGAGTAGCGTTAATGTTTGAGCGGCCACCCTTTGTCTGTTCAGACCCGCGTTCAACCAGTCGTCTAGGTATTGAAACAGCAGCATTAGCTGCTGTCGCCCCCACGACTTTACTGAGCGCATTGTCTTGCTGAAGACCCAGGGCGCCGGTGCCAGCCCAAAGGGGAGCGCGCGGTACCAATACCTGTGCTCCCCAACCTGAAAGCACAGGTATTTGTAATGTGCGGGCCACATCGGTACGTGCAAGTACGAGTCCGTTAGGTCGATCGAGGTGGCCCACATGCCCCGACTGACCGCCTTGCGGATGTGCTGGCAAGTGTCCATTTTGAATGTTGGGGTCGTCAAAAGCACGTTTAATGGTTTCAAGTCTATTATGAGACGCCAGCCCCCCATTCTTGTTGGCCTTAGGAAAAACCTGTGGAACATGCCTGATTGCCCCACAGGCATTTCCTCTATGGCTCCTTTTTCTAACAACTTGTCCAGCATATCCGTGAGTGCTGCTTGCTTTTCCGTTCCCTGGCCGTATGAGGTCACAAGGCTCGGGTTCGCGTTTTGAGTCAGACGAATAGGGGGCACTTGACCGTCTACTTTGCGAAATGGGAGCGGGTAGCCGTATCTTAGCCACCGCACTGCCTTGGTTGGCGCCCCCAATTCTTTCCATTTTAACCAAAAGTGTGTGAGCCTGCCTCCTACGGGCAAGGAGTTTGCGCGCAGCACTCTGTCCCTGATATCTGACAATGTTACGCCAAAATTTAGATGTTCTCCTGCAGCGAGCCAGTTCCCGTGACAGGGACTGGCCTGCTGCTGACTGTAATTGTCACCTGTTTGATGGAGTGTGGCCGGCCTTACGAAAAACACTACCCCGTCTCTCTTGGCTTTGCGGGCCCTTGATCCTGGGTGGCGCCGACGCCGTGCGCCCGCGGTGTGCTCCCCGTTGGTGACTGCTGCTGTAGGACCAGTGACGTGGCGTGACCTGCGTGTACCGCTCGTGTAGCGCGCGATTCTGGAGGTCCTGGATGTGCCGGCCGTTGAGTTCTGCCAGCAGGTCATCTGGGAACAGTTGTGCTTGCCCCACGTATTCTGCGTGCCGCAACTGGAATAACTTGTCCTGCGGGAGTTTACAGCGCTGGAGGACATTGTCCCTGCGCAGCTGAATGCTGGATGACAGCAGTGCTGTGTGCAGCTTAATCAGGTCTTTCGTCCCAGGCACAAGACGACCGATGAGCTTGGGCACTATGGAGGCATCGGACTCCAGGGATCCACCCACCAAGGTCTGATTTACGTACTCAATAAATGATAGCGCCCGCAGCCCTGTTCTCGCGATGCCCTCAATGTAGCTGAGATCCCTGTCTTTTAATGTCACCTTGTCGTCGGGGCGGACCACAGGTAACCAGGTTGGGGCGTGCTTAGGGTACGTGAGTGGCTCAACATTGACTGCGTTGTCCGATGGCCTGTACGCCGTTCGCGCAACGCGCATTTTAGATGAGGTGTGAATTTTCCCGAAGTCCAAAGCCTTCCCAAAATTCGAGTCCTTTGCCTGAAACTCTGCCTCCTATAACTTGATGGCATCCAAAATACCAGCTGCTGTATCGAGTGCCATAAATTCTGGGCCCTGCTCCCACGTCCCCTTAGAGGCCAATCTGAAACTGGAGTGCGTCTCCTTCAGGGGTTTGCCTACTTGAGCATTCGAGAATCTCTGGATTACCTCTACAACGTCGCGAAATGGGATATCCAGCGGGTCGACCGTTGTGGCTGAGCCTGCTTCCTCGCTTGCCCTGCTTGGGGACCCTTCGTCTGAGAGGCGCCTCCTTTTCCGTGTACCTCTCCAAGGGGATGCGTCGCGTTTCCGCGGTGATCTTAGCCAGTCGCCACTTTCCGGGTGCTTGAAAGGCGAGGCATGTAGGCCTCGCGGTGCTCTCGATCGTGCCCTATGTTCTGTTTCACTGTCGGAGAGTGTGGGCATGCGGCGCCGGCTGGGCACCCGACTTCGCCTCCTTCGTCGGTGGGGCGGTGAGGAGCCTGAGGACTCGGAATCGTCAGAGGATGAGGAAGATAGTAGGCGTCTGCGACTCCTACCTCTAACCTGTATGTCGCGGGGGGGGCGTTGATTCGCGCTTCGGACTGCTATGCCGCTCATCCTCCATCTGGGTCATGAGTGTGGCTAGAGGTGATGGCTCCCCTTCCGTGCTTGCCGGCTTGGGCGACACGGCGCGAGAGGGAGCCCGCTGTGGTTCAGGTGTGGGTGTGAGCTCCCTCACCTGCTCCTGACTTGTAATTGTTGCACTCGGTGCACGTGCCTGCAGCCCCACGAGTTGTTGTGAGATCACGGCTGCCTGCTGCTGTAGTGCCTTGCGGAGGATCTCTTCAAAGTTTATCTGCATTGGGAGAATCGGCTTCTCCGCTGGTGGCTGGTATCCCCCCATGCTGGGTGTGTCACCAGCGTTCGTGGTCGAGTGACCCCACGTGCCCGAGGTGTACGCCCTGTTCGCAGCCTTCACAACGGATTCCTCAAAAGATTCCGTGGTCTTACTGTTAGCCGGTTGGGTTGAGGGGAGTGGTGTTATAGTTGCCGCCTCCTGCTCTAGTTCTTGCAACGACACACGGACGCTCGTTTCCGATGTAGGGCTCCTCGAGTGTTTCTTGTCCTTCCTGGACTTATGCTTGCGGCGTTTCTTGGGCGACCTCTCGGTGCTCGAGTTCCGCCCTGACAACACCGTCTCATCCCGCAGCGGCGTGCCGGAGTCTTTGCCTGATGGCTCATAAGTAGGGGTGTCCGCCGAGGACATTGTCCTCGACCACAGTTCTTTTATTTGTCTGTTGCGTAGTTGGCGTCGACGCTGCCTGTTTAAACTTCTCCACACTTGATCTGACAGATGTTGACAGACTGCACACGTTATCTCACCGTTACACTCTTGTTGCCCGTAGCGAGTAGCACAGTCCCTGCAGTAGTCGTGGGGATCGTCCTTAAGGCCTGCGTGCCCACATCGCGGCTTCTTTACCATGGTTGTTCATGACTGCAAGCGAAAGCAGAAAGTTAATTAACGGTAGCAGTTTTTACTGAGCCATCGAGGCACATTTCTTTTCCATGCCTATTATCGATCTGACCTGTAGCATCACACAGCAGTATGTGTTACGCAGCTTTGCAAATGCAGGCTTCAGTATGTGACTTGACAGTGCCACTCCTGGTAGCCTGTGTGCTCCCCCCGAGTAACGCGCTAGTAACTCGCAAGTAACTCGGAGTGCGGCACACTCTGCTGCGTTGTAACGCAAAGCGCGGGAAAGCTACCACTTGCGAAAACTTGGCTGAGACGTTTCGCACGCTGCCAAGAATTTCCTCATAGGTGGTCAGCAGCTTCCTACACTCTCTTGACCAGGAGTTAGGAATGCAACGTAGTTAGCAGACCCGCGGTGTCTCTGTCAGCTCGCCGCACCGTGGGCGCCTTCCCGCCAAAAAGAAAACTGCTTATTTCTCCGTGTGACGTGGTCAGAACCCAAAGTTGTAAGTAGCTAAAAGACCTACGGAGAGCCCTTTACCATTGGTGAAGTTAGCGATCTGAAAAACGTCCTCGTTCCTCGTAAATTTTGACAAAACTGCCTGCCCATGTGTTGAGGGCACCGCCGCGTTACTCACAACCGAGAACGGCTAAAACAGCCTAAAAAATGGCCAGGATTCCTGTGCAGCGGTCCAAACAACTCTGTAGCGTAACAAGCCTAAGGTTCGATAGAAGATGTGTCTGAAAGCGGTACGCCGCAGTTGGCAAATCACACTGTTGCTACGCCGGCCCCTCTAGATGTAATCCGCCCAAACTTCATCCAGATGATCTTCAATATATCCAGCAACTATCCGTGCTATTCATTCCTCCATCGGACCTAGGAAGGGCCCTCAAAATCCAAAAAACTTAACTGGTGCTACAAACTGTGTTTCTTCACAGGCGTAAGGATGAAAAGTGAATATCGGATCCCAGTACGGGTAAACATGGGGTTACCCATGAAGTACTTGGAGCCAACCATAAAAGTTTTGTACTCCAGTGAAATTAATTTCAAATTTATTAGAAATTGCATTTCAACTGCGTTACGGGCAAAGAAAAGATAGGATGATACTTTCCAAAGCATCGGGTCGATCCAACGGCAGCTGCAAGGCATTTGTATGAACAAAAGAGCGTTTTACGAAAATAAAACGTCAGTTTTACCATGTAAAAGTTCTGAATTCGCTCATCGCAACTTCTATACGGGAATAAACCCAGGAGTTTGGGTGATCTGCATTTCGAGCCTAGCTTAGAAACATTTTCCCAAGAACTTAGCTTTTACTAAAAAAAGAACGTGCCGAGTACCGTGCGAACGATAAGAGGCATAAATAAAACATTAATGAAGACATTTCATATGTTTAATGTCCCTAAATTCAAAATATAATCGAGTTGGTGTATCTTTTGCCCACTCAAGGACGAACAGACAAAAGAGAGAGGTAGGGAAGACGTACCAAAGACTAAGTGCTTCTCTCCCTATAACTCCTTGCTAACACCATCCTCCCCCACCTTCGAGATGGTAGCCCAACCTCATAACAAGGATCGAGACTTGAGAATACATTCCATAATCTCTGTTTATCTTTACAAATGTGATCGTGGACCCAAGTCCTCGTAATTAAACCTTATTGTGACCAATCAAACTGCTTTTTCCGAGCATCTGCTTAGTCACTTAAAAAGAATACACACAGAAATTCATTCTAGGAGGAATACATGAATTCAATAGGTTCTACACAATTAGGATCAAGCGTGCTTGGACACTCAAACCTCAAACATAACCAAGAACCAAGCTAAAGACTTAACGTGTTATCACCTTGTTAGTGCTTTGGGGTAAACGATCAGTGACACGAGGTTCTCGAAAAGAACGAGTGGAAGCACTATCATGCGCCACTCTATTACAGCACCCAACATTATTGATTGACTCGCACTGCATACACTACAACGTGCTCATCTCATACGCCAGTAACTACAAATACGCTTGCGACAAACGCAAAAATATGTTGGAATAAATCGCAAAAAGTTGCCATTTTTTATTGCGATTTATTGTATTTTATTGCATCTAGCCGCGGTCCAATATTTCAGAGGACGCATCCTGAGCATGCAATATGTTGCGATCTATTTTATACTGATGGTAAGAGATGACCTTGAGTAAACAATCACGCAAGCGATTTAATTCCCCTGCGCATTCACTCCAATCGCATGTACTCTATGTAAACAAGTCAATGTTTCAGCTGTATGTGTGGGCGTGTAATATGCTGTATTTATGTTTAAAATTACTGTATATGGACATGTTCTCGGGCGACATGAAATAAAATTAAGAATGGAATGCCAGCGTTAACTAATATTAAAGAAAAAACTTTTAGTCTGAATTTTTATTCCTTTCTTCCTCATCTGGTTTTATTTGCCATATTTAAGTGAAAAGCCAGTAAATTTGCACGAATAATGTCCTTCATTAAAAAAACACATAAAAAAGTTAGCTTTCTGATCGGAGGGGGAGGGGGGCTTAAAAAGAAACTTTGAACTGAAACAGAACTCAAGAAATTTAAACCAGAGTTCGCTTCATTCACACAATATATATTCGGGAAAGTACTTATTTTACATGAGGTTTTTGTTTTTTTTTTGTATTGTCTGCATTGTTTTCGTTTATCGGTGTGTTCGGTTCCCCCCCCCCCCCAACTCATTTTTATATCTAATGATGGTTTGATAAAATTATTTTTATATTTCATGTTAGGAAATAAACTTCAATAAATAATGTATTTCGTTGATATGTAGTATGCTATTTGGTTATTAAATTTTTGACTTAAAAAGCGATACAATTATAACAGAATAAATGCATAATATAAGAACTGAACACATATCCACATGTGAGTTAACACAACAAATTTAAATGAACATTTTACACCCTTCCAGAAAATAAAAGGTGTAATCCTCAATCCGTAAAATAAATGGCCATGCACACTGTAAAACAACATGTAATATTTAAACACTGCTAGCATCATGCCATCCCACACAATACTTCTTGTTTGCAAACAGAATGCGCATTACTGGGGATTAGTTGATGAGATAACGACAGTACACAATGCAAAACATCAAAAGACAATGTGTTGCATAACACTCAGGCTAATTACAATGTATGTAAAATTTGTTGCGATTTATTGCGAATTGCTAAATGCATTTTGCGACACGCAGGACGCGTTTTGTTTCATTATTCTGCAACAAAATGCATTTATTTTTGGAAATTTATTGCGGCTTATTTTTGCGTTTGTCGCAAGCGTATCTGTAGTGATGAGGGGTACTCGTATAAGACAGATGAATACACTATCATGCACTCATTTATTACATGACCAAACAATATTTGATACAAAGTGAAAGCACTACATCGTGCTTATGTGAAACTTCGGCAAACTATTGTCAAGTGAACTCAGTCTCGATACCTGATCCCTACGAGTCCGACTCTAGTGGCCGTGACGGAAGTACCCAGGAGGATGTGTCTGCGTAATGTGTACGCACATCCCCCGCACAGGGAAGATGGAGTACCGGCTTCGTAGGGGTGAAGCATCGATACTAAGGCAAAACCAACGTCAGGCTGTGAGCGCACCAGTAGATCTGTTTCCTGGATCCTGTGCCATAACTACAGCGCACGGTGCCCCTATCCGAAAGTGAGAGTAGGAGGCCGAGAGTCACAGTCACAGACGGCCTTGGATCTGGCCCTTCTTGTATTTGCCCGAATCGTTGCCAGAGCGCTGAAAGAAGGCTTCCTTGTGCTTGGGTTTGCCTTTGCCCTTTGTCGCCACCTCACTGCAAGAGACAAGAGTTAGAGAGTATTTCTCCCGCTGCCATGAAGGGGTCCATTGAGCATAAGCCTAATAATTCGCACTGAGAGTAGTCTTTTAGGTAATATTTAATGTCCGAATTAGGAGTGTTATCTGTTCAAAGGTACTAAGACCCGCGGTGGCGATGTGGTCTTGCCCATGAACCCTGCCCGTGGTCTGAGAAAGACTTTTTCCACTCATTGTTCTCCTTCATGATCTGGCGGTCAAGGAGGTTGATTTCCCCTCTTCTTTTGCCTGAGGCCAGTGCTAATAGGAAAGTGAATCTTACCGTCGCAATTTTTGGAGGTTATTACATCATCGCCAAACATGTCCGCCCTCTGCAGATGGGCAGATCCCACTGCGCTATATTGGTGTTTGATGGGGAGAATTTATCTTAAAGTCTCTGAATAGCATAGATAGGACCGGGTTTTCTTCTGGGTCATAACCTGTTGAAAACAGCAACAATCCCTCGCTGACGTCCAAGCGTTTGAATTCTTTGCAACGCACTGGCAGGACGTTGGTTACTCCCTCACTGGTCTTCAAAGCAATGAAAGCCTCTGACTTTGGATGGGGCGCTCGCGATATCATGCAGATCGGCGGATCTTCTCGGTCTGATGCTGGGCATCCGCATTCAATACCGCCAGCCTGTAACCGCTAATGGCATCCTGTAATGGCATGTCTTCGCCAGCCACTGAGTCTGCTGGCAGAGACGCAGGTATCTCAGGAACAGAAATCCGGGGCATTCACAGTACGAATCGGTCGTCTATCGGTCCAGCCGCTGGATCTTTTGACAGCCGTTTTCCTTTGCCTCGGAAAAGTATGGGGTCTAGCGAGCGGAGATGAAACTGAACCGGGTGTGGAAGAGATCTCACTAGCTAGTCACATACATCGTCTCCATCCAAACCTAAGTCTTAGTCGTCCGAGCTACGATCCTCTGGGTGTGACAGGCCTATCTCTTCCTTGACGACTAAGCCTGTGATGATGGGCGTGTAAATAGCCCTATCCGTGTCCTTGGGTGTCGTCTAGTGGTGTCGTATCTAGGGGAGCGAGTTCCTTGTTATCTGCAACATGTTGTGCCATAGAAATTTGCTCCGACAGGGGTAAAACGATTGGCCCCCTCTCGCAGAGGATAATAGCCTCTTAGGTGTCTCTGATGCCCTCCTTGTTGATGGGAGTAGACGCTGAGGTAGGCATGGACACCGCCAGCACCGGTGGGACATGCGTTTGGTGAAGTATAGTCGCTGTCGGTGTGGGTCTGCGTCTCGGTTCTTGCCTCAAGAACAGTGCCTCTTATAATTCTTTGATTTGCCGTTGGAGCTGATGAAAAAATGAAATATTCCAAGCCTAACCCACCCACGAAACTGGTAAAGCACGCACCTGACTTAGTATGTGTAACAGTCACATTTTCTTTCGAGGCGGGAACATACGGTTCGATAACTCCGAGAGGACTTTTCCAGTTTTTTGGTGGAGGGTTGACCAGGCTTTGTCTATGATAACTCTCTCACCCACTGCGGGTCCAACCCCGCCACTTTTTATATTGCTGTGGACTTGGGCTTTTTAAATTTTTAGCAAGTCGAAGTCCGATTCCGTACCTCTGCCTGCACACATTGGGGAAGAAACCTGGCCGAGTACGAGGGAACTGGCTCTTACCTTATCCAACGACATGGATTGAACCTTACGATGCACGCTCGTTTAACGTTCTTGGGCGGATTTTCTCTAAGGTGTTCCAGTCTTGTGAGCACTCAACTCGCAGGCGTATAGTGCGTCACAGGGATATGTCTCTATCCCTCCTGCATCTGTCACAGAGCGAGCGTGGACTGACCGCTGACACTGAGTGATTGCAGAAAATCTTCACCTTGCTGAGGTGTAGACTAGCCTCTGTCATGCCCGGAACAAAGCAAAAAATAAGAGTGTATAAGTAACTTGTTCGTAAAATTACCAACACTCATCTCAGAATACCGTCTGTACGGAACCAAGCTATTTGCTACAACGAGGATCGTATTAGTGACTCCTAGCATGAACGCACGGGTGACACAGCACTGACCAAGACACACCCGGCTTGGTAGCAAACCAAGAACTCTAATGGTGCTTGGTCATTGGTGCGCTTCTGACCAAGATGTATCGAGCCTTGGTGACGCACCAAGGCCTTGGTACTACGTTGGTACTTGGTTGATGGCAAGCCCACAGTTGTGTCTTGGCGACAAGTCACCTTGTTCATTCTCAGGTACCCAGTGGGTCCTGCGTACCTGACCTTAACCCAGCCATTTAGGGTGTTCGATAGCAAGTACCGACTGTAACCAAGGCTTGGAAATCTCGTCGGTACTGTCGTCTGCAGAGCATAAAAGCGACCGAGACGGTTGAGAATCAAGCCCTCTGTGTTCAGACGGTTCCAAGTAACCCAGTTCTACTCTAGAGTTACTGGTAACCTGATAGGAAGCTCCAAGCTACACAGCTAGGTCACAAGTGACCAAGGTGCAGTAAAGAGCTTGAAATCAAGACAGACGTCAGCAATCTGAAAGGACCTGTGCTCCCATAGGGGTCGTCAGTTAGCACGCCCATACTAGAGACCTACGAGTAATACTTATTGGGGAAAGAAGAACTTCCGTGATGCAAACTCAAATTTACTAACAGAGAGCGCAGGAAGGCAAAATCTCCAATTTACGCGATCAAGAAACGTATTATCCAAATAATAAAGATAAATTCGGAGAAATTCACCTTAAACTGAAGGCAGCAAAAGTGTGGCTGGTGTCACATGCAATACGAGAATGAAGCTTGATACCAAGGTACCAACGATTCTGATTGGCTGATGTCTAATCCGGACTACCCCCCGGCTATTCGAGGGACTGAGAAAAAATTTTAATTCCCAAATTGGGTGATTCTTAGAGTTTGCGAAAAAACCTATTAAAAGTGGGGAAAAGCGAAACTGGCACTACACGCGGACCACGTATATGCTCAGAATTACTCCACTTTCTCCACGTTTTTCTTTTAGGACACGCATGGTAAAATATGATACCAAGCGCCACTTCGCCCCCCCCCCCCCGGGATCCTGCGTTATTCACATTCCACCTGGAAACGGGGTCAGCTGAATTCACATCCTCGCAATGCATTGTAGCGAAAGCTCACATGTTATGTTTATAAAATGGTTGGTTTTAGAAACAACCACACCCATCATGCAATACTTGCCCTCAGTTTTAAATTCGGCTATATGTCGATAAGTGTAGATTGCATTCGTTATGAACATTTGAATAAAAGATTGTCTTATTGCAAAAGCTTTCGTTTTTTTCACACTTGGGCATTTTCAATCTCCTAGTTTAATGCTTTCGTACGATTCGGAAAGTGTTTTCGCATGTTTCCTTTTTGCCGCCAAAACGTTGTCATGCGAGCTTCCTTAAGACGGCTAGGGCGAAGAAGACCAAATTTGGCAGATACATAGTGTGGCATGTTTAGTTGGTCCAGCTCAATTTTATATGCAAAAATGTACACTGAAATTTAAAATTTGAAAACCTTGTCACAGAAACTCCTCCATGACTGCTAGGGCTAGGAAGACTAAATTTGGCAGAGATATAATGTAGGATTCCTGGGCTAGGACGACTATATTTAGCAGAGATATAATGCAAGATATGTAGCTGGTCCAGCTAAATTTTTTGCAGAAATTCATTAATAACTAATATATAAAAATGGACATCGAAATTTTGCAACTGATGCCAATTATAAGCAAGCAAACGCTTTAATTTTGCAGTTAAAGGAACTGACATGATATCAGCCCAGGCGTATTGATCGCCCAGCTGTCTACAATAACAGCCATCACAACATGCGTGTTCAAGTTGAAGTTGGCTGCAGCGTTTCAGTTTTTTCCCAATTGCTAAAGAGTGATGAAAATTCTGTCACTGCCAGAGGGTGATTAGTCGTCCTAAAATCCCCATTTCTTAATCATGACCTTAGAGAACTATTGACCACAATCTCGAAAACGGTCAGAGATACCTCGGTGACCTTCACCACCCCCGTCCTGATCTAAGTCATATACCGGAAGTTGGCTATTATCTCGAAAAGGGTTAGAGATATAGCGATTTTGAGCTTATTTTCGACCGTTTGGGCCTAAAAGATGATGTGAGAGGTACCTAGGTGAGCTTGACCTCCTCGATGATGGTCAATGTAAAAAACTGGAAGTTGACTATGATCTCGAAAACGGTTAGAAACAGAGCAATTTTGGGCTTATTTTCGACCGTTTGGGCTTAACAGACGATATTTAAGAGGTACCTACTTGATGTTGAACTCCTCGGTCATCGTTAATGTCAAATACATGAAGCTGACCATTATCTCGAAAACGGTTAGGGAGAGAGAGAGAGAGAGAGAGAGAGAGAGAGAGAGAGAGAGAGAGAGAGAGAGAGAGAGAGAGCGATTTTGGGCTTTTTTGGCCTAAAGACGATATGTAAGAGGTACCTAGGTGACCTTGATCACCTCGGTCATGGTCAATGCCAAAAACTGGAAGTTGACCATTATCTCGAAAACCGTTGGCGATTTTGAGCTTATTCCGACCCTTTGAACCTAAAAGCGTTATATTAGAGGTACATCGATCACCTTGACCATGTCGGCCATGGTCAATGTCGAAAACCGGAAGTTCCAAAAATGGTTAGAGGCAGTGCGATTTTAAGCTTCTTTTCGACCGTTTTGGTCTAAAAGAGAAGATGTAAGGGAAGAGGTGCCTTGGTGATCTCACCTCTTCGGTCAATTCTGAATTTTAAGAGTTCAAAATCGTATTTTTGTGACCACTAAGTGTAATTTTCGCTACTCGGCAGCAAAATCGGTCCAGTTGTTTATGTAATAAAGTATATATCTGGTGCTATTTATTACATTTCCTTAACATAATTCTTAAAATTTCACAAAAGGTGGGTTTGGTAAATGTCTAGTTAGCAAATATACTGAAGAACAAAAGGACGTTTACATTGAAAAGAGAGGTTTAATTGTCAGTCAGCAATTTAATTGATTCTTTTAAAATTAAGACTGGGAAACTTGCAATAATCTCAAAAAAAATAAAGCGACCTGATGACAAAACAGGGGTCATATTCTTACCGTTCACAGAATTTTTTTGTTATAGGTCTCCAATACTAACTTGTGCGCGAGTCGTTTCCTTGGCGAAAAGCATAATTTTAATCGAAAATGAAGAGTTGGGAGTGCCATCAAATTCTTTGACATCCCAAATCATTACGCTGTCAGAATCAAAGCGAAAGGTCTAACTGACGCAGTCCCCATTATTACTCCCCAATAACATTTTTTGTACAAATGATATAGCTCTATAGCTGGGTCAACCTGGTGCTTTGAAAAGTGTCTTTTCTATGCCAGCAACACAGTTGAATTGCTATTTCCAACTAGAACCTCATTTCGCTAGCGAAATGTTAAACACTTGACAAAAATTAAAACGCAAAAATACTTCCTTCAATGGGTTATTTGTTGAGTAATTTATTGCAAACAACACAGCTTCAATACGTCTGATAAGCCGATTAGTGTTTGGTTTTTGTTGTCTTGGTTTTATTGGCTGATCAGGCATACGCCGTGTTATCTATTACGCAGTGAGAGCTCGCACAAAGCTAAGCAACTGTGCTATGCGATAAATGCTCCACATTTACTTGCAAAAATACACTCTTTTCACATGGCGTTTTAAACAAGAAAACGAAATCGAAGGAGAAAATAGAAAAGTGCCATGCACACGTTTATATCAAGTTTCGTAGCCCTAGTGCCCGTAGTGTCAGCTGAGTAGATAACACAAAAAATCCCGTTCACTGTCAAGAAAAAAGAGATACCAACGGCTGCTCGCACAAATTCAGAAACACCTTGCAAGCCAAAGGCTTATGAAGTGTTAATAAAACCAAGAAGTAATTTCACTGGAAAAAACTTCTTGTTTAGCTCCCAGCACATCATGGGTAACCCTATGTTTTCCCTACTGTAAGTAGATGTTTACTTCCAGTAGGCGCCCCCGAAAGGTGGGGTGTGCGAAATGGTAGCAGGAGTCTAAACTGTTATAAGCATCGCTGATCCAACGATACATCTACAACATTTGTACAAAACGGAAATCCATTTTGAATCCATTTAACTAATGGTTTTGCATTTCATGGGTAAAAACGCTTCATTTTCCGTATCCAATAAGACTAATAAAATATCAACAAGCAGTGCATTCTTTTATTTCTATCCGTTACTGACGCCAAATCCCCGTTCCTCCACTCCTTGTCTACTTGCCTTTTTTATGTACCGGGAAACCTTTGACTCCGCTACCACAAACTTTCTTTACTTCACCAACTGTCTCCTAACTAGTGGTATATTTGAACAGTTAAACCAGCCCTCCTGCTATGTGCTACTTCATCTTATCCGGACACACAATACAGACGCTAATAATACCGACGAATATGCTGAAGTTAATAAAACTTAAAATGCTACTATTTTTGACACGTGTTGATGAGCGCACATGCGTTATTCGTGTGTTGTTAGGCATGCTCCCTCAGTGGGTCACCTGACTGGGTGTTACCAAGTTGTATTACTGTTGTCTACATAATGATCACAAGACCTGAACGAGAGCTCACACTCACACGCACGCTGCAGGGACAACAAGGCCGGGCATCCTCACGGAATCCAGCCAGCACGCAAACGGGAACCATAACCCTTGCCACGCTCATCGCTCATGGGGGGGCAGCATAGCCGTGGAAACGTGCATCAACCTCATCAAGGGCCATGCAAGATAGAGGGGAATGACGCGAGCTGTTGATATCGTCTTCGTCCTCCATTGATTGCAAGTCTTCGGATACATCGCCGCGCCACTGCCGAAGGAGGCGCAGCCGTGTTCCCAGTCGGTGCCGCACGCCCAGCCCCTCTGATAGTGCCACGGAGTGCAGAGCACGACAGAAAATAAAATGCAGATTATACGCCTTGCCATTCAAGTACGCAGAGTGCATCCACTGACTAAGATCGCCAGAGAAACGCAACACGTCCCCGTGCAGGGTGCAATTAAAAGAAGGCCAGAGAAGGCCAACAACAGGAGGAGTACAGACGTGGGATCAGCGGCAGCGATGGAACCCATAAACAACCCTTTTTGGCACATCATGGTAGTATCCATAAATCTTTGAATGGCAAGAATCGCAGAAATCTCGGCTCAGCTTCCGGTTGAAGCGGACGGGCCGTAAGTCATGGCACTGAACGCGGGAGCCGGAATCTTGGATTCTGTAATGTTATAAGAGACTAAACACTCAAATGTCGGGAAGGCGCTGGACTTTGGCCGAATAAACAACTGTTCTAAGTTTTGCATTCCCCGTGCCATTTATCGGCAGTGAGATAACGCCGTCAACTTTGGGCCAGTCGCGTACCCAAACACACATACTTTGGTTACCTGTGGTAAACTTTCAGGAGAAGGTAACGATACGAAAAAAAGAACATCAGTCACATAGAAGGTATCGCTAGAACGGGAACTGTGAGTTTTATCATTTGTGATTCATGTCAATCATACGTTGGTGAACGAAGCCATGGAACTGGACGTGTTCATAGTTAATAAACTGATTGGGTGTCTAGCAAAAAGGACTTAACCAAATTACAGCAGCACCAGTCAGCGGATGGTGCATCCAGGGAGAACAGCGCCGGCGCCACCCAAGGTGAAGGCCACACAAATCCAAGAAGGCAGGGTGTTTCGGAAAAACAACTGGACCCTATCAAACGACCAATTGAGACCAAACAGAACAGAGATTGGCGTTTACTCAAAGATTTGAAACCATTAAACGAGAATCCGGTAATCCCAACATTCACAATGCACACTTGCCAGAACACCCACAAGTCAAGAAATGTGTGAAACGTCTACAGAGTTATCAGATGCCTACCTTCACAAACGCGTTACTAGCACATTGGAAAGACCTGTGCCTTCACTTGCGGGAGCACAGATGTTAGTACCGTGCTCTACCCTTGGGTCTAGCACCTGCGCCTTGCCCCTGGTCTTCAGCAAGGCAATGCGTTCAGTGAAGTCGTCGGAACAACGTTAGTTGATGCTGTCGTTTCAATACTTGGACGACTGGCTTAATTCGGGGTTAGACCGTGAAAGATGTTACTCGACATATGTATCGAATTGGGATTGCTGGTGAACCTGAAAAAAATTGGAGATAGAATCCGTGCTTCTGGACTTCACACTGGGAGGCGTACTTCTCTCACCAGAGTCAAGAAGATTCAAGATATCATCAGGACCCTACTTGAAGCTAGATTGATGTCCGCAACTGTAGCGGAGACGTTACTGGGTTTGTTGGTGGCAACGTGCCTCCACTTCCGATGTTACCACTTTCAAGGCAGGGGCAGTGACCTCGGCAACTGCTCGCCAGGATATCATTATATTAAAAATGCAAGAAGAATACCCTGCTGCAGGAGCTAGGGTATCTTTAACTTTCCTTTTATCGCCTCAGAAACAAGAGATAAACTAGACTATCACTCATACACCAACGTCGTTAAGACCAAAACAACGACAGAGTCGTCCTGAAGCTGGTTGACTTTCTAAATAAAACAAGGGCGTGATTTCCTTACTCGTGTTACCTCACGACACAGAGGGGGCGACAGAGCACACGCGTAACTTGCTCTGTCCAGTGGACACACTCCGTAAGTACACCGAGGCTGCAAAGGCAGGCCATATGTAGGTTAATACTTTTCTCCCCCATATTAACCGAGACTTGGGAAAGCCCACCATCTAGAATTACATTAGGAGGGTCATCGTGGCGGCGTACGAAGCGGTTTCTGAAGGAGAAGGGGCTCGGCAAGAGCTAAAGATGTATATGAAGTTCGTGAAGCCGAATGCTCGAAGAAGGCGATGACCGGTACTGAGCGCAAGCAATTCCCTGTGCAAATAAACCCCCTTACACTATATAAGTCTTGTTTCAAGACTTAACCCTTAATGTGTCTACAGGATTTTTAAGCACGGGTGAAAAGCAAACAAATTTGCGACGTAAAAAGCAAACATATTCCAGAGGATGTGTTTGAACCAGTGTTCCGTGAGGCAATATAACATACCATTTTGCTATTCAGATTTTATAGTAAAATACACACTTTGTAATAAATTCCGGACCAGAACACCTGTCGGATACATTGTGAATTTTCATACCATGTTATGAGATGTAGTGTGACTGCGGCATGTAGATTTCAGTACCACGACGCTGTAGCAGAAAATGTCATTGTACAAGCTACAATATGCTGTACACTGTTACTAATGTGTCAACCAGCAATACCTCGGTACCCGAGTACACAATTGAAACTGGGCATTACTTACATATGCATATCACTTTACCCTCCATAAAGCAAGTTAACTTCTGTCAAGCAAGTTCAAAATGCCGAGGTTGTCTAACGTGCTAAGAGCACACATTATTGGTCAGTTTGACGTACCGGGTCAGACAGCAACAACAATTGCATGACGCTATGGAGTTGCTAAGTCGACAGTCACTCGTCAAAGGCAGAAGTTTTAGCTGACGAACGACGTTACCAATCTACGACGGTCAGGAAAACCATGAAGGGAAGAAAGGCTGATAGCGTGTTGCGTGTGTGTGTTCGTTTTAGGGTAGCGCATGTACGCGGGAGCGTTTCAGCGCGTGCGTGTGTGCACGTGTGAAGCTCAGTGAAGTTGAGTGAAGTCCAGTGTAGTTCAGTGAAGTCCAGTACAATGGAATGAAGTTCATTAGCATCGCTCATTAGGTCACAGGATGGGTTACGATGGGATAGGTCAAGGTGGCCATGATGGAACAAGATGGGCGGAATGGGTCAGCATATCCAGCCATCATAATGGGCCAGACGGATCACAATAGGCCATGATAGGTAAATTTGGGTCAAATTGGTGAACGTGGATCATGATGGATCGAGATGGATCATGAAGGGCCCAAGATAACACAAGACGGGCCGACATAGGACAAGATGGGCACATGGCTCAAGGTTGGCCGACATGGGTAAAAAATGGGTCGCATGGGTCAACATCTGCCAAGATGTGTGACAATGGACACATGGGTCAAGATAGGACATTATAGTCAGACATGTTGAGATGGACAAAAATTTGCCCCCGTGAAGGGATAAGATGGGCAGGATTAGTCTTGAGGACCAGAGTTGGTCCATCTTGATCCAAAAATGACACATTTTCCATCTCGCTTACCACGGCCTAATCATAAACTATCTTGTCTCATCATGGCCCAGCTTTATTCATTATGGCCCATGTTGACCCATCAAACAAATTTTTGCCCATCTCAGCCCGTCCCTGACCATCATTGCCCACTTTGACCCATGTGGCTATGTTAATCCATCGCTACCCATTGGCCCATCTTGATTCATGTGTCCCATCTTGTCCCATGTTTTGTCATGCTGTTCCATCTTGGCCCATCTTTACCCATCTGGCCCACCTTTACCTATCATAGCCCTTTTTTACCAATCCCGCCCATCATTGTTCTTGTTGACCCAAAATGACCCATCTTGGCCCCTCAAAAACCATCGCTGCCCGAACTGACTCATCTTGTCCTTCCTTACCTATCTTATCCCATACTGACCCATCCGGCTCATGATGACCCATTCTGACCCATCTTGTTGATTTTTTCAGCAATTGCCATTCGCCCTCAGTTCATCAAAGCCAGGAGGCCTGGAGTTAGAGCAGTCAGTGTCGCCACAATAAGAAGAAGACTTTATGCCGATGGGATTGGGTACAGGATTGCTGCCAGGAAACCGTTCCTGGAACAGCGCCATAAAGACGTCCGAAGAGCATGGGGACAGCAAAAACTTAACTGGACTAGGGCCCAATGGAACCAAAGTCTCTTTGCTGACGAGGCACGTTTTTATCTGCATCCTGGTAACCGTGGACCACACGTGTCGCGAAGGCGTGCTGACAATCGATACAATCAAAGGTTTCAAGAACTGTACGGTGGGGGGTCAGACATGGTGTGGGGTACCATTACCCGCAATTTAAAATCTGTTGATGGTTCGATGACAGCTCGTCGATACCGAGATGAAATCCTGGAGCACCATGTCCGGCCCGACAAAAGGTCGGTGACAAAATGTCGAACATCAAAAGGTCGAGCGACGAAAGGTCGAAAGTTGAAAACGTAACAAAAGGTCGCAATTTTATATGTATTCTAGCAATGCAAAAACAGTTGAAACACAAGTTCAGAGAATTTATTATCACAACATTCACCAAACTCCAAATCAGCCAAAAATAACAAACTACTCTACTCTACTACTCCAGTGATGTCGTTTTGATTTTAAGACTTTTTCTCTACTCGTCGCCTTCTTGGTTTTCGCGGTTGACAGTCTTCCATCGAATGTTGTGGCCAACATCACGCACAAACTCTGACACTGTCTTCCTTCCTCGAGCCCGGTTCTGCATAGAGTGGCGAGGCGTTTCTGGAGCTCTTGTTATTCACCTCGGACTCTTTGCTTGGGACGTTCGCCAATATCGTCTTGGGCGATTGCAGCAGGGGCAGCACAATCTTCCTGTTTCATCGCGGGAACGAGCACCCAAATGCTAGGGTGATTAAAGCCTACGAGGTGTGAAAATCGCTGACTCGGAGATGTCGTTGGTTCGCGGTTCATTGTTTATCGTGGCTTCGTGGACGTTCCAGACTGCTGGAGGGTATCTAGTGGGATTCGCGTTTTGGCAAGAAAATAAGCAGCTGCCTGAATGGATTATTAGTGAATTGAGATGAAAAAAAATTAATGACATTTTGACCTAGCCTGGACTAATCTTTCTCACAGCATAGCAGTCTCCTGTCATTGATGTGACAATAGAACAAAGAACGCTGGATGCGTTTTATTAAAATTTCTAAAGCACATCGCAGGCTCTATGTAAAATGCAGACCCGAAGGCCATGCAACCCCGGAAATGCCAGGCCACTAATTCAATTTATATCAAAGTATTGGCGCAATCCAGCGACAGCTGCAAGGTATTTGTAAGACCTAAGTGTCGATGCTTATTCCCCATTAAAATAGGTTCTGTTTTGTACAAATGTTGTAGCTGTATTGTTGGATCGAACCGACCATTTCCGGGCTCCGCTTTCGGGCCGATGGATGAAAAGTGAATATCGCGTAAACATCGGGTTACCCATGACGTTCGTGGAGCTTACCAAGAAAATCTTTTACTACAGTAAAATTAATTCTAATTATTATTAGACATTGTATTTTAACTGTGTTAAGGGTGCAGAAAACACAGGATGATACTTTTCAAAACAACTACAAGTCATTTGTATTAACAAAATGCTGTTTACAAGCTGCAAGCGGCATTTTAATGACACAGGACACACCCAGTATAGACCTTGAAACGGTCCTCCTCGCGTTACTACGCCTATTCACTTCATTGAAGCACCTGCACCGTACCTACAACTACCTTTTCGTTACGACAAATTTGTGGAACTAGCTGCATCTTAACGCGTGCTCGTCCCACTGAGCCGCTACGTACACCAGTGTAATTAAAAGTTGACTATGCCTAAGAATGCCTAAAATAAGAATTCAAAGGACAGGGACGTACGCCGTGTCCAGGATTCTTTAAACATGTCGTGACATGTTTTTATTAGGTGTTCTTAAAAGTACGGGAATTATAGAATGGCACATCCACATTTATTAGGCAATTATTGATATCAAGAATTAAGTTTTGATTTAAAAAATTGTTCTTTTTATATCAAGAATTAATTTTTGATCTCAAAAATTTATTTTTATAATATCAAGAATTAATTTTTACTGTTTCGAATTAAACTTTTTACATCTCTAAACGTATTCTTGATATCAAAAAAAATAATTCTTGATATCAGTAAATATTTGAAGATATAAAAAATATTGATATTAAAATGATTTAATGATATCTAAACCTGGTTTTAGAGATCAAAAGTTCAATTCTTGATATCAAAAATGAAGTAGTTCATAGCAAATTATTAGTTTTGAGTTCAATAATTTATTTTCTTTTTATTGATGCCAAAAATTTAATTTAAACAGCATTCTTTCGGAATGAGACTTCTAAAATTAATATTTTAAAATCTGCAAATGATTTTGATCTCCAAAATTAATTATTCACATCAAAATATCAGTGTATGTTTTATATCTAAAATTTAGAAGCAAACATCTGCGAATGAAATAATGACTGCTCCCTGTATGCAGAATCTTTCTTGTAATTTTGCATTGTACAAAAAAAGAAGCAATCCTTGAGCTCAAAAATTGTGTTGTTATTATTGATATTAATAATTCTGTTTTTCATCTCCAAAATCTAATTGACAATTCATTCAAAGTGATGTAAATGTTTGCCTGTCTTAAGCCTTTTTTAAGTTTTATCTCAAAAATAAACTTTTGCCATCTAAAATTCATTTATTATAGCAAAATCTAAATTGATTTATTGATATCTTTAATGGCATTTGCTGTCAAATATTAGCATTACATGTTAAGATGGCATTTGATAAGGAGTTGATTCTGATGTATCATGGCAGTTTCGGTGATCGTCTGGTTTGTAAAGATACTGAGCGCTTGCATCTTATTATTTGTTGTTTCGCAGCAGTGCTGGGGACGGTAACATTCCGCTACGCCTGCGATCCACTGCGCCTATGGTCATCAGCAGATTTTTTATTGATGTAGTCAATTATCAATTGAAGTTTTGTGACTGATGTTGTGATTATCAATTGAATTTTTCTGACTGAAGTTGTGATAAATTGTTGTGGTCAATTGTGATTAATATTATATCACAGATTTTGATTGCAATTTCTATCGCGCTTAATAGCCAGGACATTACCAAGCTTAACAGCCGGAGATGATGATTGATTTTAGATTGGTTTCGATTGCAATTTTCAATTGTTGGCCAGATTTGTGTTTAGTTTGGTTAAGAATTAGATTTAAATAAAATGACATTTTCTATTGTACTGAACAAAATCTATAATACAGTAAAACCTCATTCTGCACAAACCCTGAAATACCCCACAACTTCCAATACCGGACAAGAATTCTCAGTCCCGTTTTTCCCCATTGGTTTACATGACCCCTGAAATACCAGACACCTCTATATACCGGACAAAATCCACAAGTCTCCTCGTTGTTCGGTGTAGACAGGTTTTACTGTATAAATATCGACTCAAATTAAAAATAGCTATTGTATTCTACACTACTAAGAAAAATACCAGGATACCCCAGTCATTATCTTGAAAACTAAGAAAATTATATTCAGACTATGTACGGGGCCATTCCCCTTCGACAGTAGCCTCTGTGACGTTGCGGGGTATTGGTGGCATGAGAAAAGATCGAGTCCTGTGCAGCGTTGTACGCACGCTTAAGAATTCCGGAATACATTCGTCGGCAGCCACAGTATCCGTATAGATCCTGCGTGCGATAGATCCTACGTATGATTTACCACATCATTCAACATCTAGTTTATGTAGAAGCGCTTCATACAGCCGCCTGTCAGATCACAATGTAGTGACAGCGAACGTAAGCATTCAAAAACCAAGGCATGAAAGGAAAGAAATAACATAACGAAATCTAAAGAACTTGTGTCTGAAGAGTTTTAAAACTGACATTCTCGGATCAATTTGGAAATCCTATGAAATTATGGACCTTCCAACATTGGTTCATGCATACGACAAACAACTCCGCGACATATTCGACAAACATGCCCCACTGCAGAAAAAGCTGTTTTCGATTGTAAACAAACCACCCTAGCACAACGAAAATATACGCCTGGAATTAACTCTGTGTCGCAAATATGAGCGTTTGTACAGGAAGCAGGGGAGAACAGACTACGAAAATAAATTAAATTCAAAAAGCTACAAGATGCGTATAAGCATTCCCTTCAAAGAGAAAAAGAAAAGTACTTTTCCCACATTGTTTCTGGAATCGCAGGTGATCAGAAACATCTTTTCAAAGTAGTAAACCGGATCATGCACAGATCAAAGCCTAACCCCATGCCTGAAATCACAAATCCGAGTGACTTACCAGATTTATTTCTTACGTTATTCAAATCAAAAGTAGACAGGATCCGAGAAAAGTTTCCAGATGATATTGAAAACGCATTCGATTTTGACAATTCCGTAAATACATCAAATAAAGAACAGTTTCTTTTGAATTTCGATGCAGTTAGTGAGGAAACTGTGGCTAAAATAATAGCAATGTGCCACGGAACTTGTTCCTGTTATTACCAGAATTGTAAGCCTTTCTCTCAGGAAGCATACTATGTCTAAGGCTCACAACAAGGCCCTAATACGTCCTTTGCTGAAAAAGCTTAATCAGACAGGATTTGGCAAAAACTATTGTCCAGTCTCAAATCTGCCGTACATTTCCAAATTGATAGATCTGTTTGTCAAGATGCAACTTACAACACACTTGGAAGAGAATGGACTACAGGAAGTTCTTTAGTCGGCGTATTGTGCCTATCATAGTCCAGAAACGGCTTTGGTGAAAGTTTATGATAATATCCTGGGACAATTAGACAATAGTCAAGCCGTATTTCTCACTTTGCTGGATTTGTGAACAGCCTTCGATACGGTGGACCACAGCATTTTGCTGCGAAGGCTGAAGCAAACTCTATGCATATATGGCCGTTATTCAAAGGAGCCTCCAGTAGATTGTGTTGTACCACTGGGATCTATTCTTAGTCCTCGAAAGTATCTTGGATACACAATTCCTCCTGACACTCTCCTTCGATTTCTAGAACTGCACTTCCATTCCTTTGCCGACTGTGGAAATCAGTAAACCAGAGATCTATCAACAACCAGTTATTCTGTGCCAGACACCTTCAACATTCCATCAACACTGTGGCAACAATGATGTTTAACAATAAGTTGCAGTACAACAAAGAGAAAACCGAATTCATTGTCATCGCAAGCGCAAAAAATCAAGGCTTAATCTGTGTTGATCGTCTCGACTTAGACGGTGGCATTGTTAACGCGGTCTCAAGTGCTCGAAACCTGGGTGTTGTGAGAGACAATTCCATGTCCATGATACATTATCCAGCGGCTCCAACAATTGATGAATGCAGCAGCTAGACTGGTCACACGTACACCTCGCCACCATCAAATCACACCCGTACTAAACAACTACATTGGCTCCCGGTACGTCAACGGGTAGAGTTTAAAGTTATCACACTCACCTACAAAGCGCTCCATAATGAAGCACCACAATATCTACGTGAGCTGCTGGTTGAGTACAAACCAGCACGTAGTCTGCGTTCAGCATACTATCACACGCTCAAGATACCTCGCACAAGACAGAGATATGGAGAACGATGTTTCAGTTATGCCGCTCCTACACTCTGGAATGCACTCCCCAATGAAATCAAAACCATACCAAAAACTGTTGAATTCAAAAAAAAGTAAACGACCTCTATTTTCAAAAATTTCTATGGATAAATCAAAATATTTAAATAATTGACTCTTTACAAGACAGTGACTGTATATACACATGATTTTTATCTTAGAAAATAGCGCTATAAATTTTAAAACAGTGTTATAAACATGTGCGCTTAGTGGCTTCGCCTAAATAAGCGCTATACAGATGCTCATAGATAGATAGATAGATAGATAGATAGATAGATAGATAGATAGATAGATAGATAGATAGATAGATAGATAGATAGATAGATAGATAGATAGATAGATAGATAGATAGATAGATAGATAGATAGATAGATAGATAGATAGATAGATAGATAGATAGATAGATAGATAGATAGATAGATAGATAGATAGATAGAACATCTCTGGTTCATGATCTTGATCTTTGATGTGGAGGATGTACAGAGTCCCGCGTAGCCGTTGTGGACCGTAGTCGTTGTGGACCGTAGGCGTAATGGACGTAGGCGTTGTGGACCGTAGGCGTAGTGGTATGTAATCCTGGGGACTGGGGGACTATGGGTGGGGAATTGTAAAATAATAGCCTAGCCGCATCCGAATGAATTACCAGCTGAAGTTTTTGAAAAGTAGTTTTTAAATGCAATATATGCCATTGTTACATAAAGTAATGACTATTTATGTTTTTATTTTTGTATTTGTTTGCTGGTATGCATTGCATACAGGTGAAAGGCGAAAAAATGCACCATGGAAAAATAGTTTCCAAATAATCAATAGTATATTTTAATGACTTATCAATAATCAAATTACACGTGTCTCTTATTATTTAAAATAGAACAAGGTGGATAAAGGGTATTCTTTACAATGCAAAATTGAAATGATGCAATGAAAATAACTACAAGAGTGACATTTTAAAGAAAACATTTCTACATAGCCTCAGGCAAAATGCACAAATAAGAAAACACTATGATAACAACCTGGTATTCCTTTTGACATAAATCAGAAGTACTTAAATAGACCTGGAGACGTAAACTTTTTCAGTTCTATGCAGTCACAGATTGAAACTAACGAGGAAACTTTCTATGCACGCTATTGGCGTTGTATTAAACAAAACTTTGGTGATGCTTGCCCCTTTTGATCTTCTCGCATGGTTCGCTTTTGGGAGCAGAATGTAACCAGGTATATTATATCCAACACTCATGATGCGGGGCCCCGGTGGCGTTATGACTCGATTCCCATTCGTTATTCGCATTTTTTTGTTCTTAGTCCCAGTAATTTCTAAGCCATAAAATTGGTAATCCGGCTCCCAGTGGTCTCTTGTTACGTTCGTTAGAAAACCAAGAAAATGGTACACCGCCTCCCATTGGTCGCTTAGCACGGTCATTTACAAACCAGGAAAATGGTAGACCACCTCCCATTGGCCGTTTGTCGCGGTCATTTCTGAACCAAGAAACAGGTAAACCGCCTCCCATTGGTCGCTTAGCGCGGCCATTTCTAAACCAGGAAAATGGTACACCGCCTCCCATTGGTCGCTTAGCACGGTCATTTCCAAACCAGGAAAATGGTAGACCACCTCCCATCGGCCGTTTGTTGAGGTCATTTCTGGACCAAAAAACAGGTAAACCACCTCCCATTGGTCGCTTGTTGATGTCATTCTCAAACCAAGAAACAGGCACGTCGCTTTCCTTTGGCCGTTTGTCGAGGTCACCAGTAAGCCATGGGTAATCTTCACTGCTGTCAACCCCGAGCGCTCGTTTATTAAACCAAGACCAAGAATAGGGTAATCCAGCCGACATGGGTTTTTTGTTTCGCTCACTGAAGTCTGAAGAAAATGGTGAATCACTTAAATGAATATCTTCGTCGACCTCGCCTGTGAAATCCGCGTTGCGCTTGAACCTTTCTGCGCTGTTGCCTGTAAATCATAGTAAACAGTCGCAGGGACAGGCCACTCACGTACCAACTGCTTACCACGCGTGGCCATGACTATTCAAAATCACCCCTAAACGCGGAATACTAATTTTGACATAATACTCCCTTTTTAACCAAACGTGCCGAGTGAAGTTCCAAAATAACATCCGCTTTTTGTGAGAAACGCGGAGTACTGGATGAAAATCACCCAAATTTTTAACGAAATTGGCACTACACGCCCGGCCTCAAAATTACCCCCCTTTCTCCACGTTTTTTTTAAATTTATTTATTTATCTATATTTTGGACACGCTTGGTAACACATTTCACACCAAGTGCCCACCCACGCCCCCCCCCCCCCCCCCCCCCACCCCGCGAGGAAACAGTCGATGTTTTGGATCGAACAACATTTTATGCATAAAAAGATGGTTGGGACCCATATAAAATTAAAATCTACATTAAAACAATAAAGTAATTTGATTAAGTTAGACGTTTAAAAGTAATTATATCTTTTGGGTAAAAGCAGTACATGTTCATCTGCACCGGAACCCCGGACAACGGGCGACCCTTGGCACTGAGCGAAAGCAGTCCGCCTTCTGGAATTCGAACGACTTTGATTATATACGAGTGCACAATTATCTGTAATAATGTACCCGTATGATAGTCGATAAATAAGACACACTCTCTCTCTCTCTCTCTCTCTCTCTCTCTCTCTCTCTCTCTCTCTCTCTCTCTCTCTCTCTCTCTCTAAATAGAAAAACACATATGGAAACGACTACTATCTAATCATAAATAGCCCAAAAAATCTCATTAAAAAATAAAAAAGAATTTTTTTTCGAGTTGTTCTTTTGCTTTCCATGACTGCAATTTTATCGTTAATGATCGAACTAAAAGAAAGGGATAAATGGAGTTTTTTGTAAGTAAATCACCTGAACGGGATGCGGGGAATTTACCCAGTCGACTTCACGGGCTAAATTAGGACAATTAAAATGTTGTTGCAAAGTGTAAATTAAAAACATAGGCATCGGAGACGCAGAGCCCTCAGCCAATAGCGGTTACCTCACTGTGGTCCAGTTACTCTTTAAAAAAAACCGCGTGGGAAAAAACAATATACCAGGAGCGACGGATGGAGCGGCGGGCGGGTCCTTGCACATCTCCACTATATATACTTTCTTTCTGTTAGGTTTGGTGAAGATCCAATAAATAGGTTTTGAGATTTTGAGAAAAAAGTTTCAAGTGCGACGGGCGGACAGACGGACGGACAAGGGACAAATTGAAACCCCCGTCGCACATCTACACTATATATACTTCCTTTCTGTTTGGTGAAGATCCGATGAATAATTTTTGAGACATCACAATTTTTTGACAAGTGTTGGCCGATTTGAAAAATAACACGACGTTACACAACTTCAATATATATATTTTCACTGTGCAAGGTACCATATGCCTAGGATTAATAGTTTCGGAGAACTCGCTTGGAAAGCACCGAAGTCTTACATTGCAGTTATCTCAAAAGATCACAATTTTTGACAAGTCGCCATTTTAGCAATTTTTTACCGATTTGAAAAATAATACGAAGTTGCACAACTTCAATATATATATTCACTGTGCAAGGTTGCATATGCCTAGGGTAAATAGTTTCGGAGAACTTGCGTGAAAAAACAGCATCCAAAGTGTGACACACGGACGGACAGACGGGCGAACGGACAGACGGACGGACGGACGGATGGACAGACCCCCCGGTTTCTCCCGGTTGGGGTCTAAAAATAGTAATTTTCACCAAATTATTTTTATCAAGACACGCGGAGCTACTGCAGTCATAAAGGCAACCCAGACAGACACTTGCATTGAAGTGTTGTCATGCAATAGCTTTGTGGATCCCCTCTTGCCTGACTTAACGAAGTTTTTTGCTTCACCAAAGCTTCGAATTCGCATATCTCAACTTTTAGATGGATTGATTCTTTCGAAAACACTGTTCACACCATAAAAAAACAATAAAAAAATATAATAAAAGCAAAACTTCTGTGTACTACGTCACTTGTGTAATACACATTCCCCTTTTGCGGGGTTTGACAACACACGTCATTCTGTGTGCTCCACAACAGTCATTCGAGGAAGCCAATGTAAGGTGTCAATCTGCTTTAGTTTGTTTAACTAATAATGGTCTGAATCCCAGTTTTAGTTCTGGATAAATTTAGAAGAAAGTGAGTTTGCACTTGTGGAGATTACATGCAGCGACGACATTTCGACAGTTCCGGAAAGTGCTTCTCCTTCACGGAAGCTACAGGATCGAGGATAATCAACTGGATTACAGCACACACCGCTTAAAGAGTCGTTTAGTTTAGGTCATTTCAGCCCACGATTGACTTCTTTGACTTCAAACTTTATTCAGCATCATCATTAAGTTTGTGCTCTAAATGGGATAAGAACTTGATAGGTCAGGTTCTGCAGTATCGGGCTTGAGAGTTTTCGTGATTCTCATTCGATAGCGTTTTTGTATTCTTAGTGAGCTGCTAATAAACCCTCAGGCACAACAAAAAGTATACTTATTTTCCCCTCGGAACAAAGTTTCGGATGCGGGAAAGGTGATCCCGGTAGAGACTTAGCGGGTAAATGTTATATCCTCGTTTGAAGAACGGACAGCATGGAAGTGATGAATTAGAGGATATGTCAGGATCTGCGGTATTGGGCTGGAGAGTTTTCGTGATTCTAGGGCATGTATTGGGGCTTGTTTGCCGCATTCCCTTGACCTTCCAAGACAGCTCCATGGATCCAGTGGTCACTTGCAGTCTGCACTTTATGCGGGAAAAGTCAGCCAACGGCCGAAAACTAGAGGGACGGTCCACGCTACAGTGCAGGTAGCAACCAGCCAAAGTACAGCCTGGTGACGAAGGTCTCTTCTCTATACGATACTTGTAAAAACTCATAAAATTTAGAATTATTATCCTTCAACGCCTCCTTATGACAAGCTTAGGAGGACATGGAAGTCGAGAAAACGATTATTCTCTCCACCTACAATTGAGTCCGAGGATTCAAAAATTGTCTGTCCCTCTCCTCCTCAGAGTACCGGTGTCCCAGACGGAATGCCTCCCAGGAGAAATGCCCCCAGCGCCAAATATCCTAGGATATTTGTTCCGCCGGGGCCATTCGTTGTGGGATATTTGGCCTCCCCTTAGGATATTTAGTCCCCCTGGGGTCCATTCGTCCTAGGATATTTGGCCTCCCCTTAGTATATTTAGTCCCCCGGGGGTCCATTCGTCCTAGGATATTTAGTTCCCCTTACAAATTTTCTTGAGGAATGAAAAGCAGTTATTGTGATCAATCACTGCCCGAGAACAAAGTACGACTTCTGTAGGCTGTATAAAATGGGAACAATTAATTGTTTATTATACTAATCTACTCAGATGAACCTGCCACGATTCACTCACCGCTAAGATTACATGTGTTTCCATACAGAAAAGAAAAGCAAATAAAACTATTGTTTTTAACTTGTCAAGAAGAAAAATAAAGGGCGGACCAAATATCCCAGGATATATGGACCTCGGTGGACCAGATATCCTAAGGGGGTATCATAGGATGACGATATCTTATCCTTCGAGGATGGTCCTAAAAATGCCGGCTCGTCTGCAAGGTATTTAGTGTTCCATTACCTGAATCATTGGTTTAATGCGCACTTGCACATTGAGACAACCCATCACCAGGCAGTCCTAGTGGTCAAGAAGGCCAATAGTAGGTCTCGTGGTCAATTTGCCCAAATCCGAACTGCTGCCTAAGCAAAAATCTGCCAGGCCATAGGCGATTCTCGCAAGTCAACAGGTAAGTTTCCAGATGATGGAATCACTACTGTCTCATTTAGTTACGAAGAAAAAATTGTCGCCTAGCTTGGGTCAGCTACAACATCCACTATTTCAAAGGCAGGCAAGATCGGCACTCGTTCAGGGACAGTCCGCAAGGGAATCCCAGGATTCACTAACATTCCTACACTGGTGGAGATCGGAAAATGCTGATCAATGGAGTCCCTTATCATTTTTATTTCCCAGCTACAAGCGGGGATACGTTTTGTTGTTAGGCTAAAAATTACTGAAAACTAATTCTTATAAACTGAACCTCGCAAATAGTATCAGACATGGGACTGAGCCACACTGATCCTTTTTTCGAGATGATCTTATTTATGAGGTTCTTTGTTATAGAGCCCTATTTTCGGTTCTATCAAGTAATAACCCTATTTCCGAGATGGTGCCGTTGGGGAGGTGATCCAATCCTGGGGTTCCACGGTATAAATTTAAGCCCATATGAGGGCACATAACAATTAAAACGGAAAACCGAATATATTGCAGATATAAAAAATTGAATATAAAAGTACTAATAACATTATATTTTGCATTAATCTCGAGCACACGAGAACAAATCTCGAGACATTGCGAAAACAATGCTTTCAATTCAACCCTTTCACTCCCTTTTCTGTGATAAAAATTATCAAAATTACCACGGTTAAACAATTCTTTGTCTTCTTGTGATTTCTGTCGCTGAGTGGCAAATACCTGAAACAAATACCAAAATATTACAAAAACTAGAAACTGAGCTCATATCTGGCTTTACATGCTTTTAAAATGTAAATGCGATCTGATGTGTCGTCAAAGTTGATACGAAACTTCAGTGATTCCGATATATTAAGATAAAAATAATATTAGAAAGTCGAGGAGCGAAACACAAAAGCTTTGTTGACGCGTTTATTCACGTTTCTATCCAAGTTAACGTCCGCGCACCCCAGAGGACAAATGGTGCATCAGCGGTCCAAACGCTAACTCTCCGTGCTGACAAACGGTACAAAAACGGTAACTGAAACAACACATTGAACACAGGTGTTAAACCCAGATTACATGCCTAAATAAATCCCATTTAGGACACAAGTCGATACTCGATTACTGATTCGAAACCCAGTATTTTGATAAACAAACTGCTGCCATTTCGAGAGAAAACTCTGGAAAGTGCGCACGTCTTACGAAAAATGGCAGACTTTTACGAGAAATAACACAATAAATTACCACGAAATACTGTCTTAAACAAACACATCTATATCTGGAGAACGAGGTAAGTAATTATTTACAGCGCAAACCCACATATTTATGACAAATTATTACGATACGAGTGAATTCTTACCAAAAACTATTGGGCTCCTCCGAATAACTTTCTAAGATTTTTATCCTAATCTATATATTAAAGATTTCACAATTTCACAATTTCGGTTGTATTTTTCATTTCTTGTCCACCTTTAGGACCAGGACCTTTGTCCGTTTAATATTTTAAAATCACTTGAATTTTTCTTCGATCACTGAACAAGTTACCAGATTCACTCAGTTTTTTAACGTGAGATTCAATCACTGAGGGCGGGTCCTCGACCGACCCTAATCCCGGGTCCTAATTGGTTGAAATCCTAGTGGAGACCTCCGTGTGGGGGAGGGGAGAAGAGGGAGCAGTGCTGACCCAAGAATTACCGTTTCCATTGGGGCATCCTTATTACCCAATAAGAGAACGGCACTGCTTATCTTGGCCCGGACGACAAGTTCACAAAGGTTCAAAGGGGGTGATCTTACGCAATAACGAGATATACACCCGCTGGCTCACATCCATGAAATTCTATGGGGGAGCTCGATCAAAGGGGAAAAGCCGGGAAGAGGGGAGATTCCATCTGATAAGGAGAACAATGGGAATGTTTACCCGACTGATACAGCCCTCATATTACAATACATCAAGGATTTCCCTTTGCAAACAGCAGCCCTTTTAATCACACAATATTTAAATCCATTGAAATCCACGCATCTGGAGTTAAGTTTAAACTAACAATAGGTAAAAACAATGGAAAAACATGACACAATACATTTCTAAGAGAATAATAAAAAATCGCTAGCAGCGGTTTTTACAGTCCGCCTCCATGAAAATATCCCTATTTTCATCACATCAAGAAATACATGTTTGGGATTCACCGAACATTCTCCGATATAAACAATATTATGACCGATTTTCGTGCAACTGCTGCACATGTTCATGCAAATAAACTACACTGATGCGCACGCGCGCACCTCTGAACATGAGATAAACATATCAAATGATGATAACGGTGTACTGATACAACGTCCCCGGACATATCGTCACTCAACACATTGGCCACGGACATGTCAACCCTCAACATGGGGGGGGGTAAAACATAAGGAGTGAGAGCATAGCATTACCAAATAAATATCACACAGAATATTGCTGTCACCAGGCGATATCATTTTTAAAGCACACTTCGAAGCAATAAACTTGCTAAAATTACAGCTGTAACAATCGCTTTTGGACTTAGAAAATTTTTAGACCCTGACCCTGAGGGGTCGGGGTCATTTTTTTTTGGGCCAATTTTTTCACCAAAAAATAAGAGCGTAATTTTGAGATAGTCCCTTTTACGAGTACGGATGAGAAATTACATTGGTGTCTTCGTACTGTCTTAAACGTTAAGTCTATGTATTAAGAGTTCAAATAAGCAGTTCATTGCTTGCGATCAAATTTTAATCTGACCCTTCTAACAAATAAAGCTTCACGATTGGTCGGACCAATTCCGTCTTTCCTGTCTTTACAACACAACTTCTTACGTGGCCATCCCTCCCGACGTTAACAGACACCACCCTACCCAAGGGCCATTGTCCGCGAGGCACGTTCTCATCACCAACGAGAACAATGTCATTCACACGCATATTCCTGTGTGGCCGCTGCCACTTCTCGCGCAGCTGCAGGGCAGGCAGGTACTCGCGTATCCAGCGGCGCCAGAAGACGTTGGCCAGGTATTGGACTTGTTTCCACCATCGACGTGCGTAAGATTCGTTCTTGTCGAATGTCCCATAGGGAAGACACGAATTTGATCGCATCAGCAGAAGCTTGTTTGGGGACAGGGGATCTGGATCCGATGGGTCTTGGCTCACGTACGTAATTGGACGGTCGTTTATTATCTTCTCTACTTCGGCAAATAAGGTGAGTAGAGCTTCATCGGTTAGCAACTGTTCTCCTGCCAGTGACTTGAGAACTTTGCGCACTGAGCGTATCATGCGCTCCCACGCTCCACCGGCGTGACTTGCGTGAGGGGGATTAAAATGCCAGTTTATCTCTTTCTGCAGAAAGTCGCGTGCTATTTTCTCTTGGTTCCATGCTACCAACGCTTCTCTGAGCTCCCGTTCTCCGGCTGTGAGGTTCGTTCCATTGTCACTGAACACCTTCCGTGGGCGTCCCCGTCTGCTCACGAATCTTTGGAACGCGGCTAGAAACGAATCGGTATCGAGCGTGTGGGCAATTTCTAAGTGGATTGCCCGTGTGGCAAGGCATGTGAAAATCACGCCGTATCTCTTGCAATGCGTCCGCCCCACTTTTACTGTAAGTGGACCGAAGTAATCCACACCTATGTTGGTAAATGGGGGGTTGTCCGGGGTCATCCTCTCTGGCTGTAAAGGGGCCATTTGTTGGTGGCATGGACGGCTATTCCTGCGTCTGCACTCTATACAGTTTCTTATAATCCTCTTAATTGCTCCCCGTCCACGCAGAATCCAATACTTCTCTCGAGCTAGTGCCAGTACCTGATTCATTCCTACGTGGCCGTTGTCTTTATGTATGCTCGCGATGATGAGTGACGTCACTGCGTGTTTCTCAGGTAAAACAACAGGCGCTTTAGTACCGGTGTCTAGCGATGAGAGGCGTAATAAACCGGCGACACGTATCAGGCCTTCTTCGTACACGGGGTTCAGGGGGACGAGTTTGCTCTCTTTTAGTACGGCACTTCCGCGCTTTAATCTTTCCGCTTCGTCAGTGAAGCACTGGCGTTGAACGTAGTTGAATATTTGGACCGATGCGTCACGTATTTCGTCAACAGTCAAGTCTGCTTTAGGTAAGTCACAGTCGCGCTTTAGGTACTTCACGATACAGTACTTCTTGAAGCGTAGTATCCACGTTACTGCTCTTTGCAGTCTGTGCCAGTCAGAGTAACGGTTGAATAACTTCTGGACTGGATCGTCGTCAATCCTAATTGCATTAGACACAACGTGCGTTCTTGTTTCGTGATCATCCTCCTCAACGCGTGGGACCGTTCCGGTTTGAGGCCATTCGTCTTTGGGTTGCTTGAGGAATTCTGGCCCTTCTAGCCATGCCTTTAAACTCAAAGCATCGTCTGCGTCGATTCCTCTAGACGCCAGATCGGCTGGTTTCTGTGCGGTCGGTACGTGACGCCACTGATCGACGTCAGTGTTCTCGTGAATCACCCCCAAGCGATTCGCTACGAACGCTTTGAATCGACGTGACTCGTTCTGTATATAGCTGAGCGTGATCATCGAATCAGTCCAGAACACTGTTCGTTCGATCTCGAGTTCTAGCTCTTCCCTTACTTGTGCATAGAGGCGACTCGCTAGAACGGCTGCCGACAGTTCGAGCCTTGGGATAGACACCTGCTTGAGGGGTGTGAGACGGGACTTGCCCATAACTAGTGAAGTCGTGACGTCATTTTGATCGTTGGTGAATCTAACGTACGCGCAGGCGCCATATCCTGTCTCCGAGGCATCACAAAAAATGTGTAGTTGCGTGTCAGCGATTGGCCCGAACTTTGCTGGTTTGTAGCATCGGGGAACTTTCACGGTTTTTAGATTTGGCAAAGCTGCTAGCCATTTTGCCCACCTGTTACCTTCGGCGATGGGGACTTCGTCGTCCCACGTCAACTTTTGACGACACAAATCTTGTAAAATAGCCTTAGCTTTCAACGTGACCGGTGCTGCAAGGCCTAATGGGTCGAACAGAGAACTAATGGCAGATAAAATACCGCGTCGAGTTGTGGGCTTTTCCGGGACCTTTGCGTCAAAGGTGAGCTCGTCACGGTACACGTTCCAGCGGACACCTAGGGCGCGCTCGTTTGGAGAATCATCACACAAAGTGTTTTCCTTTACGGACGCTGCCCGTTCTGAGCTTGGTATGCTGTCGAGAACACTTTGGCTATTGCTGATAAACTTGGTAAGTCTAAATCCTCCCTTACTCAGCAATGACTGCATTTCACCCGACATCTGTATGGCGTTTTCATCGTCTCTAACTGACTTCAGGAAATCATCAACATAAAAACTCTTGAAGACATTACTCACGGTTTCTTCACTGTACTGTTGTTTGTTGTCATCGGCTGTCTTGCGCAAGGCGTAAGTGGTGCAACTGGGTGACGATTTCGCTCCGAATATGTGAACCGTCATTCGATACTCCTTCGGTGTGACATTCAGATCACCGTTAGGCCACCACAGAAAACGGAGGGCGTCGCGATCGTGCTCAGAGACCTTCACTTGGTGGAACATACTTTCGATATCTGCGGCTACGGCGACCTGCTCCTGGCGGAAACGCATGAGCACACCTACAAGGCTGTTGAAGTAATCGGGACCTTGTAAGAGTTCGCTGTTCAGAGATACGCCTTGGAACTTCGATGCTCCGTCAAACACAACGCGGACTTTTCCAGGTTTGTTCTCGTTCTGCACTGGCTGATGAGGTAAGTACCAGAGTCGTTTGGGGGGTCTGCTAGTATTGAGAACCTCCTCAGCGTGACCTTTACCGATATAGTCATTTATTTGCTCTGTGTACTTTTGATGGAGGTCTGGATCTCTTTCCAACCGCCGTTTAAGCTGTGACAAGCGAACGTGTGCTTGGGAGATGTTGTTCGGCAGATGTGCATTTTCATCTCTCCAAGGCAAGTCCATCTTGTAATGTCCGTTATCGATAGTGATAGAGTCCTCCATCATGTCGTTGGCGCGCCTGTCCTCCACTGACCATCCGGCTTTGTCCGAGCTGAGCGACTCACTGAAGTCTGTTGTCCACATCTTCTCAACCGTGTCTCTGAGACTGTCCGTTCGCAGAAAGTTAACGCTGGCTGTGGCATTCCCTTTTCTGCTAGAGGGACCGCGTATCACCCAACCGAGGGCTGTGCGGGTTGCGTATGGTTCTCCCTCGACACCAGAACTCCTAACCTCTAAGGGGACTTGCGCTTGAGAATCGCACCCTATCAGCAACATAACGTCTGTTGCTTTAATTTGTGGAATCTTAATGTCCTTCAGATGGGCGTACTTCGCGACGTCTGATTGCCTTGGGGCGGGGTTTGAAGATATCCCAAGTCGTTTGACCGGCCACACCCGCTTTA
This sequence comes from Protula sp. h YS-2021, assembly GCA_949752745.1. Classification (NCBI taxonomy): domain Eukaryota; kingdom Metazoa; phylum Annelida; class Polychaeta; order Sabellida; family Serpulidae; genus Protula; species Protula sp. h YS-2021. The sequence continues at coordinate 51,742,623 of OX457026.1, read as the reverse complement.
ATACCACCGAATTGCTGCCGTCCAGCGATCTCACAGCCAAGTCCGTTTCGACACCGCTGTTCTTCTGCTGTTGAGATGTGAGTGTTGAGACCTCGTACGTCACTGGCTTACCCTGTATGCCTAGCGTCTGCAGCAAGCGCTCGTCACAGAATGTCTGCTGTGAACCGTCGTCGAAGAGGGCATATGTCCTGACGGAACGACCGTTGGTACCCATGACTTCGACCGGAATGATCCCAAGTAGGGTCTCCGATTTCTGGTTGCAATTAGTTGCTGTCACGCTGACGGGAGTCTGATCGGGTGCACGTTTTGGCAACGAATGCAACAGCGCGTGATGACGTGTATCACATCCCGTTACGTTGCACGCAGACGGCTTTCTACACTCACGAGCGAAGTGATTTCTCTTTAAACAGTTTTTACACAGCCTCAGTTGCTTGACTGTTGCCCATCTTTCACGTAATGGCCGGTTGGAGAAGACTGTACATGCAGCTAAGTCAGCACACCCTCCATTGCAACATGCACAGCCCCGGGCTACGCGTTTAGGTGTTGCGCTCTGCGTTGACAGCGTAGTCACCCTGGGTTTGACATGCGGGGGTCTCGGGGAATTCACTCGTTCTTCGCGCACCAGATCTAGTCCATACATCGACGTGGCTGTGCGTGACTTGTTCTCTACAAAATTCACGAGATCAGTGAACTTTGGCTCGCGTCCAGAGTCCAGAATCGACTGGGCGACGTCAACCCATTTGACGCGTAAATAGTGTGGCAATCGGCGTACGATTCTGAGCATGTTCTCCGAGTTATCCACGTCTGAACCGAAACCCATCTGCGAGAGTGTTATCTCACACCTCTGCAGCTCAAGGGAGAGATCGCTCAGCGCCTTGACGTCATGAGGTCTGATTTGCGATCCCTGTGTGAGTCTGTCGACGTACGCTCTGGCTATTTGATATGGTCGTCCATAGCGTGAGAGTAGGATCTCTCTAGCCTTTCTGTATCCTTGGCTAGGATCCAGCAGAACGCAGACTTCGATCGCCCTTTTTGCCTCACCGTTACAGTACTGTATCAAGTAACTTAATCTTGCCCTGTCATCCGGAACCCGAGCCTCCACTGACGTTTCAAAGTTCCTAATGAATTTAGAGTAATCCATAACGTCTCCACTGAACGTAAGTATCTCGGGCTTTGGCAGACTAAAACTCTCCTGGAGGGCATTTGCTAAGCGGGAGAATGCGTCGTCGGAGCTCTGAGATGCACTGTCTCTTGCGTCAACGTACGTTTTCGCAGTCACACTTGGCGGCGGTACGTAGCGTGTCTCCGCTTGACCTGTAGGCGTAGGAGCGGAGGGAGGACTCTGAGGACCGAGGGGGGCGTCAGTCGCCCGTTGTGGTGCTTCCTCGGGTAACGACGGCCTCTCCGTAACCACGTTATCGAACGAGGGAAGCTGGTTCCTTGACGCAATCGCTGGCTGGATGCTCACTTTCTCCGGTGCCTCATTAGCGTCCCAGAGACTTTCTGTCTCCTCAGTGTCGTCAATTTCCGCCTCCATGTCGAGTCTTTGTTGGTGGTGCTTCAGATCTAGTTCCAAGCGCTCACGTTCGATTCGATGCTGCTCTATCATGCGTTGCTTCTTCCGCTCTGCGATCCTGTGATGTCGCGTTGCGGAAGCACTGGAGCGGCCGCTAACTGAGTCTCTGTCGTCCTTTTCCTGACGTCGAAGCCAGTCCTCGGTGCGTTCTGTAGATTCTTTAAACGCTTTGACGGCGCTGACGTATTGTGCCTCGAATGACGTCGTCGTCTCTGGATCACTCACGATCAGATCCAGGCACTGCAGATGACTCGATTCGAAGGCGGCGAACGCGTCACGCAATTTGCCGAGTTCGATCTGCACTGTTTCCCGATGCTCGGGAGTGAGGATATCCTGTCTCAAAATCCTGAGTGATTTTGAGAACTCATCAAAGAGGCGACCGCGCTCCCTCTTAGCGTTCACTACGTCAGCTCGGTCACCCTCAGCCATGACGTTGAATAGTTTTTGTTACTATTAGAAAGTCGAGGAGCGAAACACAAAAGCTTTGTTGACGCGTTTATTCATTTTTCTATCCAAGTTAACGTCCGCGCACCCCAGAGGACAAATGGTGCATCAGCGGTCCAAACGCTAACTCTCCGTGCTGACAAACGGTACAAAAACGGTAACTGAAACAACACATTGAACACAGGTGTTAAACCCAGATTACATGCCTAAATAAATCCCATTTAGGACACAAGTCGATACTCGATTACTGATTCGAAACCCAGTATTTTGATAAACAAACTGCTGTCATTTCGAGAGAAAACTCTGGAAAGTGCGCACGTCTTACGAAAAATGGCAGACTTTTAAGAGAAATAACACAATAAATTACCACGAAATACTGTCTTAAACAAACACACTTCTATATCTGGAGAACGAGGTAAGTAATTATTTACAGCGCAAACCCACATATTTATGACAAATTATTACGATACGAGTGAATTCTTACCAAAAACTATTGGGCTCCTCCGAATAACTTTCTAAGATTTTTATCCTAATCTATATATTAAAGATTTCACAATTTCACAATTTCGGTTGTATTTTTCATTTCTTGTCCACATTTAGGACCAGGACCTTTGTCCGTTTAATATTTTAAACTCACTTGAATTTTTCTTCGATCACTGAACAAGTTACCAGATTCACTCAGTTTTTTAACGTGAGATTCAATCACTGAGGGCGGGTCCTCGACCGACCCTAATCCCGGGTCCTAATTGGTTGAAATCCTAGTGGAGACCTCCGTGTGGGGGAGGGGAGAAGAGGGAGCAGTGCTGACCCAAGAATTACCGTTTCCATTGGGGCATCCTTATTACCCAATAAGAGAACGGCACTGCTTATCTTGGCCCGGACGACAAGTTCACAAAGGTTCAAAGGGGGTGATCTTACGCAATAACGAGATATACACCCGCTGGCTCACATCCATGAAATTCTATGGGGGAGCTCGATCAAAGGGGAAAAGCCGGGAAGAGGGGAGATTCCATCTGATAAGGAGAACAATGGGAATGTTTACCCGACTGATACAGCCCTCATATTACAATACATCAAGGATTTCCCTTTGCAAACAGCAGCCCTTTTAATCACACAATATTTAAATCCATTGAAATCCACGCATCTGGAGTTAAGTTTAAACTAACAATAGGTAAAAACAATGGAAAAACATAACACAATACATTTCTAAGAGAATAATAAAAAATCGCTAGCAGCAGTTTTTACAAATAATAATAATAATAACAAGAAGAAGAAGAAGAAGAAGAAGAAGAAGAAGAAGAAGAAGAAGAAGAAGAAGAAGAAGAAGAACAACAACAACAACAACAACAACAACAACAACAACAACAACAGCAATAACAACAACTATACGGAATCCCGCTAGAAAGCGGAATGATCTACTTCGATAAATGGTAAAAAATTATGTGTCACATTTTACCACATACAGCTATATCAAAATGCAGATGTCTCGTAACATGTAACTCTGCACTTCACACCTTGTCAGCGGGAGTTCTAACCGCTGTCGAGATAATGGCCAACTTCCGGTTGTCACCGAAAACTCCCTTATGTAACGTTGTGTAGGCCCCAGATATAAGTCCTCCTAACTTTAACGGTATGCGAGGTTACGTGGGCTTTGACCTTGACCTGCAAGATCAATATGCAGGTTGCTAGGTTACTCTTTGTTCAAAACATATATGTACTTGATCTGGGATCTGAGTTATTCGTTTTAGTCATTTTTCGTCATAAATATACTTTTTGACGACAGTTGGACCTAAAGGTCAAGGTTGCAAAAATTGGCGCTTTCAGCCATACGTTATTGCCTTTTAGAGGAGTACGAAATTTAAAGTTCCTCCAATTAATATTCTAACAAGAATTTAATGAAAACCATTTTGACCTTGGTGTTGGCGTCAAGATAAAAAATTCAAATTCTGCGAGACCTTCTCGTCCTATGTACATTGGCTAAATTTCGTCTTCCTGCGTTAAACAGTGTTGGAGAAATTTTTCTAAAAACCACCCAAGAAGGAAAAAAGAGAAGCACAAAGGGAACAGGTTATGAAATTTATTCCCATTTCTAAGCTGGTCTTCTCACTGAGAGTGATGTCAATGCAAAAAAAACTAGAACCGTATTTCGCTAGCGAAATGTTAAACACTTAACAAAAATTAAACCGCCATTTTCTGAAACTGGGGGCCATGGTCCCTGCGTAAATTATTATTATTATTATTATTATTATTATTATTATTATTATTATTATTATTATTATTATTATTATTATTATTATTATTATTATTATTATTATTTACAAGCTCTACACAAGTCCAAAGTTTCGTCGTCCTAGGGTTCAAAGTGCCAGAGGAGAAGACGACACAAAAAAAATCGGACCACTGTCAAGAAAAAAACTCCATTGATTGATAACTTAATACCAGCATATCAGCAAACAACACAGCTTGAATACGTCTTATGAGCCGAGTAGTGTTAAGTTTTTGTTGACTTAAGGTTTTATTGACTGATCAGGCATACGCTGTGTTATCTGTTCACGCAGTGAGAGCTCGCACAAAGCTGAGCAACTCTGTGTTCAGTGCTGTGCGTTAAATGCACCACATTTTACTTGCAAAAACTACACTCTTTTCAAATGCGTTTTAAACAAGAAAACGAAATCGACGTTTAAAATAAAAAGGGTCATGCACACGTTCAAATCAAGTTCTACCTAATTCTCAAGTTTCGTGGCCCTAGGGAACGTAGTGCCAGTGGAGGAGATGACATAGGAAATCCGATCACTGTCAAGAAAAACTAGAACCTTATTTCGCTAGCGAAATGTTGAACACTTGACAAAAATTAAACGCAAAATTACTTCCCACAATGGGTTATTTCTTGAATAATATATTGCAAACAACAAAGCTTGAATACGTCTACGTATAAGCCGAGTAGTGGTTGGTTTTTGTTGGCTTAAGGTTTTATTGACTGATCAGTCATACGCTGTGTTATCTATTTACGCGAGTTCGCACAAAGGTGAGCAACTGCGTGTTCTGTGCTGTGCGTTAAATGCTCCGCATTTACTTGCAAAATACCCTCTTCTCACATGGCGTTTTAAACAAGAAAACGAAATCGAAGGCAAAAATAAAAAGTTTTGCCGTTTTTTTAAACGTTATGTATTTACATACCTTCCTTCAATGGCATTGGCCAGAACTTAATTGACCTCCAACGCAACACATGCTTTCACGGTAACGAAGAAAAGTTTCGCCTCAAGCTCCGGAGGTCATTTGTTGTTACGAAAAGCGCAAATCGATCAAGTTTGCTTGTTTGTTCGTTCCATAATATTCGTTCCCAAACAAGGCGTAGGCGTTGGATTTGAAACTTGGCACACATAGAGTAGCCTATTGATCCAAGCAATCTGAATCCAGGCAAAAAATTTAACTATGACGTGATCTTCACTGTCTTATGATAAAATTTTCAAAGTGCAATATCTCGATAAGTTATTGAGTCTACATCTTTTGAGCAAACACGTCATGGGACTACCTATTTCTATGGAACTTTTTATGACCGATTTTGACTTATAACGCCAGAATTTGTGGGCGGTTTAATGCGGTATTTCAACTCAGCGTGTACAGAAGGCTTTGATGAATAAACACGACAGATAAAGATATTATTTTAAAATGTCTTAGACCCCTCAAACAAGGGTGTAGGTCATTTGCTCACCGGTCGTTTGCTCACCAGTTTAATGAAAAAAAAAACGGTTGTTTGCTCCTCACCACCTAAATTTTATTACTCTTGATTTTTGTCATTTACAAAAATTAATTTCTCTTCTGAAAACATTTATTTCACAACATTTTTTTACAACAATTTTTACTAAATTTTATTTTCAAACCTTTCGGATCTCTTAACTTATTTCTTAAAATTATAATATCCAAACGTTTTTGAACGAGTTCGTTGTCTTCTGTAGTGTACATATTTGAAATTACTCATTGTCCAAAGCGATTTGTATGGCCTTTACCTCGCATGAATTCTTCCAGAGTCTTTTTATTATTGGCATAGTTATCAATTCCATTGCAATGTTGAAAATAACAATTTTGAATCTTGCTTGTCCATATTTTATACCAATTTCAAAATACATCATTCAGTGTTTCAAAGCTTAATAAAAATCAACAAGAGATTCCGGACTGATACCCCCTTATCGTAAGAAAGGCAAATAGTTAAACAAAAAGATCCTATTTCAATTATCTCAATTGTGTAACTGCATCAGTTGGGGTGTATTTGTTAGATAGCAAGATAGAAAGATAGCAATCATTCACATGTTTTGTCTTAGAATTGAGCACTGGATTTAACAATTTATTATGGTTCCGAAAAGTTTGAAAAAGATAATGTAAAATACGAAATGAAATTTTGGTGGTGAGCCATCGACCGTTTTTTCGTTAAGGTGGTGAGAAAAATGACCGGTGGGCAAATGACCAGTGAGCAAATGACAGGATCTCTCAAACACGCCCATAAAATGCCACAAAGCGCCAACATAACGCTTTAGCAACAACACAGAGAAACTTTATTGGCTGTAAGTAATCTTTATAGCTGGTGCTGTTTTAATATCACAATTAAAACGCAACTATCGAACGTGACTCGCTATAGAATAACGGGAACACGATGTTGCCGAATGTACGGCTGGCAGCCTAAAACATTTTACTTTGTATTGGAGAACACTAACACCAGACCCCAAGTTGTTGCAGGTTACTCAGGGGTCCAAGATTCCATTTTAAGAACCACCTTTCCAACCCCACTTACCTCCAATCATACAGATCACACGTACTGAAATTAACGCCATTGAAAGCGAACTTCAAGCAATGCTTCATAAAGGTATAATTAAGGAGGTCAACCCATCACAGCATGTTAAGTGTTTCTAGTCCAACATCTTTTACCGCACAAAACGAGACAGAGGAATCAGAATTATTCTCAGTCTCAAACAATTAAATAAACATGTACAAACGCAGCATTTAAAAAGCAAAGCTTGGCATCAGCAATAGCGCTTATGAGACAAAACGCCTATATGTGTAGTGTTGATTGGAAAGATGCCTACTATTCCGTTCCCGTGGCGGATGAACATCAGTATTTCCTCGTTTTCCGATGGCAAACAAGTCCTTCATGTTCACTTGCCTCCCCAATGGCCTAAGTATTGGGCCACGGGACTTCACGCTATGCTCCAGTCTTCTGTGCAAGCCTCCTGCGGGAATCTGGCTTCAACAATTCTTAATTGATGACAGTTTTCTCATAGAAACACCTTTTACGAATGCCTGGTTAGCATGTTCACAACCGTAACAGAACGCAGGAACGCAGGTTTTGTTGTGATCCACAAAAAGTTTTTTATTCCAACGCAACAAGCAACCTATTTAGGTTTCATACTGAACACTGTTCTTATAACTGTTCGCTTATCACCAGAGAAATTTAATGAAATTGTTAAGATGGCTACGGACATATTATCTTTGAAGTGTATATCTATTGACCTATTTGCAGTATATCGGTAAATTAGTAGCCAGTTTTCCTGGTATTCCATATGGGAAGCTTTATTACAGAGTGCTTGATAAAAAAACATCTGCCTTAAAGAAGGCCAAGGGAAATTTTCAAGCAAAATTCCCTCTCTCACAGACGTCACAGAATGATATTGAATGATGGATAGAAAATATTCACACGTGTTCGTCCCCGGTGACTTTATCGAGAGCGTCTATTACAATTCAAACTGGCGCCTCTATGTAAGCCTGGTCGATTATTTTTCAATCATAGTACATAATATCGTAGTACATAATGCATCAGGTACGCTCGCCTAACTGAAAACAATTCAAGGAGGCTGATATTGTTTGTGTCTCTCTGTTTAATAGGTCTTGAATGAGATTCTAAAATACTCATGTTTATTTCATAACTTGATCAAAATTAAATTGTATATTCAATCAATTAAGTTAAGAATTAAGGAAATTGTTTTTGGAATGCACTTCTTTGGGGTCGGCTCGGGTTTAACGAAATTTTGTAATCTGTCTTTCTCTCTTTCACTCTCTGTCTGTCTCTTTCTTTCGTTCTTTACTTCACTCTCTTTCTCTCTGTCTCTCTCTCTCTTCCTTTTTATTTTGTTCTTTCTTTCACTCTCTTTCTCTCTATCTGTCTCTAACTCTCTCTCTCTCCGTCTCCCTCTCTCCCTCTCTCCGTCTCCCTCTCTCTCTCTCTCTCTCTCTCTCTCTCTCTCTCTCTCTCTCTCTCTCTATCTATCTATCTATCTCCCTTTCTCGCTCTCTCTGTTATGCTCTCTTTTTAAAAGTCACCGTTCAGAAAATGTTTTTGAACTGTTGCATCTACACTTGCTTGTGATGAGTTTTAAATATCTCATCAAGGCTGAGATAAGAAATTAAAATTGTATGGAATGCCGTTTTCACATTTATTAGTGAATTATTGATATCAAGAATTAATTTTTGATCTCAAAAATTAATTTTTTGATATCAAGAATTAATTTTTGATATCAATAAATCCATATTTTGATATCAAGAATTCATTTTTGCTATCTGTAATTGTATTCTTGATATCTCTAAATGTATTCTTGATCTCAAAAAAAAAAATTTTTCATATCAATAAATATTTAGAGATATCAAGAAATATTTATTGATATCAAAAATTATTTAATGATATCTAAAATTGATTTTTTGAGATCAAAAATTCAATTCTTGATAGCAAAATTGAAATATTTGAGAGCAAAATATTAATTTTGAGCTCACTAATTGATTTTCTATATATTGATATCAAGAATTTATTTCAGATATCACTATTTCAGAGTGATACATTTTTAATTTGTATTTTGAAATCTGCAAACGATTTTTTGATCTCAAAAACTGATTCTTGATATCAAAATATCAGTCTATTTTTTAAATAAAAAATTCAGAAACACACATCTGTAAATAAATAATGGCTGTCCTTGTATACAGAATCTTTATTTTAACTTTTTACTGTACAAAAAAGAAGCAATTCTTGAGATCGAAAATTATGTTGTTATTATTGATCTCAATAATTCAAAGTTTCATCTCCAAAATTAATTGACGATTCGTTATATTTTATATGAATGTGTGTCTCCCGTAAGATTTTTTAGGTTTGTAAAATTGATTTTTTGATCTCAAAAATAAATTTTTGCCATCTCAAATTCAATTATTGATAGCAAAATATAAATTAGTGAGATCTAAATTGATTTACTGATATAAAAAATAAGCATTAAATGTCAAAATGGCATTCCATAAAATTGCATATAAACGTCTCAATAATGTACAACTATGGAGGTCTGGCATATTTTATATTTATTATTTCATATTTGTCATCAGTCATATTGGTCATTAATGAATTTACTCTTGCAGCTGTCTATTTTTAAGAACTTCCTGGCCTGCATAGGGCCTAAAACTAACACTTTAACCACACAGGAAGAGCGTTAACATTCTTTTTATTTGACAAAAACTTTTGTTTGCATCAATGTTGTGAAAATTTTGGTTCTAGGCCACGGCCAGCTTTCGCTGGAGGCCCTTCCGGACTCGTCACTTCCGCCTGGCACGTCATTAAGGCAGATAACGTTAACATAACGTTATCCAGAGAGTAATCCACTTAAATACACATGATCTGATGTTGCATCGCTCATAAAGAAGGGTGATACCCGCCCCCTACCACCCTGTCGGGAGCAATTCCGTGTTAGTTTATAAATATTTATGTCCATGGCTCGGATTTGTTGTTCATATTGGAAATAGAAACATGCGGGTTGAAGCATAGGATAGCCAATGAGGCGTAATTATCCCCCGCCCACCCCCCTTCGCCGTAGACCAATAAAACCCTACAGGTAGAAGGTATATAAAGTGTATTTCTATAGCGTTAGGTTTTTTTAGTTCCTTAAAAAATGTAATTTTGGCGATTATTCACAATTTAGACTTTGTTTACGTCCTGTAATCGATATTGCTGCCTTCCCTGTATGTTATACAAACCATCATTACCTCCACATGTGGATATAAACTAGGTCACAAGCTGTGACATTGCCATGGTAGGGAACACTTCGTATTTATTAATTTCCCTTTCTGTTAAAATACCCTTCTTAATGAAAGTAACAAGTTTGTTGCGAACAAAGCAAGGCATAAGCATGCAGACACGAAGAAAATACTTGTTGTAACTGTATTTATCCAGGCTATATATCTTTAGAACTCTTCATCGTTTACTATACCTTAAGGAAGAAAATATATATAGTGTAGATGAGCGTGGCAGGGGATGTGCAATCTACGATTGTCTTGTTTGTAATGGTGACTGCGGTAACTATGGTATTTGAAATAAATTGATTTGATTAGTTGTTTCTATTGGCCATATCTTTGTTCACTGTTGGTGTAGAAACATGCAGTGTGAAGCATAGGGTAGAGTAAATGTATTTAAATGTATTTACTTATAATAATGAAATTCTAGATACCAACGTTATCGTGAAGGGGTTGCACCCTCCTCTCGGGAGAAATGCCGTGTTATTGTATGTGTACTCAACTAGGACGTGTGCTCTCAACTAAAGTAAAACTTAATTGCATTGATTTGATCGAGGTTATAAAAGCAGCCTCGCAGCAACTTAGGTCGTTCAGACAAATAATAATAATAATAATAATAATAATAATAATAATAATAATAATAATAATAATAATAATAAGGGTGGGTTTTTATACAGCGACTTTCAAGTTGAAGCAACTGCTCAAACCGCTTTACATCAAGTTTCCAACATACATCACAGTCATTTATTTTAACCCAAGATTACTATTAATTCGAAGTGCTCATACAGTGTTTCTTATAGTCCCTATCTGATGCAGCCAAGTTAGCGCTTTACAATATTCCTTAGAAATAATATAGAAAGGAGAAAACTATATAATCACATCGATATCCCCAGGGGTGTAACTACTGTTGCGATTCCTACCCACGAGCGGGATTCAAACCCACGATCCACAGCACCACAACGGCCACACCGTCCCCCCAAAACACCGTTAGAGATAAAAAGGCCATTTCACAGACTAGGTGAAGAGGAGATCGAAGATCAAAATCCACGTTTAGTGCTAAACATATTTTCGTAACTAGTTGAACGGCAGCCGAGCGTCGTGTTTGGTCCACTGGAGAGGCCAGCAATGGATCAGCATTTTCCAGACTGTGCTGAGCAGGCCCAAGGGCAACAATCATTAGAACATATGGTCCAAGATGTTATACAGTTCAATGGCAACGTTCCAAACGCTGAGGAAATTCATGATGGGATCTTTGGTGAGCTGACAACTGAGGAACCTAACATGGATGAATCGTGTGTCCGCCAGCGTTGTCAGGAGACATTTGCTAATGATATCAATTTAGAAAGCACATTCACACCATTCATGAAAAGTCATACACATGCTCCACGTGTGGGAAACATTTTACAATCAAAGCCGGGCTGTAGAAGCATGTTATCAGTGAGAATGGAAGGAAACGACTCTATAAAATCTGCGATCGACATTTCAGTAGTGTATCTAAATTAACACGACACATAAAGTGCATATAAAACTTTTTTTTCTTCTGGGGAATGAGGCAAAGACTTTTCGGACAGCAGCAACCTTGCACAACATCGACTTGTGTGCCATGGGTATATATGGCGGAAGCAACAAGCAAGTTAGAGATAAAGTTCACACAGAAATGTTTATTCCATTAAAAATAAACACATGCTGTGCTCCCTCAAAGAATTTGAACATCCTGTTCAACAGAAGCTACGAGGCCATACCAGAACAGTAAAACTATAATAGGTAGCCAACCTCAAGATATGGATGATGCCTTGCCAGAAGTGTTTCATACACTGCGCGCACAGGATGAAATCTTGAAGATATGCACCTGGAAGATGCGCATTTTAGCCATCAATTACATTAACTACTCAAAACACTGAAGGACAACCATTCTATAACCATTCAAAGTAAAGAAAACAAGTGTGTGCTATCGTCGATGTTAACATATTTCCATCCAGCTGATGACCACGTTTACATTCACTAAATCATACACAATACGAAAAAGAAGGGTGTCAGTGTAGGAAGTGTCAGTTTTCCAACACAAATAAACATGAATAAAGATATTTGAAAACAACAACAAACTATTTATCCAAGCCTTTGATTATGAGAAATTTACACCTTTGTACCTGGGCAAAACTGACTGTTTAACACAGATCAGTCTGCTACTCATCGCTGAAAAAGACAACTCTCACCACTGTTTAATCGAGAATTTCAGTCGGTTTATAAGTAGTCGCTCCAAACATGGCCATGCTACCTTTTACTGTTTCAGGATGTGGAGGATGGATTTATACCACAAGAACTGATGGACAAAAACAAGAAACTCTAGACCACATGGACCCGAGTCTAGGATACTTCTTGTCATTTTCCGTTTTGGTCTATAACACCAGATAGCAGCACAACTGATAAAAAGAGGGCGCTGCTGCTTCGCGAATGCTTTAAACTCAACTAATTTGTCTTTCTCCCGAAACCGCAAAGTTCGTAGTCCATTGGGTCCATGGTGAACAGGACAAGTCTCTACCGGTTAAGTCCCTCCTGGACAAGTCCCTACCTAGGACAAGTCCCTACTATAATTTCTTCCTACTTTTTAATTTTTCTGAGTTTTCATTTAGAAGCATAGTTGGTACATACTCGTCTTTTATGTTAATTGAATTCACATCAAAAGACGTTTGAAAGAGAGGTTCAACAGTCGATCTTTTGTGTTCATAGAAGTGACATCAATAAATTTGATTACTCACATGAATTGCTTGATTGCAATTAATCGTACGCTGTGATGTGTACAGAACTGCAGTTTCTTTTAAGTTAATTGAAGTGACATCAATAGTTATTGATTACATTGAGGAACGGGTGTGTGATGGATCATCATTTTGAATAAGCGATAATCGTCCAGAATACTTGGGCTTACCATCCGGAATAGTTGTGCTTAAATAAACTGCTATTAACAGCTAGAAAAATACATAATAGCATGAAAATTTTCCAGTTAAAATATACACCTTTCACGATGGAATACATTACATCAGAAAGATCAAAGCCTAAATTATTGCAAGATATTTGTATGATTTGTTACCAATTGTAATTCTTCTATTCCAGCAAAGACGCGTAGCCTGCATATTTATTTGATATATTACTAATTTATTATTTTCGAGTAATTTCAGAAGAAACAGATGATTTCTTGACAACAGACATGTAAATATGTAAAAGTACTAGCAAATGTAAATGTAAAATGTATTGTATTTAACATGTGATTTTTGTTTTATGATAATTTCTTTGCGATAGACATATTCTGCGGGGTGATAATAGATACGGAGATGTCTTTATGTCACGATGTAGCTCCACTTTAATAAAGCTGTTTGAGTTGACACATACTGTGTTTTTTTTCAAAAAGTAAAGAATTTATTTCATTAATTGCAATAAGGGAAATCAAAGACTATTTATCGTTGACATCACAAGTTTATTGATCTTACATTATGAATAAAATACTTTCATTAATTGCCGTTAGCGTAATCATAGCGTAATCTTACCTTACATTATAAATAAAATCATAGGCTTCTTGATGTGACTTCAATCAACATAAAAGAGGAGTATGTACCAACTATGCTTCTAAATGAAAACTGAAAAAATAAAAAGTAGGGACTTATCCGGTAGGGGCTTGTCCTGTTTCCCATGGACCCAAAGGACTGCGAACTTTGCGGTTTCCAGAAAAAGACAAATGGGTTGTGCTTAAAGCAATTGCGAAGCAGCAGCGCCCTTTTTTTATCAGCTATAAACCAAAACAGAAAATGACAAGAAGTATCAATTCCATCTAACCAACAGCTCATGTTATATTGTCATTATCCCAGTTAAGATATACTACTCCGCTCCGGTGCTGTTCCGTCTCAGCGATGCCGTCGCCACATTTCTCAAGCACATGCTGGAAGAAGAACCCATTGTAGACCTGTGAAAGAATCCGATACTTATGCAGATGACTACAGAAGACAAGCAAGCGTTTGAGAAAGCAGAAGTGTATTATATATACCATGAATTGCTTTGGTATGATATAGGAAATCTGACAATGTGATTCGCTACTTTTCATTGGAGTCTTTTAGATGCCTTGGGGTATGTGTACCAATTTTCAACATGTAAAATCCAATGTTAGAGAATACCTGTTAGAGCTAGATGTGCTTTCCAGATGTATCTAAGATAGAGAGTATATTTTTTCAAAACTGATGCCTTCAATACAATTGTTCGATAACAGTCAATAAGAAGTACACAATAGGAACTGACAATGTTGATGGAGAAGTCATTTCCGAGGTGCTGCTTGTAGTGGACTATTTTCCCATCCAAAATGTCTTGAAATAACTCGCTGACGACAGACTGTCATAAGTCAATTGCGAAAAGAGCTGTTTATCCAGAGAGAGATATGACATCCATTTTCAACTCTAATGAACAAGATTAGATTGTTGGTAATACACACTCTCAAATCATTCACATTCAGACTGGTGTATTACCCAACTTCTACTGCCAATTCACACAAGGCATGCTCAATACATATGTTCATAACACAACAATTTCGTTGCTTCAAGTCAGAATGAACCGTGCGCGCGATGTTCCTTTTATACCTTTACGTTTCAACCTATGAACTCCAAATACTTTCATATTCAAGCAACCATTGAAATCAAAAAGAAAAGGGTTCATATCACAGACAATGTGTAGCTATGTCTAGCCAAATTCAACCAATCAAATCAAAATATTGTCATTACCATGATTAACATGGTTATTATTACAAAATACACTTGATATGCTCTCCTATGCTTTAAATTGCGTATTTTTAATCAAACTATGATCAAAATTATAGCCAAAACGCAATGAACCAATCAAATCAAAGCTTTTCCATTATCATGGTTAGCATGGTTACCATTACAGAACACACTTGATATTCTATCCTATGCTTCAATCCGCATGTTTCTACACCCACTGTGAACAAGTTATAGCCAAAACAAAATCAACCAATTGGATCAAAACACTTAAGAACATATGCACCAACTAGGCATTGTTCCGAAAGAGGGTCCCCCGCCCTCTGAAGCAATGCAGCATTACTGCATTTGTACTTAATTGGATTGCACCCGGGACGGGGGTACCCCCTATCCCAATGACGCTGGGTGACGTTGCGTGCCGAGATTGCGTTGTGTAATATTATGTTCCTAGATAACGTTATCTAGCCTTGATGACGTGACAATAGCCAAAGCAGGAAGTGACGTCACTCCTGAAGTGACGTAATAAAGAGACTCTTGCAAACGCTGACCGTGGCCCAGAACCTGCATTTCACACTACTCATATCAGATGTGAAATACATCAACTTCAGAGAAAGATAATAGTTGTACATGAAGCGAAAATCCAATATCAAATACTAAAGATAAGCAACTGATCTCAACAAATGACGTATAAGCGAGAACATCACTTTCTCTTTATGAGCACCTTAAGTATACAGCTAAACTCTTAAAATTTAAGACGTATGAGTTTGTTTAAATGAAAATTCTAAGGTTTAAAATAGGAAAAGCAATTACACCACACTAGACAGTGATATTTAAATATTAAATGACTGAACTGAATGTCACTAAGATATATTTCAAGGATGTATGCAACACGTATTTTATCAAAGTATGGCACTTGTGACAAACAACCACCCTAATGAAATTAAAAACGACGCAATCATGCAACACCTAAGCTTCTGAGGGTTTACCAGCCTCTGTCAGTTTATTGCAGAGATGGTCTCCTCAGTTCATTTCTTCGCCCCATTAATTTCTGATTAAAGCTCTCTCAAGCTTAACTAGCCTTGGCCTCTCGACAAAGGATGCCAATAGATCAGCTTGGTATGAATAAGTGCAATAGGCTATCGAGACATAGAGGCACTGAAATATCCAAAACCCCTTTCTACTCCCATTACAATTTAACGTCAGTTTTCTCTACTATTATGTTATGGTCTGGACATCTAGTGTGTTGTTTTGAGAATATTTCTGTCCCAAAAGCGCCACTTTTGGCGTAACAGATTTCGCTGAGGGCTGTTCTTATTCTCCAGTTTCCTTATGATTCCTAAGATATGTAAAATGTAGGATTCCTCATTGAACATTGATAAAAATCAATTCAACGAAGCCAGATGCATGAAGGCTTGGAAGAAATATCTAGACCTTGATTATCCTCATACAACATGTTAAATGATATTTTAAAAAATTAGTTATTAAATAAGGTGACTTTAAATTAAAATAGATTTTCTATTTGCCAAATTGATAAAAAAATACGAATAACCAAAATAATTAATATTAACCCCCTCCCCCAAAGAATATTTCCATAAGAATCATATAGTGCGTACAGACGTGCCGACCGAGCCCAGATTATGGGTATAGCCCATGAGGCCGCAGACCACCTGAGCTAAAACCTACTGGAATATGTGGCAACACAACTGTTTCGCTTTTCAATCAAATTGATTAAAATTATACTTTAATTTTGATTTAATTATAAAGTAAACATTATTCTCTTTGATTCTCGTTCAAGACCTTTCAATACAGAAACACAAACAATTTAACCGCCATGCATTGTACTTTCAACTTAGCCAGTGCATCTGAGGCCACTGCATTTGTTACTGGATTATTATACACAGTGGTTATGACGCGAAGCCGCTTACATAAGGGGCATACATAAGGTCAATATAACTGCAATTAGAATGCGCGTTTACTCGTACATCAGCTTATTACTGAAGCAAGCGGGGAAGTTTGAATCTGTGGCAGTTCTTCCTCTTCGACACGTTGCATTAAGGAGACCTGTCTGAGGGAGGTAAGCCTGATGACTCGGTCTCACTGGCCACGGTAGCTTTAGGATCTGGATTTGACTCAGTCACTGGAAGCAAAAACTGAGTACCCGAACGTGGAATGGAGACATCCATGGTGATGACATGAGAAGATTAGTTGGCTGCTTTGGTGAGTGAGTGATGGTAACAGATCGCGTATTTGCGTCTTGACCTATCCTTCCTCAATTTATTTCTGTAAATAGGTTTACACAGATAGCAAAGCATTTAGTTAAAAGACTCAGTCCGTCGTAGCACTGGTGGATCATGTACCGAGGACGGAGACGCGTTTGGGCGAGATGGAACGCCGAACTTACTGGTGAAGCATTCACCCTACTATGGTTCACATTTTCCTTCTCTTTCGGTAATGACACTATTGACAGACTCAGTCTTGCCCAAGTCTTATCTAGAATTGATAGTTCATCTCCAAAGGGAGGTAAAGTTCAGCGACTGTATCTAAAGTTGCCCTTTTCTTGGGCTTCGTGGTCATCCTGCTCCCTGTCCAAGTAGACCAGGGAGGAGACTTGACCAAGCACGAGTGAGCTGTACCCCCCCTTAATGTTTTGGTTCCCAATTTATCTGGTGCCTCAAAGTCCTGGGGAGTTAAATAACTGCACTCCACAAATGTGTTCAGCGGGTCTTACACTGAAATATCATCTATCCTGGTTTTCCTATACAAGTCGAAAAGGGTGTGTGGGTTAATGGCCGACAACGGGTGAATGCAAGATTTCTTCATCTTGCCTTGGTAATTTAGTAATTTATTTGCAAAAGGCACTCAAATAATCGACAACAGATGTCTGCATCCCAATAAGCTACTTGCAGCGTACTGATTGTGGCTTTGTGACACCTATCCTATAGGGGTGCAAAAGTGACCAAGGCATACCATAGCTTACTAACCGAACCAAGACTTGGATATGTGTTTGGTACTCAGTACACAGACCAGGACAAGAGCTGGGTACGCAGCGGGTATTCAGCACCAAAGCCGAATCAAGACTCAAGTACCTTACTAAAATCGAGCCAAGACTTGGTGTGCACTTGGTATTTTGGCATAATTGTTGGTATCAAGAGTCTACAGGGCTTCACAGTCTCAAAAAGTGATGATTGAAACCGCTTTGTCTGAGTACAACTCAGTAACCCGAACAGCTGAAAGAAGTTTGAGGTCAAACAGGCATCTGTTGATTGGTATGACTTGTACTATTGTGGTCCATCAGCCGGCATGTCCAACTCCAGTAAGCCGGTGGAGAACCTAAAAGTAACATTTCTCGGAGAACGAAAAACTGTAAGCTCTGCAAACTCAGATTTACCAGCAGTGCAGAGTACAAGGGCAAAATCTTCAACCAAGATGAGTCAATTACACTTAAATTTAAATCCCAGACAAACAAACATTATCCGAAGAGTTAAAGGGAAAATATGGATATAAATACAATTTGGAGTCTTGGTACTACGGAACTAACAATTTTGTTAGGCCCATATCAAGGCCTGAACTATTCGAACTGCGACGAGAAATTTTTGTTTCAAAATGTGTGGTATTCTTTTAGAGTTATATAAGAAACCCATACAAAAGTGGAGGTAAGCGAATTCAAAGCTTTCGCGAAGTAAAGTCGATTTTTATGTCTGTTCAGAGTTAAGTCCCACACCCTGCAACATTTGTAACTTAGAATAAACTTAAATGAAAACAGATTGTTCAAGACTTTTGAAAGAACCACCTGATGTAAAAACGTATGAACATGTCAATGGAAAAGGAAATTTCTGTCAAAGACTGTGAAAAGGAAACGCAGTGCCTCCTTTTGCCTTGCAGAGGGGGCGCTAAAAGACCTGGAAATGACAAAAGACGTCACTTTGGTTCCGAATTATTTAAGACTGCAGGATTTGTGACATGTGCCCAGGGCTCACAGTTACAGTTTTCTTTTCACTCTACTATATCTAAAAATAATAGACATACAGAAAATAGCTACAACAAGATATTAATTTTTGTGGCTTTCTAGTTCCTTTGCAGCATTGAGACAACATTATGCTCTGAAGTTCTAATAGATAAACAAATGTTATAAGAAACTAGGACGACGTAATATAAACGTTATAGTACAATGTGACTAGGTCGTTGTACAAAAAAGTTACCACTGGTGTTGCGTTGAAATGATGTGATAACCTAAATTGTTGTTCATGTGAAGGCCTAACAATATGTTTATTTCATTTGACAGAAAAATGGTCTTGGAGGCAGAGTAATGCTATGTTATCACTGTATTGGTGCTCCGTGTAGACATCTAAGAATATATTGTTGCTTGACACCGCATAGACATCTGAGAATGCATTCAGATGGTTCCGTTCTATGACAACTTTTGGATTTACGTGCGAGATTGGTGCCACAATTGCTTAACTATTCAAAAGTTTTATGTGTATGTAAATACAGTGAAATTGATAAATTATAGAGGATGCATCAGATGTTAGTTGTCCCACGATTTTTTCATTTATAATAATGGACAATTAGGCAAACATTTCCAACCAGTTACAGACAAATTCAGTTTGGATCTTTCACATGAAGGATTTAAATTGAGACTGACCATACTGGAAGGGAATGTTGCGGTTCTGGAGTGTTGTTTAGTTGTCTGCTTGAGGCCTGTAAGTCAGAAAGCCTCAATTCTAAAGCAAAAAAAGTTTTTCTTGCGCAGGGGTCCCGCAACTTGGACTTTACAAGGATAAATCTTGCCGCTATGCTTGACACGGCGTCGTATTAATTATGGCTTTTATATCTTTGTATTTTGTTAATATTCAGGAATTCTTTATTTTGTTAAATAGTTACTGTGATTTTCTAAGGCAAATTCAAAACTGCTACTTGATTTTATTAATTATCATTTTCTCTTAGGCCTGACTAATTTCGACTGCTCAGTAATGTTTAATGTATTGATTTAACTTAGATATTGATTCATGTGCAAAACTACATTATATTGTATGCAGTATCACTTCTCGATAAGAAAATATCTGAACTGAGATCAGCACTGAATTTAAAATCTTTGACATTCAAAAGACCTCTTAAATAGGACAGTCTGTTCTGGTTGGTCCCGATGGTGGCCCTAATTAATATGTCCTTCTTAACGTGGTGTACAGACATCAACATTCATACCAAAAGTGCTACAAGCTAGAAAACTAAAAACTAATACATAAGCATGCCAGTGCGCCTGTGTAGTCCGTCAGCTAGTCAGTAGTCAGTGAGTTATAACGCCAAATTTGCATACCACCAAACATGTCTCGTTTTATTGAACGAAATTTTCATTCAAGCTGCAGTTATGATTCGTTGTTGTGCCACCCTATTTGCCATGCGTTTTTTATCTTACGCAATGGCCGTGAAAGTGTGTTGTATTTGGTGGATTCCTAGAAATGCATGCCTAAAACTTAGAGAACCACCCTTGCAATTTTCCAGTGCTTCGGAACTTAGTAGCTGAACTTGCAATTGCTTCATTTTAGAATTCAAGAGAATCATAGATGAATTTTTACAACCGATATAATCTCACAATATGTCAAAAAAGAGGAAACGGTGACATTTGTCAAGAATTTAGGGTTACCGTGTAAAAACAGATAAATGGGTTGAAAAACTAAATCCGCCATAATGCTCAAACGGCTTTATAACAAGGCTTGATTGCTTATGCAGTCTCAGCGTCTACTGCTTTTCACACTTCACAGAGCTGAAGACAAGGATGAGGAATTTTTGACAGTTGTAAAACTCTTTGGGCTTTGATTGTAAATAATTTTAATTCCTTGCAAATAAAAAGACTTGGAAATTACCCTAATGACCAAAGATTTCTTTTCAGTGTAAATTCTGAGGTAAATATTGTAAGATATGGAATACTGCACGACTGTTATGACTGGCGGACGTTTTGTCGGGATACTTTAATCCACCTTTAATGCTCACGAAAACAGAAACGTGTAATTCGAACTGGGAAAGGAACTTAAATTTTGAGTTAATTAGCAAAGATAAGTTTTGATTTAGTTCATATTACAACTTACATGTGATCTAAATAAGGGACAATTGGTGTTGTGGATAAATGTGCCAGAGTACAAAATTCAAGCAGCTTTAAGTACAATTGATCATATTCATACAACATTGCATGTTTAAATTATATTTCGTAAAATGTGTATATTTACGATTTGTTTAAAAACATCAAACAAAATATATAGAGTTCTAATTAACATCTAAATTTAAAACCTTTGGATGTAAAGGATTCCAATAACAAAAGAACTGAAATCTTTCGTCTGCTTCAAAGGTGAACTGTTTGGGTCATCGAGCCGTCACCATTGTGCCTTATGCAACGTTACGAAAGATTATGTGTGTGCGTACAGTTTTCCATTTGTTAATTTTTTAAATTTTATTTGTTAATTTTCCAGCAAAAATTCAATCAACGTAACAAAAAATTGAATGAGCCTGAATTACAAAAACACTCTGTGGAAGAATACACGGAATAAAACCAACTGGAAGTATATAAATATTTAATTATATAAATATTCACTGACTGTGGTTGTAAGCTTACAATTTTGTCAACCGTGTACTAGAAAATATATAAATGACCATATGAAGATACCAGTGCAATGCGTCCCATAAATATAAGTAGAGAAACATGAATAAAAATTTCATGTGCATAGAGTTTCCCCGAATATTATTATTCTCAAGCTACATTTTTATCCTTGTCTTCGTTTAAAATTAAAAACACATTAAAATATTTTGGATACCGATGTTTTTGCCATTTGTGTAAAACAGGTATATATTAATTTCAATCAAAACTGAATTTCGTTATATCAACAAAATTCAATAAGTATTGTCATATTTTAAAATGATAAAAATTCAAAATGTGGTGTCATATTTTAAAATGTTCGATGGACAAATTACACGAGTCTGTTTAGCACTTTTTAATTTGTGTCATAAAGATAATTTATCAAAGGAAGCTGTTTTTATATCGGTATTATTGGAGTCTATTATTGGAGTCTATTATTGGAGTCTATTGGAGCTGAGTTACGAAATAAAGTGAAATTGTATTAAATAATAAGATATTTAGTGAGAAAGGGTCTAATTCAACCAAAACCATAAGCTTAAACATTTATGCGAACTGCACTACACTTTTGGTTGAAAATTAAAACGTTACAACAGTGATTTAGTATTTCATAATACAAAAAAAAATAAACAGTGATGAGTAGGTTCAAGACATTGAAAGCCATTAATGTACACTAAAGTATTCAAATTGACAGAGATCTTTCATTAAATATTTTTATTTAATAATTGCAACAAAGCATTCCTCTGTTAATCATTAAATGGTTGAACAGCCTTACCTCTTTTTGAGACAATTCCGTAACCAGCATTACTATAATAATCAGACGTGTGCGGCTTTTCATTCTTATTTTTCTTGAATGAAGATTTATGTAGTAAATAACGCTTATATATAATATAACCTTAAGAACGGGTTTCTATAAATCTAACTTTTACGTCACAATCCAAGCAATAGCAATACAAAGATGTTGGCTTGTGACAACTCTCTTTATTGCGGCAGGCTTGTGGGAACTCCCTCTATTGCGAGCAGGCTTTTCAAGTAGCAAACGGACCAGTATAACTGTCTTAGCATTCGCGTGGCTTGCTTATAATGAAAGCTTTGAGCCCTCCAAGTTTCAGTAATCATTAGTAACCTTGTTGTAAGTAATTTTTCAATTATCATTAATAAAATTGCCGTGTATAATTTAGCAGCTCTTTTTGTCATTGTCGCAGCAGTCGCAGTATCAGTACTGGGTGTTTATAGTAGAAATCCAATGGGGTGGGGCACTCAAGTACCAGCTAGTTACCATACGTGTCTATGACTTCTTAAAGCGACCCCTAAAAACGGAGTGTTCACTTTGAAATAAGACTCCCTTTTTTAATTAAGCACAATTATGTTATTGTAAAAGAACCCCATTTTAGGCAACGCGGAGTACTGAATGAAAATTACCCTTTTTAACGAAACTGGCACTCCGTGAGGACCGCGCCTGATCTAAAAATTACCCATTTCTCTGCCTTTTTATTCTTTTTGTTCTAGACACGTGGCGCTAAGTAGGTAAAATGAGCTCCAGTAGTTAGTAGAAATTGTCCTGAAAGAAAGATTATCATTATCGATCGAAAGAAGATGCAGCCAAGTGAAGGTGATACTAAAAGAGTTTTAACAAGAGTTATTAATTGAAAGTTCCACAAGTAATGGAAGGAAAGTATCGGCAGCAGTGGTAGCATTGATGTATTAGGTGATTTGGTGGTATTAGTAAGAGTGCTAGAAACTACTATCAAAATAACAACACGGGGCATAGGTGTAATTGTATGTCTAACAAATATTTGGCAGAATCTTTTACTTTTATTTACGGTTTTTAAGAACAGACAGTCCTTGCATCACAGGTTTCTGCTGCTTCAATGTTTATAAGCAAAAATAAAATTCTTTTTTATTTCGTAAAGGCTTCGAATTTGCTTATCTCCAGTTTCAGATGGGTTTCCTTTCGGTAAATGCCTTCCACACAACAGAAACACAGTTAGAACGATCTTATTCCGCCATCCATCCAATGAGATTGAAGGAATCCTCTGGTATTACGTAACTGATGGCACAGGCTTTTCTCTTTAAGCGGGGTTCTCCAAGCGCACGCCATCATATGTGCTTCGCAGCTTTTGCTTTGAGGAATCAGTTGAAAGGTGCAACTTTACTTCGAATTTAGTCTATTAACTAATAGATAACGATATGCTTTTCGATGTTTCTAGGGCTTTGCCACAGTCCCGTAATTGGACAGTCACTGGACAGTCTGTGCAGGCACTTGTCACACAAAGACTGGAAAGCCACCTATAGAAATAGAGCTAAAATGACCGCAGAAGGAACAGACACAGAGCCTTATCCACTTGTTTTGTCACACAGGAGTTCGTTGTGAATACCATTAAAAATTTACATCTGTGTTTATGGATCAGGTATCCACACCGGTCCTGGTGGATACTGGGTAGAGTCTCACGTAGCGGTGACCCAGAAAAAGTCCAAGAAGGCGAAACAAGCCAGAATCTTTTCAGAAACTATCGCCGAATTGGACATTCTGGAGGGGGATGAGCGCACGTCCCTCGCAAGTCATTGCCTACTGGCCAACCGGACTCTGGTTAGCCGGAAAAGTTACCTATTTTGACTAAAAAGATCCAATCCCCTAGTGATCTGGTCATGATTACCCGTACGGTCCAAAGCTCCAGTTACGAGACAACATCAGGTCAGCTACGCATCGCCACAAAGGAAGAGCTGTCCCCTCAGTTGGGGGCAACAACGCAACTGTCCATCATACCCAGCGACTCGTTGTTCCTGTCAACCTTTCTGCCACAACAGTCACAGCTGCAACCACAGCAGACAATCAAGGGGCAGGACACGAGACTTTTACCCAAAAAGAAGACTAAGTCTTCTGCTACGGTCTCACACCCCCTGTAGACATTGAGACTCTGATTTCCACCCTTCTCTTACCCCAGTGTTAGAACCGGGACTAGTGCCAGAGATTGTAATAATAACTGAAGAGGAGTCTTCAGGCCTACCACCGTCGAGCAGGTGTCGGCGTTGATGCTGGAAGATGACGAGGAGTTCCTCCTCCTAGTATCCATCTCCGATCACCGGGGTTCAGTAGAAAGCAGAAAAAGACTCGAATTGTCCCGAATCGGAGAGAGAGGAAGCCGATGAAGAAAGCAAGGAGTCTCCCATGCCTCTGCACTTCAGATTACACCTGCGGGAGGTGGAGTGCGTACGTTCGCCAGGCTGCGGTCACCGTTTGTTGAGAGACACGGACCACTCCTCCCACCGACCTCTCACCGCCGTGACTTCTTCTAACACAGCATTGGAGGATGTTCCGTTCAGGGGCACTATGCAGAAGATAGTCAGCCTTACGGCATGTCTGAAGAAGGACGACCCCTCTCCCCGTATGTATGACGTCTCAAACTGTGCTACCCCATCAAGACTCTTTCGTTGCACTGGCTACGAGCGAGGGCATCGCCAATGCGTCGTACGGTCTAATGAATTTATGAACATGGATTCCGGCGAAGGTCGTCACGATTTCATCCGTCTACTCTCTGTTCTGTTTGCCCCGGACCTTACCGTTCGTCCACGATCATATCCCTTTGGAGGCATTGGAACAGCATACAAATCGGACGGTTTGGACATTCCCTTGGTGGAAAAGGATGCCAGGACCATCGAGGCCTCTTCCCGTCATGTTCTTAACATCATGTCCTTCCATGACCATACACTGAAAGCTTTAAGGAAAAGATGGGAGGATAGCTTTCCTCCTAGCTTCTGCAATGTCTGCTTCTTGAGATGCGGCCTTTCTAATAACCTCCACGGTCTACCTGAGGTGACAATCCCTCCGAGGGGCTACGAGACCTGTGCCATACCCGAATTCTTTGCGACAGAGGTGGAAAGAGTAAATCAAGAAGCCGTTCACTGTGTCAGGATTTTTCTCTTTTGTCTATAATGTCCAGTGCCTTCTTTCGCTAACCAGTGACACGTAAGGAGTCACAGTGCACTCTGTCAGAACAGTCCAGGTCCGGTTCTCTCATACAGTCACCCCCACCAAAGAGGACCAAGCCAGCAGGGGACAGCAAACCGGAGCGCAAAACACACAGCAGTGCAAGTAGCAGCCAACTTAGGTACCTCCCGGAGACGAAGCTATCGTGTCTTGGCGATTCTTTTCTTGGCTTAGAACATAATTAGAAGATATACTGTCCTGCAACGCCTCCGTGCCCGTAGAAAGACGGCTAGACAGGTTCTGGCGAGTCTGGAAGGAGCTGGACGCCTCTGAAAGAGTATTTCGATGGCTCAAACATGGTTATCACTCCCTTTCAAAAGGGAGAGGTACTGGACAGCCTGCCGTCAGAGCTCAAAGAAAGAATCAGCCTATAGAAAATGTGAGGGGACCTTCTCGTCAATGTAACGATAGAGAAACTATCAGAAAATAAAGCAGGTTACTTTAGCAGGATTTTTCTTGTGCCCAAAAAGTCAGGGGGTTGGAGGTTAAGGATAGATCTCCTCCCTCAATGAATTTCTTCAAGTGACCTCTTTCCAGATGGACACGGCTCATGACATAAAAGAAACTTCCAGATAGGGATGTGGGACACGTCAATAGACATATCCGTTGCTTATCTTTATTTCCTCTACATCATTCAGCCAGAAAAAAACTCCAAAAGGGTAAAAACTCTTCTGTTTCTGGCACTTTTGGTTTGTATTTTCGAAGGCCATGAGGGTTCTGAAGTCATGGATTCGTCTGCAGGTTATGCCAATGTTTCAGTGTCTGATTTCTGGCTCAATCGTCATGCGATCCATCTGGTCAGAAAGGCCTTACAGGTAGGTCTTGTAGTAAAACTCCAATTTGATCCCCTATTTTTCTAGGGGAAAGGTGAGACTTACAATAACCCGAGCATTCTCTACCTTGGTAAGGTAGCCAAAATTGCATGAGCCATAGCCGATCACCAAAAGGTAAGTTTACAAGCCATGGAGTCACTTCTGGGCCTGCTAGTGGCCAACGAGAAAACAGTGCCTTTCGGTCGTCTGGATAACAGACTATTCCAAAGAAGTCTAAGACTGGCTCTGATTCAAAGAAAGTCTCCCAAGGCCACAATGAAGGTCTAACGGAGTGCAATGTCTCCCCTCTCTTAGTGTTACGACCAGGGTCATAACGAGGGAGTATCGTTCAATCTTCTGTCCCCAGAGAAAGTAATTCAGACGGATGCCTCCACGGAGGGCTAATTAGTGTACCTCACTTTGCAGGTACCATATCAATTGGCGTGAGCTTCGGGTGGTCTGGACACGCCTAAACAGGCTATCAAAGCGACTCTTCAACAGGAGTGTTTTATCACTCCTAGACAACTGTGTAGCAGTGACGTACCTAAACAGACAGGAAAGGACCAGGTCATCCCAACTTCCAAATCCTATCACTGGCGCGAAAATACCAGATTGTTGTGACGACCCGTCACCTGTCAGGGAAACTCAAGATGTTAGCCGACCTGACCAGGTCATCAACACGGAGTGGTGCCTGGCTCAGTTATTCTTTCAGTGGGTAGTGCGTCAATCCCCATAGGGTCCTCCTACTCTGGACTTGTTCGCAAATGCAATAACCACTCGGTTTCCCAGGTTTATTTCTCCGTGGACGCTCTCAACTGTCCATTGTTCACGCGGGAAGTGCTTCATGCCTCCCCCACAAGCAATTCTTCACCAAGTATTGTAAAGGATAATCGAGCTGTGACCACTAGTTCTACTGCTAGTAGCAACATGGTCCCCGGAAGCTCCATAGCTCAGCCTACTCCTCCGTTGCAAGGTAGCCAAAAAAATGTCCATCCTTTATCACAAGAAGCTACTCTGTCAACTCCATTGGCAATACTCTCCTCAGCTGTGGTGCCTAACCCATCCTTCCTGGTTGGGTAATGACTCTAGGCATCAGTAGAAAGAAAGGGGTTCTCCAAGCGAGTAGTGGAAAAATTGTGAACAACTATAAACACTTCACGGCAAAATTTTACTGATCGCAATGGAATACGTTTGCCTCTTGGTATGGAAAGTCTAAGATAGATCCATTTCAAACTTCCCCGGCGGTAGTAATGAATTTCCTGGCCTACCTTTTCACAGGAAGTCAACTAAAGGTAGGGTCCATAGAGGGGCTACATTAGCTGTAGGCTCAAAGCAACAACATGCTATGATCCAGGGGATGACCCAACCTATCACAGCCGATTGGGCACTTTAATGTAAATTCTGATCCGGTTGGCTCCAATGTAACCGGATGGAACCGCTCCCTGTTTTTGCGATATTTGCAGTGCGCTGAAATGTTCGGGAAGGACGTCATCTCTGTTAAGAGTGCCACGGTAAGATTCACGTTCTTGCTGGTCGTAACTTCCAGCAAACGGGGAGGTGACATACATGCCTTAGACATTGAGCTAAGAAAAGAAAACTTGTGGATGGAACAAGGTCTTTCTCATCAAAGAAGGCCTGCTTTATGGGAAAGATCCATATTTTCACCCAAGCTATGGGTATTTGCGAGCATACAAGTCTTCCAGTCTTACAAGAAGAATAGGTTACCGAGGGTCTGGTCTTCCTGTGCCCAGTCAAAGAAGGCGCTGCGCCAATCGATTAGGGTCTGAGAGTCCTCATAATTTCGTTCATGCCTAAGTTCAATAAGGGCCTCTCGAAACAAGTCATTTCGAATTACATAAAAGTTGTGACAGAGCAAGGTCCGATATGGGCCTTCAGACCGAGTATAAAATCAAAGTCCATCATTGCCCCTATGTTGCCATCTCCCTCATGGCTCATCGTGATGTATCTCTATCTGAAGTACTTAAAACAGGGTGTTGGTCTTCACCTAACTCTTTTGTTAAGTATTGTCTTAAAGATATGAGCCAGTTCATAGCAGCAGTAACGACCATTACGGACTAATGTACTTTGTTGCAGACCTTCTAGTGCAAAGAAGTAACGGTACCTCAGGGAAAGTACGCGCCTCCTTTTTCCTCTTGGATCTCTGCGCAATTTTTTTTTTTTTTTTTTTTTTTTTTTTTTTTTTGTTTCTTTTTTTTTACATCATGGGACTGTTATTTTTTAACTTTCATTGACTGTACCATCATTTCTCAGTGATTGTCATATCCAAGAGTCTGTACTTTAGCGTGTCATGGCCAACGTGGGCCGTACTAACCTCATCCCGTTGTTTTTTTTTCTTTTCAGATCCAATACACCCGCACCAGCTGTTCCCACATTTTCATACCAGCTCCACTGGTGATGAGTCATAGAGCCCGGTCAATGATGACCACACCAGCTGCAACCATGGTGCCTTAATTGGCCCGTATCTTTAGAAACTGGCTTTGGAGTGACTTTTCTCACTGTTTCTGTTAAAATCTAATCAGTATTTGAGTTACAAGAATATATATCTAGTCGTATTTTTCCGTGGTTTCAAGTTATGTTTTTGTCATCAGCTGTGGACTTGGTGTTGGCATGTCACCCTAGCTCAGTTCTTTAACCATGTTTGCAGTAACTTCAGAGTCAGACTGCTGTAGTCCCAGAGTTTTGCTTACGTAAGTCTTTTTTATTTACGATACTTTTGTCAAATAATCACTATGGATTGTTTTTTTTTATATTCTCGAGCTCTTGAGTGTTCGAGGCTGGGATCCATCCAGTGGGTGGCAGGACGGGGGGGGGGGTGGTTAGCGATACCCATAGTCTGTCAGCTTATAGTGTATCAGACCTATTATCTCTTTGTTAAGTAATTCTTTTATACTCTTCTTGGATTCGAGAGTGTTCCGTCCAGTGCGAGTTATTGGAAGTATTAAAGAGAAGTGGAACTTCGATTTGAGTTTTCATTTGACTTTTACTGGAGTTCTCCTTATCCATGCTCTCAGCGTTTTTATTGCGAAGAGGGCATTTACCTGAAGGCAAATTATCTAAAAGTGGGTCATTTACCAACCAGCATATGCCTTTTTTTTTTTTGTTTACGACCAATCTTACTCTTATATTTACAATTTAATCTTAATTTTTGTTTCCTTCTTTATCTTCTTCTTGGCGAAGATTCGTTTCTAGACATTTACACAAAGACGAAGGAAGCTTGGAAAATGACACTTAGCTCATTACTTAATTGTGCACAATGCAATTTAAAGTTGAAAAACAGACTGTCATCACTAATTGCTAGAAAGAAAGAAGTTGGGGAGGGATTCATTTGATCGATTACACCGATTTTGTAAAGATCCTATCCAAGAACTAAATATACTTGCCCGAAATCGAGTCATAAAATCATTTTGTTTAGTTCTTTAAGTGTGGTTAAGATATTATTCGGCTCAAAAGTAAGGATTCTCTACTCGACATTGTTCATTTTCTAACTGACAGATAAAATCTTTTTATCGTCAGTTTCCCAATTTTATTTGCAAAATCAACTTATAAAACATGTTTTCATCAGGATAAGGCTCTAGTTAATCCACCATAGTGTCTACTTTAATAACAGAAAGAGCCAAGGATCTCAGAAATAATTCCCATTTCCAAACTTCGTTTTCAACTGTGTATTGGTTTGGTGTTTTTCTGGAAGTTTCTGCCCTTTTTGCGTTTTTTCTGTTCTCTTTTTTTCTGCGGTCAAAGTTATTTTTCCATAAAATGGTTTCCAGAAAACTCCTCCTAGCGTCTGAGTCTTTATATTCTTTATATTTGGTACACTTATCGACAATCATCAAGTCTCGCCGAAACCGCAAATATTTTTGACCTTGTCCTCAACGGTCAAGGTCAAAATGACGTCAAAATATTTTTCAAAATGCCTATTAATCGCAAAAAATGGCCACAAGAAGTGCTCAAATCCCAGTTTGAACATATAAAACGTACTCATTAGGGGGAAACCTTCCATCCTACACTTTGACTTTAAGGGTTACGTTAACGTTAGGCCAACTTATCTAGAAAACGGCTAAGGATAGAACGATTTTGAGCTCATTTTCGTGCCTTAAGACCTAAACAACGTCACATAAGAGGAACCTCGATGGTCTTGACCTTCTCGGTTACGGTCAAGGTCAAAAACCAAAAGTTGGCTATTATCTCGAAAACGGTTCGAGGGAGCGATTTGACCTCATTTTCGACCTTTTGCGCCTAAACAACGTTATATAAGCGGTAGCTTGGTGACCTTGACATTCTCGATCATGGTCAAGGTGAAAAGGCGGAAGATGATTTATGTCGAAAACGGTTAGAGATGGAGCGGTTTTTAGATTATTTTCGACTCTTTGGGCCTCGGTAACCTTGACCTTCTCGGTCAGGGTCAAATTAAAAAACTGTTAAAGTTGACCATTATCTCGAAAACAGTTAGGAGTAGAGCGATATTTCTCTTATTTCCGATCCTTTGGTGCTAAACGACGTTAAATAAGAGGTGTCATGCTGACCTTGATCTTCTTGGTCATGGTCAAGGTCAAACACCTTAAGTTGTCCATTAATTCGAAAAGATCGGTTTTAAGTTTATTTTCAACCCTTTGGTCACTTCTGGGTTTTCACTTTCACCATGACCGAGGAGATCCACCGAGATACCTGTTATATAACGTCTTTTAAGCCCTAGGGGTCGAAAATAAACTCCAGATCGCTCCATCTCTAACCGTTTTGAGATAATAAATAATCTTTCTGTAACGGATTACGATATACACAGATCACATGACTTTGTCCCTGAATGTGGAGATTCAGTCCACAATATTATTGAGAACTGAACCGTACACGTGTTGAAACAAGGATTTAACCTCAGTTTTACCTTGACCTTGAAGATCAAGGTAAAGAAATTTTGCAGATTTCACGACAACTCATTACTCTCTATACCTCTGCCAAGCGCCGTCTTTCTACGTCAAACCCTGTAGGAGGGGTTTTCTAAAAAATATCTTGACCTCCATTTGACCTTTATCTTGAAGGTCAAAGTAAAAAAAAATTGCGGATTTCACAACATCTCACCATCCTCTATCTGTGGGCCAAATTTCATCGTCCTACGTCAAACAGCGTTGGAGGAGTTTCCTGGAAACCTCCGAAGTGAAAAAAACTAAAAAACTAAAAAAGTACTAAACAGCCAGAATTCTTAGCAAAGCATACCCATTTGCAAACTTTGTTTACAAGTGGAAATTAACTCTTCTGGCATTTCTTTCATTTGTTCAGTGGAAGCTCTGCCAGAGATGTATCCGTAACAGTGTATATGATTGACATCCGGCCGC
This sequence comes from Protula sp. h YS-2021, assembly GCA_949752745.1. Classification (NCBI taxonomy): domain Eukaryota; kingdom Metazoa; phylum Annelida; class Polychaeta; order Sabellida; family Serpulidae; genus Protula; species Protula sp. h YS-2021. The sequence continues at coordinate 51,711,054 of OX457026.1, read as the reverse complement.
GTGCTTAAATTGTTCGTTTTACCCGAGCAACCCCAGTTGCACTGTGCAAAACCTGGTATGGAATTCTGGAATGGAGTGGTATCTTGAAATAAGTGCTTGTTCCGTGTTTTACGTATTTCAATATTGAATGAAATGAGCATACCCTTCGGTGTTTTAGATTTGTTTAAAACCCGAAAAAATACAATTTTTATGATGTGTTGTTAATTGCTTTATTGAACTGGATTTATTACAGATTTGAGCATGCCTGTATCTTCAATGTCTGAACCCCAGTATGAAATGCTTGAACGGAATAGAATGGAATGGTATGGTGGGATGAAATGCGCATTAGATTCCATGTTTTAGATTTGCCTAAAACCGGAATGTGTGTAACCTTTTATGATGTGTTGCTAATTCCGCATTGTCATGGATTTAGTTAATAATAGGATACGTGCATATGCTAATGAATCACACTAATCCCCCCTACACACAAAAACACTCCAGAATTCCAACAATCACATCTTTGTTAGCCAACGCCTTTATGAAAGGGGTCTAGGCGGTTCCCCCCCCCCCCCCCCTTGTCACCACCTTACTGCTTTCCTCGTATAGTCGTAATGAATTACATCTTGATGTGATAATTCGGCTAATTTTTGGTGAGCTTTTATACAACCATTTACGTTCTCCAGACGCAAATCTGATATATATAAATAAACCAAACTACTCCGGAAAACATCATTATCAGTAGCCTACTCTGGCGGTGATGGCTAAGAAACAATTGCAATTCTTGTGCATGCAATGAGCATAATTGAACAGATTAAAGAAACACTAATAACCCTTTGGTCTTCATTCATCAATAGGGAAAGCAAGTCTGAGGGGGGAGAAGGAAAAAAAGGAGTGAAATGTACAAGTTTTGCAGATGTAAGTTTTAAAAAAAATCTGCCGTGGGGGGGGGGGGAGAAAGACCTGGGGGAGACCGCCTAGGGGGGGGGGAGACCGCCAGGGGGGAAACCGCCGGGGGGGGGAGCGCCAGGGGGGAGACCGCCTGTTTCCTATGAAAGTCCTGGGTCTGCGTGTTTCCAGTCCCTAAACATGCTGTCACATCATGTCGTCACTGGGGTTCAATCAGCAGCAAGTGTGTACGATTTTTAAAAATTAAAGCGATTGAACACAATTGAAGCCCAAAATCTCTTCAAAATGACAAAATCTGTGATTTGAAGAAGCATTTCACGGCAACATTCCTCCCCTCTCGAAAACGCCTACAAAATTTCAATGATACCGCCTCCCCTTTAATAACATTACATCTGCTTTTTTTATTTTTTGTTTGTATTTTGTTTTGTTTGTTTAACTGTTTTTTTTTTGTTTTTTTTTTTTTTGGGGGGGGGGGTATATTTCAGACCCCGTCCCTCCTTCCCCATAAAAATAATTCCAACTCCACCCAGCACTCACGACAGTCCTGGAAGTACCACTACCCCCTTTTCCCAGCAAAAACAATATAACAATCCATACCGCCCCATTCCATTCCTTGTTTCACACATTGCCCATTTGACTAGAACAGAACTCTAGTCAAATGGCTTCGGGCATCCTCAGGAGACGAGTCATAATTGTGCTGTTGACTCTATAATTGATAGGGCATGTTAAGCAAGCAGCAATGCAATGTTGCAACTGATGAGAACGGAATGGAGGCGATGTCTAAAAGACCAGGGGACGCACTTGCTTTCATGTTGAATTATTAACAATTTCGTGTTTTTCAGTGAATCAATGGCATGAAATGACGGCAGGTACAGGACGGACTGTGCTCTGTATCAAGGGGTGACAAGGAATATTGGGCCTGGTTGGGGCAGTCGGAAAAGAATCGCCATCCATGCTGAGGACTCATTTGTCATCCAAGAAAGGCTTACCCCAGCGCCCACCCCCCGCCATCCGTAAAATGTCAGCATCCCTCTCTTCGCGGCTGCTCGGCTCCAAGAACCGCGCTCCAAGAATCGTCTGACACGAGAGCATGTGAGCCTGGTAACTGAAGGCGACCATATGTTCCCGTTTCCCCCGGCGCTGGAGCAGCCTCCTTATAAGGCACGGCCAGCCTGTTGTGACTGAACCGTCAACAAACGAGGAGAAAAGTAAGAGTTAAGCCATAGTCATCAGAGCCAATGCTCTTTTTAAGGCTAACGCAGCCCAGGGGTCTCTACGAACGTCTCAAGGAGCGCTCTCTAAGTGTTAAATGCGCAATGACATCGCTATCCTCGGGTAGTAGTCTTCGGCGTTGGTATATTTTTTTCTCTAAATGTATTCTTGAGCTCAAAAAATAATTCTTGATCTCAATAAATATTATGAGATCTCAAGAAATATTTATTGATATCAAAAATGAATTTAATGATCTCTGAAATTGATTTTAGAGATCAAAAATTCAATTCTTGACTACTAAAATGAAATATTTGATAACAAAATCTCAATTTTGAACTCAGTAATTTATTTTCGTTTTTTTTATATCAAGAATTTATTTCAAATATCATTATTTCAGAATAAGACTTTTTATTATTTTATACTTTAAAATCTGCTTATGATTTTTGTGAGTCTATTTTATATGAAAAATTCAGGAAGCACACAATTGTGAACAACATAATTAGTGATCTCAATAATTAATTTTTGATCTCAAAAATTGATGTTTTTATATCAATAATTAATTTTTGGTCTTAAAAAAACCACATTTTGATATCAAGCATTAATTTTGCTTTCTGTAATTGTATCTTTGATATCTCTAAATGTATTCTTGATCTCAAAAAAATAATTTTTGATATCAATAAACATTTAGAGATATCAAGAAATATTTTTTGATATCAAAAGTGATTTAATGATATCTAAAATTGATTTGTTGCCATCAAAAATTCAGTTCTTGATAGCAAAAATGAAATATTTGAGAGAGCATAATATGAATTTTGAGCTCAATATTTCATTTTTAGGGTGCTCGGTGGCCGAGTGGTTAAAGACGCTTGCCAGCGACGCAGTTGTGGTTCTGTAGCCCGGCTTCGAATCCCGCTCGTGGCCGGGAATCATGACAACTTGCAAACTTCCCAGGGATGTCGGTGTGCCTATATAATCCTCTAATACCAAGTTAGAGTTGCATTATTGTTAGGCGTATGTGCCAATAGATAGGGATTTCAGAGACACTATATGAGAACGTCTAAATTATAATAATCCTGAGTTTAAAAAAATGTTATCAATAATTATAAACATGTATGCGCACATTGTAAACCGGTTTGAGCAGGTTGTCTGAAAAATCGGTATATAAAAACCCACTATTATTTTTATTTATTATTATTTTCCATTTATTGGTATCAAGAGTTTATTTTAGATGTCATTATTTCAGAATCATACTTCTTTCATTTGTACTTAGAAATTTGCAAATGATTTTTTTGATCTCAAAAATTAATTTTTGATATAAATTATTGCGATCTACATTGATTTATTGACATCTTTAATTATATTTTTATATAAAAAATAAGCATTAAATGTTAAAACGATATTCCATAAGAATGTTTCTTTTAATTTTTTCCTGTATTAAAAAAAGCAATTCTTGAGCAAAAAAATTTTGTTGTTATTATTGAGTTTTCATCTCCAAAATTTAATTGGCGATTCATGAAATTTTATATAAATGTGTGTCTCCCTTAAGATTTTTAAGTCTGTAAAATTTAATTTTTAATTGGATTTCAAAAATAAATTTTTGTCATCTAAAATTCAATTATTGATAGCAAAATACAAATTAATGAGATCTACAATGATTTATTGCCCAAATAGCATTGCTTTTGGGGTCAACCATGCGGTGTTTGTTGGGCCAACGAGGGAACAATTTTTTGCATCTTCATTTTGTTCGGGAAAGTGCCCGTTTGAAAGGATACATTTACAAAGGTGCGTGAGATTTTTAACAATAATTTGTATGATTTTTTCACGATACGTTATCACAATCCAAGGATGTCTCATTTTGAAATTTACTGATCAAACTAACAACTTCCTCCTCCACAACAGGAGATAAAAATAATGAATTATTTGGACCAGGTTTAAGATAATCTAATACACTGCTGCTATGTTTCGGCGACTGAATTTTTTCGCCAGTTTTGGTCCAACATTAACGAGAAATCTATTGAAGCCATTAGCAAAATTATTTTTGTCAGTAATATATTCACCTTTTTCATTTATAAAATATTCAGTAGTCACTGAAGTCGTGCGTTTCTTTTTAATGACATCATGAAGAACTTGCTTTGGCATTGTTTTGAAGTTTTTGGAGTAGATCGTTGTAATACTTTTTTTACAATATCAGATGAGAGTTGTTAAACGATTCCGATATGATTTATACATGGTTTCAGAACTTGGGTTTCAGTTCTTAACAAATTTTCTGTGCAGGTTATTTTTACGTTTAATACATTTCATAACACCTTTTGTTAGCCATGATGTGTTAAACGATTTACTATATACTTGTACTTTTTTCCGTGGACAATGCCTGTCATACAGCAGTTTAAATACATCAATAAAATTATTATAAGCAGAAGTAACACCATTACAGTTGTAAATATCACACCAATCATGATTAAGCAATTCACTGTTTAAACTTCTAATACTCTCCTCATTAACTTTTCTGGTATATGTATAAGTTTTTTATTTACACAGGCTGAATCGCCATAATCATGAAAAGTAAAAACAGGTAAATGTTCGCTAATTGAGTCTTCAATAAATTAATATACCACTGAGACTTTTAGGTAGCATATTTGAAAAGTTATTATCTATTACTGTAGCACTGTCGAGCGTTACACCTGTGGGCTTATTTATTTAAACAAACATTCCGAAGCTATATAATAAATCAACAAATGTTTTGTACCAACATGTGATTCATAGTTCAACAAATTAATATTTAAGTCACCATATAAGAGTATGGAATTTTCATTTTTAAACTGATCTGAGAATTGTTCTACATGTTTACTAAAAATTTCAATGCAACTTCCAGTAGTTTTATAAACACAGCTAACCATTATATTTCTTTGATTTTGGACCAGTAGTTCGATAGTTATACTTTCAAAGAGTCCATCAACGGCTAAAGAAAATGAATCAACAGTCTTAAATTTAAAAGAATTTGACACATATAATATGACCCCACCTCCTTTTCTACCAACTCGATTTTTATGAACCATAGTATAATTATCAATTTCGAAATTATTAAGACAATCTCCATCATGTACCAATGCTTCTTTGATAGCTATTATATCAAACGATTTTTTTCAAGCTAGACAAATAAATCACCACAGGGTCATAATTGGCTTTTATACTTTATACTTTTATACTTTTATACAGTTGAAGTGTATTACTGAAATTGTGTTTAGTGTCACCGTTTTACCTGCGATATCCTGATTAGTATAGTATTCACAATTAGAATCAAAATCATTAAAAAATGGTTGTCCGGATTAATGTCTTTATCGAAGTCAGCAGTTTTGAAATAAGTATGCAAATGACTATTAAATGATAAGTTCCTACATTTCTTATACAAATTGTAGCTACTTTTGCAAACTTCAATATCGAAATGCAAATACAAAAATTCGTCATCAAGAACTGGATTAAACGGAAAGAGGTCCGTACACTGAAACAGTAAAAATATATATCGGGGTTACTTTTCTGGAGTAGCTCCTTTTTTGACAATTTAGCACATGTTCTTTGGATTCACTTTTTATAAGTTGAACACTCGATCGCAACTTCGCCAACATTTTTTTGGCATTTAACACATCGACGAAGTTCTTCCATCAAGGTGGTGTGAAAGCATAAGAAAAGTAAACACTAGGCTAAGTGAAGTAAAACCCATAGTACGCTATCAGTCGAGATACTGGGCGACACCATCTTTTACGAAATCGCTTTCACCCCTGATCAGAGGTTTCTGAACTTTCTGAGGTTTCGCCCCCTTGTCTTGACAAAAACTTAACCATTTCTGGTAAATGTGGCGAGTATTTTTTCTTTTTAGAATTCTAGCTCTTCTGAACAAATCAGAGTTGCTCTTACTCAAGTGCTCATTGATGTACACGTTGGATCCTTTCAGCTTTTTTGCTTCGGATAATAATCGTACCTTACATTCCCGAGTAACAAGCCTTACAACAATAGTAGGCACCTTTGCTTTAAGTGCGTGACAGGCAGATATTTCACTGTTACACAGTAACATCCCTTTTCCCTGTAAAAAGCCAATGACTTGGCTTTTTACACTTTTCTGCTCGAATTCTGGTACCTCAACATCATTTTCCGGAGATTCTCTGTCCGCCGCTCTGGCCCAGCTGGCTTTTTTCGTCTTGAGTCCAGTGATCATAATATTGTCTCTCCGTGTGTATAGTTCCAGATCAGTTACTCGTTGCTGGAGGGAAGCTCTTTCAATGTCTTTCTTGTTATTTTCCTCGGTCAGCTTGATTACGGTCTGTTGTAATGATAACAAGGCTGCTTGCCCCTCGAGTAGGGTTTGAACACTTTCCTTAAGTTCAGTTATTTGTTGGAAAAGAGACTCTATCTCATCCACACTAGCATTTCTGTTCTTGGGGACATGTTGATGATCGCTCCAACTGGTATTGGTTGACTCTCCTGCGCACTGTTGCCTCTAACTTCGGAATTTACCAATCGAATAGACCCGATTGACCTGCGATAAGCAAGGATCTCTGCATAACTGTCATTTGCAGTCGTGGAAAGTGGTGTACCGTTGGAGTTAATTGATAACAATATAGTGTTTGTTGAACATGTTGTTTTGATTTACACCAAAAAAGTATATATGTTTTTTCCCGGTTAAATGTTCTGTTGTTTTTTCGTTGCCAGGTTTATTCGATTGCTCCATCGATTTTGAGAATTCAAGACATCGGACATAACTTATCAGACCTAATCTTCACACTCAGTTTTATTGTATGAATTTTATTTTAATCAATTTTAATGTATGAACAACTCATCTAATGTGGATAAGATATTGCGTGATATTCGAGTATTATTTGCTTTATATCCGTTATTATGTCACGAGGAATGTGCCGCAACAAATATGACTGCTCTGGTTTGCGAACTTTTAATCCCGAAACAAATTATCTCAAATTGCGTTAGACAAGCTCCCGATGTTTCTATTTATATCTCAAGATTTTATCTGAATGATATCACCAATTGAGACTGAAAATGGTGACAACAGGAACGATTTTAAATGTTTATTAAAAGGTGAAATTGATAAAAGCAAGCACGGAAAAGTAGCTGCCTACCCTGATAAAACGTGACGCAGGAACACATAAAGTCATTATAGTTTAACCCGAATAATCCGGACAACTGTTTAATCCGGACAAATTTTGTCAGTTACAGAGAAGGCAGGGTCATCGTCTGTCAGGGAAATAGTGAAAAATTATAAGACCCTTATAATCTGGTGAAATGCCCGTTTCGCTTGAAATGACTTAACCTAACATTTAAAAGAAAAACAATCGAATTCTCAGTGCCACTTGTACCCCAGTGCCACCAACATCTCTACGACCTTAGTGCCACGAATTCAGGCCCAAAGTATCCCTTTTCCACAATACATTTGGTTTTGAAAGTTTTTCTTGTAAATTACACTATTATTATAAATCATGAAGTAACTTGTTTAGAACTGATATATAATTTAGTTCATATGTACCCAAATTTTGGTTTTTTATTTATTAAGTGGGTGAAAAAATAACAAATGTTTTGAAAGTCAAATTCTCTAATTGAAAAACAAACAGAACCCCTAAATATATATTCAGATATATGTATTGGCACACTACCGCACAATGCATTATTTATTCAGATATATTTATTGACACAAAACCACATAATGCGGTTTTTTGTTAGAATCAAAAATTACAATCGCAATGTTGCCCGGTTTCTCTTATATGTACTCCAATAGCTATTCATTTTGATCAGTCAGTTTCATTGTTCTCAATTACAGTCATGTTAATCAATTGCGTCAATCACAGTAAATTCGATTTTAATCGAAAAAAAAATCAGTCGATGAGAAAGGTAATGCAATTGAATATCAAAAATATCATCAGTGAAATGTCTTTTAACTAGACCGTTTTCGTTACCGAGTAGCGAAAATCACACTTAGGGGTCACAAAAAATACGATTCTAAACACTTGAACCCTTGCATATTGCCTTTTAGGCCCAAAGGGTAGAAAATAAGCTCAAAACCGCTCTATCTCAAACCGTTTTCGAGATAATGGTCAACTTCCGTCTTTGACTTTGACCATATCCGAAGGGTCAAGGTCACTGAGGTACCTCTTACCTATCGTCTTTTGGGCCCAAAGGGTGGAAAATAAGCTCAAAATCGCTCTATCTCTAACCGTTTTCGAGATAGTGGCCCACTTCCGGTTTTTTTACATTAACCATGGCCGAGGATGCCAATCATTCTCTAAGGTTATGGTTAAAAAACGTGGCTTTCGTGGCATCTAATCACCCTCTATCAGTGAGCCAAACTTCACCACTCTTTAACTGGGAAAACCCCCGAACGCTGCAGCTAACTTAAACTTGCACACGTATGCTGTGATGGCTTTTATTGAGAGTTATGCGATCAATACACCGAGGTTGATATCATGCCAGTTTGAACTACTGCCCTCAGCTTCTTGCCGCCTGTTTCGCAAAATTGTTTTGTCGTTTTTTAATTGAACAAATTAAGCGAATTTTAAAAAAAAAAACATGCAGGAGGATCCACTAGACATACTGAAGTTTTTCATATCCAAATTTCATCTTTCTAGCCCTAACGGCCTCTGACCGGTTCCACGGACAAACTAAAAAAAAAAAAACGAAAAAAAAACATGCCATAAGTGCGGCTAAAATTTTCGTTCAAATTCAATATACTAGGGGATTTTGGCAAAACCCCGAAGAGTAATGATTCAGTTCATCGATCTGACTTTCTATTGTATGGTAATGCAATTGCCCTTTTCTGCAAATATCAATTGCAATCGTTGTAATTAATTGCACAAGGTCAGTTATCTCAACTGCAGTTCAGATTAATTGATAATTTTTGTAAAAGTTATTTGTTCTGGGGGCTTTTTTGTGCTGGGAGTGGGGTGGGTTTGTTCCTACTTTGCGAAAACGAGGTTTTATTTCAGGTGTGCTTTGTTACGGGGGCGCTTTGGGCGTCGAATACTGTTTTTTTATCTTTGTTTAACTATTAATGCCTGATTATATGAAGCAATCTGAACTTGTCATGTGTCCCAATCGGTAAACGGTAATCTGCCGCCCCACCACCGGTCATCTGCCACGCGGTAATTTGCCCCCCCCCCCCCCCTGATAATTTGCCCCCCTCAGATTTGCGACATTAGGTAAACTGCCCCCCCCCCCTCCTCACACCAGACATTTCTTATGCATGTTTCTGTATTATACTGTACTGATTTTATATTACTTCATGATGAAAACGGTATTTGGTGATTTTAGAAACCCAATGAGACGGTTCGTCTGAGGGCGTGTCGTGCGTTTTCATTCACACCGAAATTCAGAAAAACGCACGATAATCAGAACGCGCGTTTGGGAAACGCTCGTTGGAAAGAAAACAACGCGCAGATCAAGGGGCGCGCGTTTGCATTTTTTTAATTTATTTATTTTTTGTACAGTTTTGAGAGGCGTTTGTTTTATTTTTTGGCACTGTAGCCACGGCGTTTATTCCGGAAGGCGTTTATTCGAGGCAGGGCGTTTATTCAAGGAAAAAACACATAAAAAAGTGGGCGCGCATTTTATACACGCCGCCAACGAACCCAGCAGTGAAAATTCCTAGGTCTAACCAACACCTATTTGAGGCCGCGACGCCTATCGGCCAATATACAGCCTAACAAAGAGGCTGCAATTGGTCGTTCGGCGTCGCGATCAAATGACAACGTCTATCAAACGTCTTTGATGCAACGTTGAACAGCCATCTGAACATGGTTGTAAATAAAATCGAAGCAACGTAATTCCCCCAACCGTTATACGACGTCACTGAAAACAAAAAAAGTCAACTTTGAAACTAGACAGAAATTCGCACAGCGAATTAGCCCCACTTGGAATGATAACTTAAAGCGGAAGGTAGATGATATTGCAGTTTGTTGACAATTTTCACATTTCTGAATGCAGAATATCCTCCTAAATACTACTAACTATACCGGTAAGGTCAAGGCCAAAAATTTGCTCTATCTCTTACCGTTTTCGAGATAAAGGCCAACTTCCGGTTTGAGGCTCGAAAGTGACATGGGGGTCAAGGACACCGGATGTTATACCTTACGTATCGTCGTATTGGGGGTAGAGGTCGAAAATGAGGTCAAAATTGCTCTATCTCTTACCATTTTCGAGATAAAGGCCAACTTCCGGTTTGGGGCTCACAAGTGACCTGGAGTTCAAGGACACCGGAAGTTATACCTTACGTATGGTTGCATAGGGGGTGGAGGTCGAAAATGAGGTCAGAATAGCTCTATCTCTTTCCGTTTTCGAGATAAAAGCCAACTTTCGGTTTGGGGCTCGAAAATGACCTGGAGGTCAAGGACACCGGAAGTTATACCTTACGTATCATCGTATATGAGGTGGAGGTCGAAAATGAGGTCAGAATTGCTCTATCTCTCACCGTATTTGAGATAAATCATTGTTTTTCTTAAATAACGTTTTTCGCGATTTCAAGGTCAAGCTCAAGGTCAAAAATTTTTACCGGTTTATTCAGATCACATCGCCCTTTATATATGTGCCAAGTTTGGCTTTTCTAGCTTCAATGGCCTTGCTGTAGATGTCTGGAAAACGATTGACCTTTTTCACGATTTGACCTTGAGCAGTAAGGTCAAGGTCAAAAATTTTTATCAGGTGCACCACTTCAGATGACCCTCGATATATGTGAAAAATTTGGTTGGTCTCGCTTCAGCGGTCTCGGAGGAGATGTCTGGAAACCGATTCGGCGGAAAAAGAAAAAAAGGGAGAAAAAAATAGGTGAAGAATTCAAGGCAATCCTTCCCCATTTGGTATTTTCAATACCAAGTGGGAATAAAATCACACGCACACCAAAAATGTTTATCATATAGTAGAATAAATCACTTAATCACAGGATGCAGCCACACACACATATAATATATATATATATATATATATATATATATATATATATATATATATATATATATATATATGTGTGTGTGTGTGTGCATCCTGTGATTAATATATATATATATATATATATATATATATAGAGAGAGAGAGAGAGAGAGAGAGAGAGAGAGAGAGAGAGAGAGGGAGAGGGAGAGAGAGAGATCCAAACTTGGACGATGTAGAATTGATACTGTACATCAAATAGCGCATAGGAAAAGCAAGACTACTCCAAAAAATGCAGCAGAAACACACGAAAAAAAAAAAACACACACAGGATATGTAAAACTTGAAGGACGATAAGGGAAAAGAAATCTAACACACCAACCTCCCACACCCCCTCTTAACAACCACCATCACCATCCAATATTTGTTGCATTTGGGCAATTAATGTCAACGAAATGTACCAAAAGCCGCCATAAATAATGTCACACTGAGATAAAGTGAGGAAAGGTATTTTTGATTTCCCTCAATGCTTGGGATCGTAAACGATATGAAAACATTGTGGAACTTCATAATCACGTTAGAGAGAGAGAGAGAGAGAGAGAGAGAGAGAGAGAGAGATTTCCGAGTCAGTACAGCATAGAAAAGGACTTACCTACGATGACAGCAATATGATATATATATAATCGTCTCTGAATTATAGAGAAGTGCGATAATAAAATCATACGCCCATCCCCCGCCAACTTCCGGTTTGGGGCTCGAAAGTGACATGGAGGTCAAAAACACCGGAAGTTATACCTTACGTATCGTCGTATAGGGGGTAGAGGTCGAAAATGAGGTCAAAATTGCTCTATCTCTTACCGTTTTCCAGATAAAGGCCAACTTCCGGTTTGGGGTTCGAACGTGAACTGGAGGTCAAGGACACCGGAAGTTATACCTTAAGTATCGTCGTATAGGGGGTGGAGGTCGAAAATGTGGTCAGAATTGCTCTATCTCTGTCCGTTTTCGAGATAACTCATTGTTTTTCTTAAATAACGTTTTTTCGCCATTTCAAGGTCATGGTCAAGGTCAAGGTCAAAAATTTTTATCGGTTGCTTTAGATCGCATCGCTCTTTATATATGTGCCAAGTTTGGCTTTTCTAGCTTCAACGGCCTTGCAGTAATTGTCTGAAAACCGTTTGACCTTTTTCGCGATTTGACCTTGACCAGTAAAGTCAAGGTCAAAAATTTTTATTAGGCCACCACTTTCGATGACCCTCCATATATGTGCCAAGTTTGGTTGGTCTAGCTTCAGTGGTCTCGGACGTTTTCGAGATAACTCATTGTTTTTCTTAAATAATATTTTTCGCGATTTCAAGGTCATGGTCAGGGTCAAGGTCAAAAATTTGTATTGGTTGCTTTAGATCACATCGCCCTTTATATATATGCCAAGTTTGGCTTTTTCTAGCTTCAACGGCCTTGCAGTAATTGTCAGAAAACCGTTTGACCTTTTTCGCGATTTGACCTTGACCAGTAAGGTCAAGGTCAAAAATTTTTATCAGGTGCACCACTTCAGATGACCCTCCATACATGTGCCAAGTTTGGTTGGTCTAGCTTCAGCGGTCCCGGAGGAGATGTCTGGAAACCGATTCGGCGGAAGAAGAAAAAAAATTTAAAAAAAGCGAGAAAAAAAAGGAAAAATAGGTGAAGAATTCGAGGCAATCCATCCCCATTTGGCATTTTCAATGCCAAGTGGGAATAAATAAACATAGTTAAAAATGGGCACATATACATAAAAACTGCATGAGAAGGGGCAGATTACCTGGCATTGTAAATCTGAGGGGGGCAGATTGCCGGAGGGGCAGATTACCGGGGGCATATGACCGGGGGGGGGGCACATGGCCGGGGCAGATTACCTACATTCGCCCCAATCCAACTGCAGGCCTCCCCCCCCCTTAGCAGACACATGCGCAAAACCTCGTTTTAATTTTCAGTACCGTAGGTCAGGAAAAAATAACCTTGTTTTTCAGGGGAAATGGCCGGGAAATACCAGCTTTTCTCATCCTCACTGGCATTTCCTTCCCAGAAACTCTTCATTATCAATACAGCTGTTGTCCACGTTTTATAAAATCAGCAAACCATACTTTTTTGGAAAAGTTGTAACACTTTTAGCAAATACTGGGTCAACAAAATATTCCGAAATAAAAAAGAAATTCTTATGCCGGTTGGGTCAAATATTTTCGAGAAAAATGAAAAATTCGCTGGCTGGCTTGTCTTTAAAAAAAAAATGCTGAAAAACAAGGCTTTTTCAGAGAGGGGAGGAGCACGGTTTTTATAACCGAAAAGTTTGAGAAACATTGCATGCGGGTGACAGCTGACCTGCCAGTGTCTCCCCACTGGTCATCGCTTACCAGTAAAATGTTTAAAAAAGGGAAAACAGATTTAATCATACATTTCATTCTATGCTGTGTACCAAATATTATTTAACGCTATCAGGTGTTGATGGGCGATCGTTTCATCCAAACGAAGAGCACGAGCAGCGGGGGATCTCAGATACACATCAGCAATCGGGGGATCTCAGATACACATCAGCAATCACACGTTTTACAACATTCTAGATAGTTTTCACTCGTTTATTATTTCAACAGTGCGAATGGATATAAGCCAGGCTTATACTTCACTATTTGGCTCTCAAAATCCTCCCCTCCCCCTCCCTCCGTAAATGAGCAATCAGATTACACCTTTTGTTGCAAAGAGTATGCCCGCGCAATAGTAAAAGGATAACAGCCGATTTTCAAAACCTGTCAGATATCCATTACTGTGTTATATTTCGCTGATTTAAAAGAAATTTTTCACTCAGTTCGAGGGACGGAAGTTTCGAGGGGAGGGGAGAGAGTAATCCGTCACCTCCATCATGGCCCTACAGTGAAACTGAAAATCTGATGCTGCTCAAGGGAATTCGTTCATTTTATTCAAAATAATTTCAGAATATGTATGATTATATTCACGCAACCATGTTTATTATTAACTTAATAAAAGTTTAGGAAATAAGTTTACTATTAATTGTGTTCATATGTATGTTGAATTTAAAAAAAAAAAGACTTAAAAACTTCAGGTTTTTCAAGATTTTCTCTTTTGACAAAAACAGATCACCAGTATATTTTAGGGAAAATTTAGATGTTTTCAGTAATATGCAAATATTAATGTTGAATTATATATAAATATGTCGCCCCACTTGAAAAATTAATTTGTGTTTTACAAGTTTAAAACAACATATCGCAGGTAGCCCAAACACTCATTAGTGAGTTATACAAATGAATAAGTGGACTCATCGCCTGAATTTTCTGGACACTTGGTCCCACATTTTGCATTGCTCGCCTCAATTGGGGTACACTCTTCATCAGAAAGCTGGCGACTGCTCATCCCAAAGCTTTGCACTGTTCAAAGTCCTATCTGTTGTCGATATCTGCCCGTATTTCGAAGTGTATAAGCCATTCAAAGGAATGAATAAAAACTTGACTGGGGTGAGTATGTTGACTTAAGCAGTAGTAAATTGCTTCATTATGCATGCACACGAGTCCTATCAACCGCCCAGCTGGATTTATCAAAGCGATTCCTGGTGAGTTTTAAAGCTGTCCATGGGGAATGAGATTCTAAGGAACGATAGCAGTAAATATTTATTGCCTTGAAATCCGGTCCGTTCCAATTGATTCTTTGCGCTTGAAAAAAAGTTTAGAACACTAGAAATTAGTATTCAAATGTAATAAAAGATCAGATTTGTGTGCACATTTGTATTAACTGTCTTTAGAATTATTAATTACTTCAAGAGCATAGGCAGTGTGTAAGTGGACATGCTGATCATTTTTGAAGTGTATGATCTGATGTGAAAAAAAGAGCATTTCTTGTAAAAGAAATAATAATAAAAACTGGGATTAGCTGTGGTTAAGTGTTTCTTAGTGCACATTCCTTTTTCTGGTTTTAAAAACCTTGATCTCGATGTAAACGAGGTGTCATAAAATTCGATTTCATGCTGTTCACACGTGATTTACAGTTATCCGTGACTGTGTGTGCACAATGCGCATGCGCCAGATCCAAACAAATTGAGTGGAACAGTGGTACTTGGTCTTTTTTTCTGAACGCGATATTTGTACAAAAGTTCTTGAGACACTTCCGCCGATTAAAACTTGCGGATTGAAAAAAAGAAAAACAAAATAAAAAAATATCACAAACGGATATATTGTTGGTCTGTGCAAGAGATAAATTAAATTTAATTCTTTGAAAACGAAGGCAAAAAGGATAGTTAGATGTTTTAGAATGGATTACGCAAGGATGGAGCAAGATGCACTTATCAAAGGTTTGGGGAAAATGAAAAAAATCCCAAAGTGAGCGCGCGCGCGCGTGTGTGTTTCTACTAAAGTTAAAGGAGAAAATCTATTGCAATCGTCCTAACCCCCCCCCCCCTCCTCCTCCCCCACCTCTTCTCACTCATGGGTAGGACAATTTGCTCACTGGTCATTTGCTCAGTGCGTTAAACAGCAAATTTAGTTTATATTTTGACAATGTAATCGGAAAAGATAGCAACTCAGTAAGTTATTTATTTATTTTTAAATATTTAATTATAAACATTTATTTATAAATAATTACTGAGTGTCATTTAATGTAAAATTTAAAAATGAAACGTTTTCGGGTTTTTTACGCTGATGCTTGCTCTACTGCAATTTACTCATATGCTTGCTGTTCCCTGCAATTTACTCAGAGGTTTCCTGGCCCCTGCCATTTACTCGGAGGTAGGCAGTTGTTCACCGTCTAAATGAAAAAAAAAACGGTCAATTGCTCACCACTAAAATTTTATTTCAAATATTTTACAATTCCCACTGGTACCGTTGAGACGAATTTTCTGTTTTAATTTTTAGAAATTTCCGCCTATCTGTTTTATCAGTTTCAAAGCGTGTTTGTTGTTATATTATGCAATAATTCCACACGTAATTTCCTTAAAGAATTTACGTCTATATCTTTCATCACTTTCAGAGCGTGTTTATTCTTATATTATGTAACAATTCTCCTGTAAATATCCGACTGCTGGGTGATATCTTGATTGCATATGTCTTTTTGTGATCTTTTTGCGTGTTGCAATGTAAAAAAGGATAAAATCATGTAAAACAAGAAAAAAAACTTATGTTGAAATGCAAATCAAAAATTTAAAATGGATAAAATTTTGGAATAAAATTTTAGTGGTGAGCAACTGACCGTTTTTTTGTTTTTTGTTTTTTTCATTAGGCAGTGAGCAACCATCCGATGAGCAGCTGTCCGTTGAGTAACTGGCCGTACCCCCATTTACTCATTGGTCTTCTGGCCATCGCCATACTTAGGTTTGCTGGCCCTGAAATTTTACACTGAGAACCTACCTCGGATCTTCTGATCTGCAACCCTAAAAAATCCAATTTCATAAGATGAAACCACAGATATTTCCCAACTGATGAAAAGAAACTGAAATATCTATTGTTTGAAGTTTTAATATCACAAAAAAAATGAATTTCAGGACAAGGAAGAGTGAACCAACTAGGTGGCGTTTTCATAAATGGCAGACCTCTACCGAATCACATCCGCCTGCGCATCATCGAGATGGCGTCGCAGGGCGTCCGACCGTGCGTCATTAGTCGTTCGCTCAGGGTGTCACACGGATGCGTCAGTAAAATCCTTCAACGCTACCAGGTCAGCCCTTTTCTTTTGTCATATCCGATGTATAAAATATTGTGAAACACTTATTGGTTATCAATCTCCGCAGGACTGAAATTGCTAATTTAAATTTGAATTAAAAAAAAAGGCTTAGAGAACACTGGAAGAGTATAGTCACCCGACGACATGCTAGCTGGATTGTCGAATACAGCACCTCGTTTCAGGACTTCGGTTAACTATTGTAATCAAACTGATCCATCCCCAAGTCAATAATTCTTCAATATTGATCGGAAAACAAAAGGCAATAGACAGTACAGTTGTTTTAATTAAAGCGTCAAGTAAGTAATGTAATAAGCATATATGGGCTGTTTCTAGTCAACATGAAGACAAGTTAGGAAATATTGGCCTAGAGGTCAACACTGTTCTTATTGGTCAACAATACTTCATGTGTTGTCAAAATATCTGTTAGTCACTGATACCCTGACGTAAGCATTGCATTTGGTTTCCACACTGAAATAAACTATATAATAATAGTTTTTACTTTTAACATAAGACAACATTTTTCTTATTTCGTGATTTTTCTACCGCCCAATTTATGCTTTCGTCGTCTTTTATAACAAAGGAGACTGGGAGTATAAAACCAGGCGCTATAGGCGGGAGCAAGCCGCGAGTGGCAACACCTGAAGTCGAGAAGAAAATTGAAGAATATAAGAAAGGGAATACCACCATATTCAGCTGGGAAATTAGGTGAGCGAACTCATTAATTTCTCTGGTTGCGCTAAGTTACTTTTCGAAGAAGAAAAAACACAGCTCTGAGAGATCTTTAATAAATTTGCATTCCAAAGTAAAAGCGAAGTGTGGCAGCGCCACATTATCTTAACACCTGACAGATTTTAATTTACATAAAATTTAGGGCTGAATCCTTCACAAATAATGTAAGCAAAGTAATGCAACATACGTGAGGCATTTGTGAGACATATGTGGGACATTTGTGAGGCATATGGGTGACATTTGTGAGACGTATGTGAGACATTTGTGAGACATATGTCGGACATTTGTGAGACATATGGGTGACATTTGTGAGACGTATGTGAGAAAATGTAAGACGTGAGGCATTGGTGAGACACATGTAAGCAATTAATGTGACACATGCGAGACTTGAAGTATATCTTCGAATTTCGCCAAATTTTTGTCACATTTTGTTGGGTATATGCTTGGGTATCTCTGTTAACTATATCCGGATTCACCAACACCCCCTTAACTTAAACTTAACTTAAACCCAAGGACACTTAAATGTTTAAATAGCCAGTAATTTCGGGAACCTACCCGGATTCACGAAAGTCCCTCAACTTAAAGTGTCACTTAAATCTTTCAATTAGGCTGAATTTTCCCTTAACTCAGTTTTTAGGTTACGTAGTAAATAACACTTAACTTAAAATTTCACTTAACGGTCCCTTAACTTAACAAAATTTTAAGGGAGGTACCGAGGTCCCTTAATTTTTAAGTGGGATTTAAAAAAAGAAAATGTTTCTTTTTAAAACGTATTAAAAAGGCATTCTATATTCAGTCGACATAAAAGGCGTAAATGTCTCCTAAATTTAAGGCTTTGTGGTTCCATAGATACGCTGCCTAAAGTGGCATTGGGTTTAAGTTAAGTTTAAGTTAAGGGGATGTTGGTGAATCCGGGGCCAGTGCAGCCTTGATTAATACCCATGGTGTGGCGCTTACAGAGAACAACTGATTAAAGACAAAGTGTGCGACAGAAACAGCGCTCCGAGTGTCAGCTCAATCAGCCGCGTTCTGCGCTCACGAGTGCCACAGACAGGCGGAGAAAACACAGAACCACAACATGATAGCCCAGACCTTGAAGGTACGATGCTGTTCCGGTCCTCATGCTCCCTCTCATTCCTCGACTGAGATCCAAGTCAATGCAGTAAGATATCAGAATTACCTCCCAGGGAGGGTGGGGGGGGAGGGAATTTAGGCCCCAAAGTAGACACAAGCGATAAAAAAAACTTATTTTATTTGCCAGCTCCTGCTGCCAGCTGCTGCGGGATCACGCTAAAATAAGCAATTAAAATGGAGTTTAAAGATTTGCTGTAACGGCATGAAAATGACATCTTGCTTTTCACCCTGTGACAATTCAGTGCCATTCTCCTTGCACGATAACCCAAACGTCTGTTTCGTAATAAGACACAACCTTATCCCAGAGGATTCGAGCGGTGGGCGTCCACCATAAATAACAGGCGCTTAGAATGTTAAAGACTCATAACATCAAGTAAAAGTTCATTTGGAATTTCACTTAATTTGATGGACTCTGAGATAGACCTGTGTTTCAGGATGAGGGGAGGGGGAGGTGTGCTAAAGATGAAGTTTAATATTCTATATCATACTGTCAGAAGAGCATAATAATTATTTTATCATTAGAAAGAAGTCAACCTTTTTTCTTTTTACATAACAGCCGCTTGGTCTGTGACAGTTTTTAAACCTGCATTAAAATGATTTCTACCGATGGTTAAAGTACCTACCATGAAAGCGGGTCTGGGAAGCGCGTCCAATGATATCATAGCGAATAGGAGAGGTGGGGCGGGGGGGGGGGGGATCACAAAGTCGCAACTTTTCCTGTATGTACATTTTTGAATGACCCCTAATGTATTTAAGGAGCCATTTTTTTTCTTTATCGACCCTGATCATCTTCAGTAGGGAAATGACAATCCAGCAAAGAAATGGACAGTTTTCTACTACGACGTCGTTTGAATGCCACAGGGGAAACCCTGCGATCTGCATCCGGGATTTAAAATGGGGCACACTTTTGGTGCGTCTCAGATAAACTATCCTGAGCGCTCAAGTGTCTAGTGCCCGATTTCTCACAGCATAATATAAAACGTCATGTATGTTTGGGTAATTTTCTCGGTCTTCTGCATTCATTTATTGCAATCATTGAAGACCAATAAATACCCCACCTGACGCTGAACTGGTGCGAAAGAGAAATCGTAGGGAAAACGTGTTTGGCCCTACCGTCCGAGAAGCACCAGACCGTTTTATAAAGGTCATTCCAAGTTGCTTCGAAGGACCGTCTGAATTATTAAAACACGTTAGGATCGATTCGTGCTTAGGGAATATCTCCCAATATTTTTCATTGCGAAATAAAAAGTTTCTGCTGTAATATCCAGTACTGCAGTAGAAACCACCCTGCAGATGCCGTTATCTTCAGGGATCAGTTCCTTTGAATCAGATGAATTAACAAGAAAAGATAAGACCAAAACACATGCGGAAAAGGTCCAGAGGCAAGCCAAATCATTTTGTCTCGATCAAATCCGTGACTATACACACATTAAGTGCATAAAATCGTAATTACACCGGTATTTGATACCACAAACAAAGTAGTTAGTGCAATAATTCATCTCCAGTTTGGTGCGAACAATGCTGACATGGCACAGCGCAACCCAACGATCCATTTCTAAAAAAAAAACTGTTACAAGCTACAAGACTTAAAAATGCTTAAGAACATAGTTAAAGCTTCACTACATAGAACTTCTAAGTTTGTTGTTTTAGTGTTAGGGAAATCCTAATATTTTCCAGTATCCTCTCGCTAATCGTCATGTACAACGAGAAATGAAACTGAATGGTATATTAATAATCTAACACCTGCGAAAACCATTTAGAAGGCCTGAGCGAGTGGTCTGTAATGCAGCAGCTAAATAAAAACCTACGTTTTAATTTTTGATGATCCATTTGCACAGGAATTCGGTTATCAATTCAGAATTCATTATTTAAATGGCCTTAACTGAATTTAAAAATTAACAACAAATCTTTTAAGCACTTAATGTTCACAGTGATGACTTTTCTGATGATCATCCATCAACTAACAAAAAAAAAATGCCAAATTGTATCTTTTTCTTCGCAATGAAAATGAATTGAGTAAGGCAGGTGTCTATCAGTGTCTATCAGTGTCTGTCAGTATCTATCAGTGTCTATCAGTGTCTATCAGTGTCTATCAGTATCCTCAGCATTTCGCATTTTTAGATGCTGGCATTGGAATCAAAACCTTATCTTATTATATTTCCCACTTGCAAACTTCGTTTGCAAATGGGAATAAGTTTGTAGTTTTTCTCGAAATTTCTGCCCTTTTTTTTTCCTTTTTTTTTCTCTTTTTTTTCCGTCACGGAGGTTTCCAGAAAACTCCTCCTACGCTATTTGACGTAGGACGATGAAATTTGGCACAGTGATAGAGGGTGACGAGATGTCGTCAAATCCGCAAAATTTTTTGACCTTGACCTTGAAGGTCAAGGTCAAATTTGAGGTCAAAGTTTTTCTGACCTCAAAGTGGTTTCCAGAAAACTCCTCCTACAGGGTTTGTCGTAAAAAGACGGCATGTGGCAGAGACATAGAGGGTAAAGAGTTGTCGTCAAATCCGTAAAATTTTTTGACCTTGCACATCAGAGGTCAAGGTCAAAATATTTTTGGAAACACCTATTAATCACGAAAAGTAGCCATAAAGGTGCTCAAATCCCAGTGTGAATACATAAAACGTACCAAGTAAAGGGTAAACTTTCATCACTAACCTTGACCTTGAGGGTCAAGGTCAAAGGTCACGTGACTTCACGTGTCCTTAACGACAGGCCGACTCATCTTGAAAACGGTGAGAGATAGAGCGATTTTGAGCTCATTTTCGACCCTTTGGGCCTAAACAACGTTACATAAGAGGTACCTCGATGACATTGACCCTCTGGGTCACGGTCAAGGTCAAAAACCGGAAGTTGACCATTATCTCGTAAACTGTTAGAGATAGAGCGATTTTGAGCTCATTTTCGACCGTTTGGGCCTAAACAACGTTACAAAAGAGGTACCTCGGTGACCTTGACCTTCTGGGTCACGGTCAAGGTCAAAAACCGGAAGTTGACTATTATCTCGTAAACGGTTAGAGATAGAGCGATTTTGAGCTCATTTTCGACCCTTTGGGCCTAAACAACGTTACATAAGAGGTACCTCGGTGACCTTGACCTTCTGGGTCACGGTCAAGGTCAAAAACCGGAAGTTGACCATTATCTCGAAAACGGTTAGAGATAGAGCGATTTTGAGCTCATTTTCGACCCTTTGGGCCTAAACAACGTTACATAAGAGGTACCTCGGTGACCTTGACCTTCTGGGTCATGGTCAAGGTAAAAAACCGGAAGTTGAATATTATCTCGAAAACGGTTAGAGATAGAGCGATTTTGAGCTCATTTTCGACCCTTTTGGCCTAAACAACGTTACATAAGAGGTACCTCGGTGACCTTGACCTTCTGGGTCATGGTCAAGGTCAAAAACCGGAAGTTGACTATTATCTCGAAAACGGTTAGAGATAGAGCGATTTTGAGCTCATTTTCGACCCTTTGGGCCTAAACAACGTTACATAAGAGGTACCTCGGTGACCTTGACCTTCTGGGTCACGGTCAAGGTCAAAAACCGGAAGTTAACTATTATCTCGAAAACGGTTAGAGATAGAGCGATTTTGAGCTCATTTTCGACCGTTTGGGCCTAAACAACGTCACATAAGAGGTACCTCGGTGACCTTGACCTTCTGGGTCACGGTCAAGGTCAAAAACCGGAAGTTGACTATTATCTCGTAAACGGTTAGAGATAGAGCGAGTTTGAGCTCATTTTCGACCCTTTGGGCCTAAACAACGTTACACAAGAGGTACCTCGGTGATCTTGACCTTCTGGGTCACGGTCAAGGTCAAAAACCGGAAGTTGACTATTATCTCGAAAGCGGTTAGAGATAGAGCGACTTTGAGCTAATTTTCGACCCTTTGGGCCAAAAAGACGTTATACAAGAGGTACCTCGGTGATCTTGACCTCCTCCGTCATGGTCAAGGTCAAAAACTGTAAGTTGACCAGTATCTCAACAACGGTTAGAAAACTGAATTTGATTTATTTGTCTTTGACCAAATATGTTGTGTCTCTGCCCTTGCAAGTGGGTGCTATTTCGCTACGTGTAGCGAAATTCGGTCTAGTTATATTTAGATCCATATTGTGTTGTAATAAATCCCCATTCATTAATCTTTCATTCTAAACAGTGTATCCTTAAAAATGTTCAAAATCTCGAAATGATTGCTCATTACGCGAAGTCCCCACCGATTTCATGAAAGCCGTAATTACACGGATTTTCTGTATAAGTGGCCACTTTCATCGTACCTCAATTTCAGTAACTGGAATCTTTCTCACAAATCATTTTATATGTAGAAATGCAAGGCTTGGGAAAGCAACAGAAAACAAACGGCAGAAATAATACGTTTTTGCTGATTTTTTTAAAAGAAAGCAGAGTTTGCTTCGCAACGTTTAACTGTTTTTGGATGGTTGGGTTCTTCCGACCACAGCGCTTAACAAGGCAAGAACAATTTAAATGAAAATTAACTTGGTAATTTTACACCGGATAAGTCGTGAAAAACTAAATGGCCGTAACGTAAGTCACGCACAGGTTCCAGCCCTCTAGACATGGATCTGATTGGATATCTGACAAATAGGGCATCGGTTTACACACACCGGAATAGACTCCCTTTGATCTCAGTGATGTTAAGCATGGCTCGTGTTAGCCTGTTAGCGTGCTCCTTGGAGTTGTTTTGCCTGTCGTGTGTGTGGCAAAAGCAGAGATGTGAAAGTTGTCAATGTGATGAATTGATGAACAACAACAAGTACATGAAACTGATATCATTTTTTCAACGCTTATTTTTTTCTGTCTGTTTTAAACGACATTGATGACTCAGTGGCTCAGCAAAGTATTAAGATTTTTATGAATCAATATTTTGTGTTTTATCCGCAAGAGTGAACATCCCTTCGCTTTTCGCGGAATGTGCATTATCTTGCATGAGATTCTGATGTATGTGCATCACATTTCTTTTCAGCTAATAACTTTTTAACGTTTCTCGTCACATACACACAGGGGTGCATACGCACATGCACATAAAATACAAGTATAAACGATGGGAATAGGATCCATTCTGGAAAAGACCGATGCAGTTCCATTTCCGAGGTTTTCTGGAGGAGTAGGGTGAAAACGCCGGTTCTACCACACTTTGTGACGTCATACTGTCTGGAAGTGACGTCATACTGTCTGGAAGTGACGTCATAGCGTCTGGACCGGAAGTATTGTCTGGACCGGAAGTGACGTCATGTCTGGAAGTGACGTCATCATGTCTGGACCGGAAGTGACGTCATAGTGTCTGTTTGTTTCTATCTGCTTCAGTTTTTTGGATGGAGCGCGCGCACGTGTTGGGATGACGTCATGATGAAGGGTAAACGTCATAGCAGAGTGTGCGTAAACGAAACGTCATTTTGTTTTCGTAATTTGAAATAACGGACTTCCGTTGAAGTGTGGAACTTATATTTGTAACATGCCGCCATTTTAACCTTGTAAAAAGTGGAAAATTGGTATAACTTCCGTTATACTTGGTCGATTTACATGAAAATTGCAC
Source organism: Protula sp. h YS-2021 (assembly GCA_949752745.1). Lineage (NCBI taxonomy): Eukaryota > Metazoa > Annelida > Polychaeta > Sabellida > Serpulidae > Protula > Protula sp. h YS-2021. Next base: position 51,686,935 of record OX457026.1, on the reverse strand, counting down.
TGTTTGATTCAGTTTTATGTAACGTTTTAACATTAAGTGGTTATAGGCTATTTACACCGATGGCTGTATGCATAATGTGACAAACCGCCATTTTAACTTTGTAAAAAGTGAAAAAATGAGATAACTTTCGCTATAGTTGGTCGATTTGCATGAAACTTTCACTGTTTGGTTCAGTTTTATATCTAGTTTTTGTTATAATGTAGTCATGGGCTATTTGCGCAGCTGGCTGTAGGCATAATTTGACATTTGCCATTTTAACTTTTTAAAAAGTGGGAAAAGTGTGATAACTTTCGTTATGGTTGACCGATTTGCATGAAAATTTCACCGTTGGATTCAGTTTGATGTCTTAGTTTTACAGTAGTTTATGCATAGGTAGGTTGTTGGAATGGCGCGCGCCCACCATTTAAACATGTGTTTGAATAAGTTTTACGTCAAACTATTGTTCAACAAGTTGTTTAGCAATTGTACAACAATTGTTCAACAAGCTGTTGTTGAACATGTTCAACATGTTGTTGAACATGTTCAACATGTTCAACATGTTCAACATGTTCAACAACATGTTCAACAACATGTTCAACAAGTTGAACATGTTCAACATGTTCAACATGTTCTACAACATGTTAAACAAGTTGAACATGTTCAACATGTTGTTGAACATGTTGAACATGTTGAACATGTTCAACATGTTCAACATGTTCAACATGTTGTTGAACAAGTTGGTCGATTTGCTGAGTCAGCAATTTTAGCAATTTTAACAAGTTTGGCATTTTTGAGCAAGTTACACACCATATTTTGATTACATCGAAGTAACATAAAAGGAAGAGTGAGACATGTATTTCATACCTATCAAACAGAAACAAATTCTGCTGAGTTTTTTTGGTAAAGCGCGCGCCTGTTCGAATGACGTTATTATGACGTTATAATGATGACGTGATGACTTCATAATGATGTCATGATAACGTCATAAAGACGTCATGACGTTAGACTCCTCTAAGCGGCATAACCCTAACCCTAGGCGTAGACAACATGTTCAACAACATGTTGAACTTGTTGAACATGTTCTTCAACATGTTGTTCAACAAGTTGAACATGTTCAACATGTTGTTCAACAAGTTGTATATAAGGCTATGTTTAAAGGCTTTTTCTTCATTTGAAAAGTGCATGTTGAACCGAAAGGATGTATAAATGCAACATTTGTTTGAAATCTTACAATTGGCCACAAAGTCTTAAAAGGTACTTAAAGAATGCTCACACTTCAGAAGAAGAAGAATTGGAGATAGATATGGAAAACCCTGTAAAACCACCTATCACTGAAACTTTAGATGAGTCTTCTATGGAAAGTCAAAGCGTCAACATGACTGAAAAGAATGCACATGCTTGTACAGAATGTGGTGCGTTGTACAACAGTCAAGAAGCTTTGTTTAAACATATGGAACATTGTGTTGAGGGTGATGATGACGACAGCTCTGAAAGTGAGTCAGAAACAGACTCTGAAAGTGAGTCAGAAGCAGACTCTGTTTGGTATGATATGGTTCAAGAAGTCTACGATGAATATGATACCAAATTTCAAGAAAAGGTTTCAGAATATGAAGAACAAGGGCTTGAAGATGCGCGTGAAATAGCAAGTGATGACTTTCGACCCATTTATAAGCGTCGACTTAAACAACTGTTTATGAGACTATTCAAATATGCCCAACGTCTACAACAAAACGAACATTATGAAACCATTTTAGAAGACTTCAATTACTTTGTTGATGAAAAACATTACGAGTATTCAAAGGCACTAAAGGCGGCTATAAGAAGAAACGATGCATTCTTTGAAGAGCTTCTAGATGAGGAGGAGGAAGATGAAAGCAGTGACGAAGAAAGTGATATGAATGCCAGTGAACAGAGTGAAGCAGATGAAGAAAAATAGACTTATTTGACTAAACATTATAATAAAGACTTTGTAAATCAATAAATGTTATAATATTGTTATAGATTTAAGCTGTATGTATTTAAGTGTATTTAAGTGTATTTAAGTGTATTTAAGTGTAGTTAAATGTATTTAAGTGTATTTAAGTGTATTTAAATGTATTAATAAACCTATTCAACATATGTCTTGTTTTTTCTTTGCTTGAACTACAACTTGTTGAACAATTTGTTAAACAGCATGTTGTTGAACAAGTTGAACATGTTGAACATGTTGAACATGTTGAACATGTTCAACTTGTGCAACAACATGTTGAACATGTTGAACATGTTCAACTTGTTGAACATGTTGTTGAACATGTTGAACATGTTCAACAACATGTTGAACATGTTCAACAACAGCTTGTTGAACAATTGTTGTACAATTGCTAAACAACTTGTTGAACAATAGTTTGACGTAAAACTTATTCAAACACATGTTTAAATGGTGGGCGCGCGCCATTCCAACAACCTACCTATGCATAAACTACTGTAAAACTAAGACATCAAACTGAATCCAACGGTGAAATTTTCATGCAAATCGGTCAACCATAACGAAAGTTATCACACTTTTCCCACTTTTTAAAAAGTTAAAATGGCAAATGTCAAATTATGCCTACAGCCAGCTGCGCAAATAGCCCATGACTACATTATAACAAAAACTAGATATAAAACTGAACCAAACAGTGAAAGTTTCATGCAAATCGACCAACTATAGCGAAAGTTATCTCATTTTTTCACTTTTTACAAAGTTAAAATGGCGGTTTGTCACATTATGCATACAGCCATCGGTGTAAATAGCCTATAACCACTTAATGTTAAAACGTTACATAAAACTGAATCAAACAGTGCAATTTTCATGTAAATCGACCAAGTATAACGGAAGTTATACCAATTTTCCACTTTTTACAAGGTTAAAATGGCGGCATGTTACAAATATAAGTTCCACACTTCAACGGAAGTCCGTTATTTCAAATTACGAAAACAAAATGACGTTTCGTTTACGCACACTCTGCTATGACGTTTACCCTTCATCATGACGTCATCCCAACACGTGCGCGCGCTCCATCCAAAAAACTGAAGCAGATAGAAACAAACAGACACTATGACGTCACTTCCGGTCCAGACATGATGACGTCACTTCCAGACATGATGACGTCACTTCCGGTCCAGACATCATGACGTCACTTCCACTCCAGACAGCACTTCCGGTCTAGACAGCACTTCCGGTCCAGACGCTATGACGTCACTTCCAGACAGTATGACGTCACAAAGTGTGGTAGAACCGGCGTTTATACCCTACTTGGAGGCAATCGGAAAGGGATTATAGGCAGATACCTTAGTAGTTCCTGAGTGCTCTTATTTCAGACAGACGGGCAGACACAGCCGCGGGCAAAATGACAGACAGACAGACAGACAGACATTGTACAGTCCTGGTTTGTAAAAAGAGACAGTTTCCAAATGATTATCGATTACTTTATCGTAAATCTTTAGTTTTGTTTGGTGCAGACGATGAAGGGTCCGATGTCGAATCGGAACCGGGTATAACACTCAGCCGCAAGCAACGCCGAAATCGAACCACATTTTCAACAGAACAACTAGAGGCTCTGGAGAAAGCATTCGAACGCACCCACTATCCGGACGTTTACACGAGGGAGGAGCTCGCTCAAAGAACGAATCTGACGGAGGCGCGAGTCCAGGTTTATATCTAAGCTCAAAAGTTTATTCTACGTAGGCGCATATGTTCAATCACTTCTGTAATAAATAATCTTCGTATATTTTAATCTTTACAAACGTGTAAACATTGAAGAGCTGGAAACACAGGGACAGGAAAGTTTTCAGTATTGGTGGCGGTGGTAAAAAAAAAAACAAGTGTATGCCTCCAATAATATTATTGGGAGTTTCCTGGGTTCCTTATAATCCCTCGTACGATGAAGTACAGCAGTGCAGTAATCAGTTCAACTGTTGACAATTGACTATTTTCAGGTTTGGTTCAGCAACAGGCGCGCCAGATGGCGCAAGCAGATGGCCAGTGGTCAGCTCATGGGTTACAACCCTTACTTGGCCTCAGCAGCTTTCCCGCCAGTGACACCCTTGTCCCCGGCAACACAAGTGCCTTCTGGTGAGTTGGTCCTGGGTTTGTAACAGACCAGACCCATGCATTATGTGAAAATTAACTGCATTTTACTTGAATGTCCGGCAATAGTGGATTACTGAAAATTGCTTAAACTGTTTTGAACATTATGGCAAATTCCCTGAAGTAGAACTAAATGAATTAAAAAAAGGGATGATAAAAGTAGAAGCTGAAACTCTCACGTACGTAGGATTTCAGCTTGAAACCTGAAAAAAGGCAGAGGAGGTTTGAGAGGGGCGTTGCACGGCTGTAATCCCCATTCAGGCTATTTAAAAAATATGCAAAATAATCGACTCTGTTGTATATAGGAGTCAAAAGCCTTTTGTTAAATGCTACTTTAAGAAAATCCTGAAGAAGCTTAACATAAGGCGCACGTCAACATGAAAATGTCGCCCCCACCCCCCCCCCCCCCCCCCCAGCCTAAACAATATGTATGTCATTTTCAATTGCTGCTTGAACTGCACTGATTTTCAATAAAAAGATTCTATTTTAGCAGATAGTGCATGCTGGAATGCAGCTACTTCTATATCACAGATGTGCAAGCCAGACCCTCTCTACGCCGATACGCTCTTCCACCGGCCACAGGTAAACTACATCAATAGTTAAACGATAATAACTATATTAACTACAAGTAACAAGTTAGGAGAGGCACGGTCAGCGCTCCATCCGCTGTGTATTCCTGCACGTCTAGACAATTAACGAATGCGACAACACACATTCTGATTTTCTTTGAAACAAAGTGTTTGTACAGTTCAGGCTAAAATTATATTAGATTCGTATATACGAAAGTAAATCACACAAAACGTCTTGCAACGAGCAACCGAACTCAATAGCAATTTTAGAAACCCGACCTTTTCAATCAGCCCAACTGTTTATTTATACGTCCACTTTATGGACACGCAGCAGTGTGAAAAATAACCAACACAACAAACTGAAATAATTAAGCATATATACTGTTGCGTGTCTACACATTAACGCCAGTGTATTTCTATTTGTGTCATTAAGGATTGCGTGTGACATAATAATACGTGAATAGTGTTGCAACTTTTTTCCGAGTAGCACTGCTAATGGGCGTTATACTACAACGTGCTCGTACAATAACGCACGCTTTCGAGAGCTGATGTAAATACTCAGAGATTCTCAGCAATTAAAGAGTTTAAAATAAGGGGGCAGTGACTAAGCTGTTAAAACTAGTTTAAGGCGATGAAGCACAATCTTAACCTTCTGCTATTTTTCGTACCTCCAAGTCTCATTAACTATTCTGACTTGAACATGCAACATTTAAAAATTGTGCTCGGAGTCATAGTCGGTTCTTTTGGTTTCTTACATTATGTATGAATGGTGCCTGAGGCATCCAGTAGGATGACTAAGTGTATGCGTTTCTCGCTATGAGGACAAACGAAAGGCGCAGCTATTTCGAACGAATAATTTATAAGCAAATTTGAAAGTTTTAATTACTCAAGAAAGGGCCACTAACGTCATACACCGGAATAGAGCACCCGGAAATAAGACCACCCGGAAATAAGACCACCCGCAATAGGACCACCCGGAAATAAGACCAGCCGGAATAGGACCATCCGGAAATAAGACCACCCGGAAATAAGACCATCTGGAATAGGACCACCCGGAAATAAGACAACTTTTCTAAGCCCCATTTTAGTTCAGTCCCATTATTAAGAACCTCGGAGATAAGACCATCCTAGAATTAAGACCACTTTTCACCAGTCGCACAGATGGTCTTATTTCTGGGGTTCTGGTGTATATCGCCTATCTTTCTTAATTGTATTTTGCGAGAAAAAAATAACCATCTTTTCGAATGAAGCAAACTTCAATATAAAACATGAGTAATGTTAACGAATGCTGAGATACATAGATCAAAGTTTGTTTCTTCAGATTGGATCAATGCCATATTTGCCGTCCAGTCAAGCTCTGTTCAACCACATGGCGGCAGCACCGTCGCCCCTGTCTTCGTATCAGTACAACAAATACGCGTCCCAGCTATCACATGCGTACAACTACGAAGCCAAGCAACAAACGCCTTACGACAGCAAAATACACACGCCGTATGACAGCAAACTTCACTCCTACACGACCTATCCTGATGTCCATCATAGCGGGAGTTACTCAAATATGGTGAGCAGTGGCTATTCGCACATTGACTTTGGGATTAGTGCCGCGGCTGCCCAGCGCTTGGCGTCTGCTGTTTAAGACGATATGACGCCATTAAATAACTGTCCGTGGTCGCTCAAAAATAGACCTGCATATAAGAAGCTGCCGAGAAAACAGTAACAATGGCCAACTTGTGGTGCTTTTAACAAGCTGCCGAGAAAACAGTAACGATGGTTAGCTTGTGGTGCTTTTAACAAGCTGCCGAGAAAACAGTAACGATGGCTAGCTTGTGGTGCTTTTAACAAGCTGCCGAGAAAACAGTAACGATGGCTGGCTTGTGGTGCTTTTAACAAGCTGCCGAGAAAACAGTAACGATGGCTAGCTTGTGGTGCCTTTAACAAGCTGCCGAGAAAACAGTAACGATGGCTAGCTTGTGGTGCTTTTAACAACGCTGGCAAAGTTGTGGGTCTTTCTAGTCGTTAGCAGACAAGGCCGAGAAAATTGCATTTATCTATTTGCTGTGGAACACACGTTATGCATGGTTTGAACATGCCCTTATTCTCCAGTTAGTGCCCCAATGGGATCCTGAATCCCCGGGCATTTTTTGAAACAAATTTATCTTGAAATTTATGATCACCAACCAAAAGTGTAACTGTAATATGGATATATGTGATCTTTATTTCTTTATGAATATTCTACATATCACATGGAACCACGTCTTGGGTGGCAAAGGGAAGGGGGAAGGGGCGGGGGGGGGGGCTCGCCAGTACAAAGATAAAACCCAAAGGGGAAAATGTCTGCGATTGGGTCAGGGTTTTTCTTCTCGTTTTTTTTTTTTTGTAAGAAAATGAGAAAACTCGACCTTCCTAGGCTCAGGGCCAGCTCCTTAAAATTTCTGTGTTGTCTCGCTTGCTGCCAGGTAGCACGGAATTCAAGTGCTAGCATGTCTTTAAATCTCATCGATTTTAACCTGTCGATTTTAGTGCGGGGGTGACATTGGTTTCTGATTTCTGAAAGCAAATACATGAATCTGATTTATCCCTTCATAATTAATTTACAGCCGATGAAAAAAAAATGATGTAAGCCGTTGAAAAGACTTCTAAGCGATAATTGATTATTTTGCCAGTAGATATTAAAAATCTCGTTTATAACCCGCAATGAATTTGTACTGAGTAAATACACATCTGAGTAAGGTAAAAACTGTAATAAATTTGTACATATGTGCGATCAAGTGAAACAAACAAGAAATGTCTGTATGTTTGGATGGAAACTGGACTATAGAAAACGCAATTGAGCTTTTTTATCGGATAAATAATCTGACATTTTTTACACCCTCTAAATAAATGTTTTTAAAATTGTGCACTAAATCGTCTATATTTTGTTTATCTTAATTTCACATGCGTATTCGCATATTTAATACAAGAGACACGGTTACTTTTGAAAGGAATTAGAACCGCTGTCTGTGCATTTAAAATAATAACGTTAAGATGTGTCGTGGTATGACAGTGGGGCAATTGTCATATTACATAATGTGAAGTAAATATGTATAATTAAATCTCTGCTTCCGTTTCCTTGACTTGGTCACTTGAAAATGGGTGATATTTTTGTTAAACATGAAATATAAGCGAAAGAACTTGGTTGTACTACTATTGTTCGTTATGACGATAACTTTATGCAATGTATTCATCATTTTACCACATCAGATGAATTCTGCCCTTGCGGTACACTATTTAGAAAACACCAACGAGACACACAACCTGCAGCCGCAGTTAAACATGAAAACTGCTATTGGACAACACAGGCTACCTGACAACTCTACGTTTGATCAACATGAAAACCAAGAATATTCATCATTCATTGTAAAAATGCACGGCAGTTTGAGAATCGCTGAATATTTACTCGAGACTGTGATGAAAGATCGACAGACGGTTATTGAATATTACAAGAAGAACTTCAACAAAAAGATAAAAGAAACAAAAAATGCAAAGAAACGTCCCAATGATAAGCTTAATAACTCGTGTGCTATAACATCTCCTATGCATTTAGCCTTTTCTTCTTGCGAGGGAGAGCAAGAGGAGAAACATCACTTAGAAGAGGTGGAAGTGCTTTTAAAATCCGTGCTGTATTTCACGTCACGTGGCGTCCATTTCCACATATTCGCGACGCCATTTAATCGGTACTACATCAGGCACTTACTCAACGGCATGAAACTTTCAAACACGACACAGTTTTGTATCAGTTTTTATGAAACACGATTCCCAAATGTATTTATAAAATCAGGTAAGCGCACCGCATTTCTAAAAATAGACAACCTTTTCCGACCCTGCTCGGCGCAGCGGTTGTTCATGCACCACGCGCTGGATGATATAGCAAAGGTGATCTACCTGGACACTGACGTCATCGCGCTGGGGCCATTGCAAGAGTTGTGGGACGAATTTCAGAAGTTCAATGCTACTCAAATGGTTGGATTGTCTCCGATTGCCCTACATAGATCTTACTACACATTTCGGAAGATTCCCATGGCTAGTGCTTTTGGCCATAACGCCGGGGTTGCTTTGTTGCACTTGGACAAAATACGTGGTGCAAACTGGGATCAAGAGTTGATTAATATTGGCTTAAAACTCCAGTATCATGTACAAATCCTTGGTGACCAGGATATGTTAAATGGCTACTTTCACAACCACCCCGAGACTTTATACGAGATGTCGTGTGTGTACAATTACAGGCACGAGTACTGTAGCCCGGATAACGAAAGACCGGAATTCGCCAAACGGACTCAAGAATGCTTGGAAGCCGAATCAAAGGGTATATTAATCTTACACGGAGTTGGCAACTCTTTTCAAACTGGAAATTATTTATCAAGATACATTTTTAAAGCTTTTCAATATCTTAGTTTAATGTCCACGAAACTGTCGGATTTGGTGCGGATACTGAAATATGTATCGAATATGGCAAAAGGCACGAAGTGTGGGGAAAGTGCCGACATATTTTACCGCAGACTTCTTCTCCTCAGTGAAAATATGACAACTGGATAAAAGCACTTAAAATATGTTATGTTTTGTTTAAATTAAGCAATGGTTTTCAAACCCCTTGTAATCCAATGCTTCAGGACCATAAGAGAACAAAAATTAAAACATTTCAACCAAGGGGCACGAAGTTCCGACAAAGTGTTGCGAGCAAAATGCTGCGAGAATGCTGCTGTTTGAGGCTACTCTCAAAGGCAGACGGTCCTGAATATGCAATACCATTTTCACATTTATTAAACAGTTGCAGATATAAGAAATTAACTTATCTAAAAATTGATTTTTTTAATATCAAGAATTCATGTTTGATCTCAAAAATGTGTATTCTGATATCAAGAATTAATATTTGCTCTCTGTAATTATATTTTGGATATCTCTAAATGTATTCTTTATCTCAAAAATAATTATTCGTATCAATAAATACTTATAGATATCAACAAATATTTATTGATATCATAAATGATTTAATGATCTCAAAAATTGATCTTAAGACATCAAAAGTTCGATTTTTGATAACAAAAATGGATTATTTGAAAGCAAAATCTCAATTTTTAGCTCAACAATTTATTTTCCTTTTATTATATCAAGAATTTATTTTAGATAACATTATCTGAGAATAAGACTTTTCTCATTTAGATTTTGAAATCTGCAAATGAATTTTTGATCTCAGCTTCTGACACCAAGATATCAGTCTATTTTTATATCTAAAATTCAGAAGCAAAAATCTGTGAATAAAATAATGACTGGTCCCTGTATACAGAATCTATGGAATGCCGTTTTCACATTTATTAGTGAATTATTGATATCAAGAATTAATTTTTGACCTCAAAAAATGATTTTTTGATATCAAGAATTAATTTTTGATCTCAATTAATCCATGCTTTGATATCAAGAATTCATTTTTGCTATCTGTAATTGTATTTTTAATATCTCTAAATGTATTCTTGATCTCAAAAAATAATTTTTGATTTTCTATACATTGATATCAAGAATTTATATCAAATATCATTATTTCAGACTGATACTTTCTAAATTTGTATTCTGAAATCTGCAAACGATTTTTTGATCTCAAAAACTGATTCTTGATATCAAATTATCAGTCTATTTTTTTTATAAAAAATTCAGAAACATACATCTGTAAATAAATAATGGCTGTCCTTGTATACAGAATCTTTATTTTATTTTTTTTATTGTACAAAAAAAAAGAAGCAATTCTTGAGATCAAAAATTGTGTTGTTATTATTGATCTCAATAATTCAAATTTTCATCTCCAAAATTTAATTGGCGATTCGTTATATTTTATGTCAATGTGTGTCTCCCGTAAGATTTTTTAGGTTTGTAAAATTGATTTTTTGATCTCAAAAATAAATTTTTGCCATCTAAAATTCAATTAATTATAAAAAAAAATGAGCTCTATATTGATTTATTGATAAATTATATTTTCAAAATTATTTTAAAATTATATTTTGATATCAAAAATGAAGCATTAAATGTTAAAATAGTGGTCCATATCTAAAAGCTACGCAAGATTTTGGGCTGAAAAAAATTAGAACAAAAACCGAAAATAAACCCTTTTCAGCTCCGAAACTCAAGGATAAAACATGGATAAAAAGTCTGCACAAACTCTCCTGGAACTTTGGAGTTCGAAACGCCTGACAATTACTTCATTAGGGCAAATCGCACTAAATGCTGAATACTTTCCTGGGGGGGGGGGGGGGGGGGGGCAGCCAATTGCAAGAACAATTACACGACCACATAGCTAATGATGCTAATAAAGCCATTTTAAAACGAGAACTCATTTCTCAAAGGCGAAATATAAAACACTTAACTAAAAAAATATATATTTCTAAAATCACTTTCTCCTTTCAACTAGAATGTTAAAAATGCTTCCGTCTGATTTTGGTTTGCTATTCTTTTGCAGACAAGCCTTTTTTTCAGATTCCGAAACCCTTCTGAGAAACTTTTTTCCCAATGCGAAACCTTTCTAGGAAACAAAAAACAGCTTTGTTACTAACTCGATGAAAGGCATTCCTCCCATGACCAGGCGAGATTTTGCATCCACGCGTGGTTAATAAAAAACCAACCAAAGCAAATAAAACACACCGCAGTGTAGATGTTCGAACATGCGAGAGGCTTGTGGAGAAGCTGCTGCAGAGCAAATGCGTGGCTTTTGGTTATAAACAACATAAGTTTTTTTGTTTTGTTTTGTTTTTTGTTTTTTGTTTTTTTTTTTTTTGCTTCGCGTTATGATCATGAAACTGAAAACAAGACGAAAACAAACGAGAAGCTCATTCCGCTGGCGAAATGTTAAACACTTGACAAAAATTAAAACGCAAAAATACTTCCTTCAGTGGGTTATTTCTTGAATAATATAGTGCAAACAACACAGCTTGAATACGTCTTATAAGCCAAGTAGTGTTTGGTTGTTGTTGACTTAAAGTTTTATTGACTGATTAGGCATACGCCATGCTATCTATTTACGCAGTGAGAGCTCGCACAAAGCTCACTGAGCAAATGTGTATGCTGTGCCTTCGGTAAATGCTACGCATTTACTTGCAAAAAATACACTCTTTTCACATGGCGTTTTAACAAAGAAAACGAAATAAAAGACGAAAATAAAAAGTGACATGCACATGTTCAGATCAAGCTCTTCATAAGTCCCAAGTTTCATGGTCGTAGGGGCCATAGTGTCAGAGAAGAAGAAGACACAAAAAATCGGAAAAAGTGTCAAGAAGAAAAAAAAGGACGAATTTTGCTCGCACAAATTCATATAACCCTTGCAAGCCACACGCTTGTCAAGTGTTAATTAAAACGCAAAAATACTTCCTTCAATGGATTATTTCTTGAATAATATATTGCAAACAACACAGCTTGAATACGTCTTATAAGCCGAGTAGTGTTTGGTTTCTGTTGACTTAAGGTTTTATTGACTGATATAGCATAGTCCGTGTTAGCTATTTACGCAGTGAGAGCTCACACAAAGCTCACTGTGCAACTGTGTGTGATGTGGGTTAAATGCTACGCATTTACTTGCAAAAAATACACTCTTTTCACATGGCGTTTTAACAAAGAAAACGAAATAAAAGACGAAAATAAAAAGTGACATGCACATGTTCAGATCAAACTCTTCATAAGTCCCAAGTTTCATGGTCGTAGGGCCCATAGTGTCAAAGGAGAAGAAGACACAAAAAATCGGAAAAAGTGTCAAGAAGAAAAAAAAGGGACGAATTTGGCTCGCACAAATTCATATAGCTCTTGCAAGCCAAAGGCTTGTCAAGTGTTAAAAATGAGGTCTCAACTTCAGATCAAATACCACTTATGTGCGAAATTTGCTGGTCCCAGGGCAGGTATTTCCAGTGGAGTGGTAAAGACAAAATGACGGACCAGTAAAGAGAAATAAAAGGTCCGAAACACTGGTCCAGTGCAATTTCAGTACACTTGTTGCAAGTCTTCGACGTGCCAAGTGTCAATGAAACAAACACTGAAAGTTTCTCAGATCATTTCCGTGTCAAATAATGAAAACATTACAATACTTTATTGGCAAGAGAATCTCCATTAAACGACAGCTTGTTTATAGATGGTTCAATTGGTCTCGATGTGCCACAAATTGAACTGGAAATATCTATGGCAAAGTAACGATAAAGTAATTTTTCCGTTTTTAAGATGAAGATGAAAAAAAAAACATGTTCAGTTTGTGTTATGTATTTCGCGTTAAACGCAGTTCCTAAAGCAAATGGTGCCAAACAGACAAGTTTTCGAAAGTAAAACATAGAAAATGAAACAATACAATTCAATTATAATTCAGCAACATTTACAAGCGCACGGTAATTTTTTTGCCCAATAAAACCTTTCGCTGGTCTTATATAGAGAATGCAGTTTTATTGATGCCATCCTTCAGAAGTTTAGCAATTTGGTAAGATCCTCGGTAAAAGCTCTTCAGCTGAAACAAGGCCTTTTCTATGTCACTGTCGTTATGCTTTCTCAGACGCCAGGGGAGTTCATATCTCACATCTTGCAGTGCGTCTTTTACAAACTGGCCCGCCTAAAACAAATATATGCCGTCAAAACATTACTTCTTATGTGGCTCTAAATTTCTAGCTAACCAAGCCTAAACAAAATTAAAACATACAAGAAAATTAAAACCAAAACTACAAGAAAACTTTGATACATTTTTTTTTATTTTGTCGTCTTTTTATTTGCCTTTTCTATTTAAAAATCTATTTCTTCTTGAATAGTTACGTCTTTCAAACAGTTTTAGTAATTGGAAGGGGGGAGCTTAAGGCATTATAAGAGTTAAGCTTCCTCCTGCAAATATTGTCAGAGAAAAGTACTTTTATTTTCTGAAATTTTGAGGATTCACAAAAAAAAAATCAAAATTCATCCATTTTGTCAATCAAAAATATTTCTCTCGGTACAATTTTTGCACTGTAGCGAAACATGAACACTAGTACACAATGTGGTCCGGTGTCGAATATTATCATTTTAGGCGGTAAATTTTGATGTCCTTTTGAAGAATCCACGACATTTTGTTGAACGACACTTTGTCCAGAGATATTTTGTCGAAGACATTTTGTCGAGAGACATTCTGTCGAAATTTATAATTACTGGTACATTCTTAATAGTATTTTTTTTATTTCTCTACTTGAATTTGCATTCTTAATTGCAATTAATATTTTAAACGAGTGTGATAAAATTGAAATTGCTAATTGTAATACACTAGCTAAAAGAAATTAGGCTTGTAGAATCCTACGCGAAAAAACCACTGCCACGACACAAATAAAGACTAAAATTTATTTTCAGAGACACGTGTAGTTTTACTCAGCAACGAGAACACTACAATAGTGACTTTAAAGAGCGAAATGGTGCGCGAGTGCAAATAAGAAATGTGTTTTGGTATATTTTTGCAGGAAAACAAAAAATACCCCTCCCTCTCTTAAAAAGAAAAAAAACAGCTATTGCAAAATGTCTGGATGCCGCTCTGGAGACAACATTTTGGCGAATTTTCCAGTTTTCAGTACTTTTTTTGGCAAAATTTAGACAAAAATAGCGCATGATATAAATGTTTTGCCAACCGTATCTATTTGTACGGCTTGCATCCTAAAGCACCTTAAAACACCAGAGCACGTACTAAAGCTTAAACAATGTAGACTGAGTAGTGAACCTTCGGATCAAGGCCATAATAATCGGCGACTGGAGTGGCTACAGCACATGGCAGTAATAAGATGAACAAAATGAGATGCATGTTTCTTTACAGATACAGTTTCGCGGCACCTGGAAACCGCCACTTTGTGGTCTTGCTATTTTGTTGCATAAACCTGACTTGAGCTTGACCAGAGCTTGTTTTACGTTTGGTTGAACCGGGATCCCGAATTTCATGAACGACATTTCATCCAGCATTTCATCCGGTGACATTTCATCCGACGATTTTTCATCCGAAAATGAATGACAAAGTACGACATTTCATCCGAATGTTTTTTTTTTTCAGGTTAGACTTGAAACTGAGTGTGAGGTTGCTTAATTTGTTTGTTTTTTTGTGATTTTACCGATGGTTTGGTAATATTTTGAAAATAAACACCACTTCTTAGTTGATCCATTTAACGTATAAAACTGGTCATTTACTTCACATGTAATTACAAATAAAGATACAAACTACATGTTATAACAGGTGTCCAGATCAAGGAATCAAAGCACACAAATGGACGTTAATTACTTGTGTCCAGTCCAAAACGTTTAAACGTTCTGCAGCTAATCAGAGTACATTTGACCAGTTTCTAACACAGGACTCAGTCGTCGTTACTCTCCCGACTCACTGGCTTCCACCTAATATTGAAACTGACACCTCACAGGAACCTAGCTACCGTTTTATGGCCAGAGGCGCGATCTATGAAGGTGCGCAAGCGATTTTGCAGAACACGTGACTCACGACGGACTCGCTTACGGGAGGGTTGACCAAAACGTGCGAGATCAAGGTACGAACAGAACAGTCTTCCTTCTTCAGAAAGTATATCAGAACTCAAATGCTGGGGTGTAAATATCCAACTGGGTACGAAACCATCCATGCCTCGCACTGGTTGTTTCTGCGGGATTTGTCATTGACAGTGACGTCGTTCACACTTCACAAATGCGGTGGAAAACGCAGAGGTATTCGGCGAACGCGGCGCAGTCTGGGGCATTGACGTTGACGAGTCGAAAAGTGCCATTCACGTAAGTGTTGGAAAAGTAATCCACCAGACCTTGTGTGCCAAGCGGGGCGTTTTCACGCAAATAATCGAACCCTGTTTGTATATATTCTGGCGGTAGGAAGGCTAAAGCATCAAGCTGGGTGCAGAAAAGCTTGATATTCTCATCGGCCGATACTGTTCTGCAAGGCCTAACTCTTGCATTTCACGCCAGGTCACTTGTTTGAGGTGATAAAATCATCCTCGAATCTGTACATCAGGGTCCAGAATTTCTGTCAAGGCAGGAATTACTGCAAGCTCGAATAACGAAACACGGTGGTCGGTTCCGGAAACAGTTTTTTCGACTCGCAGTTTGCAAGTATTGCTCGAAATAGTTCCTTGTAAGCAGCCTGTGACTTGCTTTGCATCAGCGCATACACTGTTGAAATCGCGGTATTTCCCAGCAATGCGCGAATAACATAAAGCTGCTAAAAGCCCCTCGGAGAACCACTTCAAATGTGCCATCCATTTTCCACGTGTCTGACGAAACAAGAATGCGTAGTGAGGCTGGAGAACCAAAGATCAAAGTACGCGAATTCGCTTCTTGTCCGTTGTCTACATTAAAAATGGTTCAGCAATCTTGCTGGTCGTTTGCGCGAAAGAACCTTCAACAAGCACACCCTCAACGCGGTCAGGCACTGGTGGCGTATTATGGCTCGCTTGCGCTTAACATGGCGTTTAAGCGTCGAAGCGTGTCCGAGCGTTCTCTAATAATTCAGAGCGCTTTGACTGAATAACGAAAGCAGGAGCCTGTCGGTGTTGGATGCCATTTCCTTCAAAGCATTGCATGCTTTGATAACTTCCCCTGTAAAAATATCAATAAAATAAATATCATAAACATTTTAAACAATTTTAATTTTGAACAACTTTTAACACGAATGCATAAAGCTGACTATGCTAGGGTCAGGATCATGGTTGTGTGGATCAGGATCTCTCAAAATAAAACACATTTTCAACGTCCCTTTACAGCCTGTGTCACTACTCGTGCACCGTCACTTTAGTTGATTATCGTTTTCACGTTTCTCTACATACAAGAAATTATCCAGAATTATTTTCAATTTCCCCCTATTACTTTGCATAACTTCCACCTTTGAGCTTACTATAATTCACCCCAAACCGGACTTACCTTGTATACAAATTCTGTGACATCGGAGTATCATAAGATTACGCTGAAATTTATCTCTTTGCAGACAGAGGATCGCTTTCCAGACTGCTCCACTTTGTTCTGTGTCGAAGCTACCCCCAGCTTAGGGATTTAAGTGCACACAACTTCACCAGGATCAAGTCAGAGTGACAGTGAATGGCATTAAACGAATACGGCTTTGATGTTACTTTGTGGTGAATAGATGTGTTTTGTTTCAGAGTACCGTTGCTTTGCAGTTTGTGTTAAAATTTATCTGTGAAAAATCCGGATGAAATGTCGTACTCTGCCACTTATTTTCGAATGAAATGTCATCGGATGAAATGTCGTGGATTCTGTTGAACCGACCTGATTTGTGTTTGTCGAAACTGAAATGGGCAATGACTGCTAAGTGTTTTGTTCAAGAGGTGAACCCACGTCAACATACAGCCACTCTACAGATCTTGTTTTAGGCGTGTTGCATAGATTTCGGACTCACAACCTCTCCCAAACAGAAAAGCTACGATGTGGTTTGGGAATTACAATTAAGGAGCATTTTTGTCAATTGATATATGTCCATACCTTGGAATCGTCTAAATCTACAAGAATCCAGTTATATTCGCGGAATGTTTTTCTTGCAAGTGTTTTGTATTTCAAATGGTTTATTCCATCTACTTTCCAGGTTCGCTTTCGAAAGCTATGCCTTCCCAGCAAAAATCTGCAATAAATAAAATTAAAATCACGCTGTTGTAATCGAAGCGGAGAATGACAGTTTGAACAGTTAGACTTGATTCTGGTTTTCTGTATTTCTGCCAATATTTTTTTCGCTTTTCACAAAAGAAAAAATTTTCAACTAAGATGCCCCAAAAGTTATTATATATTATATTATTACGGAAAAGTGTAATTTTTAAAGCAATGACATAGAAAAACTTCATTAAAACAATTCAGTCAGTAAATGTATCGTGTACTTTTGATAGGTATCCAGACAATTCTTCCAACCACTGTTCATCTAGCGACAATTGAGTTCAATGGGCAGGCTGTACTTTCCCTTTTTTTACTATATGCCCACTTAAGAAAAATTAAATTGTTATAAATTCTCTCTGTAGTTTTCTTTTCAAACCAGATCAAATTGGTTAAAAATCGGAGTTTCGTTTTAAGATTTTCAAAGCAGGATTCCAAAGCACCTTTTAAAGAGGGTTGAGAGTCAACCAATCTGGAGTTTATTAGAGCCCAATCTTGTGAGATAATCCTGAGAGCTTTTGGTGTCATGAGAACAATATAAAAGGGTTTGAATTGAACAGCGCTCAAAGACGATTTATTGGGAACACCAAGCAGGCAGTGAATAGAATTAGAATGGAAATTATGCGGTAGAGATATTGATGACTGCGTTTGGTTGTTATTCATTGCCATTGGCGAAGTATTGTATGTGTGTCACGCATCACAAACGTCTAATTAAAGCAGCACAGAAGTAATAAAAAATATGAAGTTGTTTCAGTGGGTTTTCTTTTTTATCAAGAGTATAAAATCAATGCGTTTACACAAAATTCTATATGATTTTTTATGTTTTATTTCATTGCAATTTCGCGATTCTAAAAGAGATGTATGTAACATTTAATCTACTTTATAATATGATTTTTTATGTTGACACTGGCAAAGGGTGAGGTAGCACCAAAATTCAAAAGAGTAATCTAATTTAAATTACACGACCAAAACCCAAAACTATCAAACAGAACAGACAAAACTCGAAGACAAAACACTGGACATATGACAATTGGCGTAGAACGTTTTTCAGTTTTTAGCAGGCAATATTTTTAGACCGAATGCACATTCTTTTTTTTTTTTTGTACATTTTTGGCATCGTTAGACTGACCCAAATAAGCATCTTTCTTTTGTAAAATGTTTGCAACTTGCGTTTTGCCACAAATAAATTCATCCAATTTTCGAACACTTTTGCCATTGCTAGCCTTGATTATTTTCACTTTTCCGCCAGTGAAAGTTCATTTTTTTCCGCTTAACACCTCCCATTTAGATTTTTTCGAAGCGATATCTCTGTATCTCAATTGCAATTCAGTATGAATTACCCTTAAGCACTCCAGCAATTTATAGCAAAACGACAACTCTATACGTGAAACGACGTACTCAGGTTTTGTTTAGACCAATAAGCAGGGATTAAGGGAGCATGCAGCAACCAGTGTCTCACTGGGGTTTTGTTTGTTTGTGGTGAAAGACTGCTGTCCTCAGCAGACAGGTTAATTGTAACGCATCTACGGAGTAACGGACAAATAAACATGTCCTGACAGAAAGTGTTCCTAATGTACAGGTGTCCTTAATAGACAGGTGTCCTTAGCACAGGTTTTACTGTACACCCTTTTCCATATTCTGCACACTTACCAGTAAACTTTCTACAGACGATATCTATACAGTCTAGGACTTGATTCAAAGAACTTAATAACCTTATACATGATGCGAAAAAATCTGTTGAGGCCGTATTTCAGTCATTCTTATGTAGGTTTCACAAACAGTGTGTGTGTTTTACACATATTTCAAACTTATACATGACAGGAAACACTAAAAAGGCAAATTTAAAAGGAAATAATAATGATTTGATTGATTCAAAAGAGAGCGATATCAGAGTTACTGACAGATTTTAACGGGCGAAATTTTTAGATGCATTTAGCAGTTAACCGAGGTTGGTGTGTTTGTAGTAGTAATGTTTGTAGAGGAAGCTTGATTCTGTATCCAAAAATAGGACTAAAAAAGGAAAACGAAAAAAGTGCAACATTCAATGTGCACAGTCATCAGGCACGAAAGGGGCTGCGTTGTAATTTATATATATATATATATAAAACTATCGTTTTATTTCGCAAACCATCGCTTTATTTCGTAAAACGCTTTTACGAGTAGAAGCGTAGTTCGCGTTTTCCACCTTTAGGCAGGATTTAATTACATTAGCGGTAATCGACGCATAACTTGTGAATTGAACTTTTCCACACGAGGAGGCGTACAATGTAAATAAACATTGTCAAATATTGCCTTATAAGGTAATATTGGAAACACTCGTGTGTTTGAGATCTGGTGGCATCAGACTATCCAGCATTTCTTTTTATCTCAGAGACCCTCCGCCAAAGTGGATTTCAAAGTGGGGATGGATTTGGGCAGGTTGCTAGAGGTCTAAAGGTGGAGAACACATATTTCGCTTTTTCTCGTAAAAAAGCGTTTTACGAAATAAAACGACAGTTTTACTTCGCAAAAGCTAACGTTCGTTTATCTTTGTCTTTAGACGGGAATAGAAACTGGCGTTGGAGTAAAACCCGCTAGTCACGCCTTGTGTAGAAAAGTTCTTTCAAATATGAACTACACTTTTACCGATATGATATTTGTATTGAGTGAAATAAAAGACATCAAAGTACATTGAGGCGTTTTAATGAGTCTTAAACAATATAACAATCTTGATATACAATGATATATATACTATCAAGTAAAATAAATAATACTGAAAGAACGATAGTTTCAATATAAAACCCATATGGTTAGAGCCATAACTAGAAATGGTTCCAGTACTTGAAAGATAGACCATGTGGTTCCGACCACGTGGCTGGAGCCATTCATAGTGAATGCTTCTGCTCATCAGGGGCCAAGTGGCTCATTGGTATATATATGTGGGGAGTACCATAATCCAAGTGGCTCTACCCATTACCTACTTGACTCACTCCTCCCCTATTTCCTTGAAAGATAGATAGATTAGATTTCTTCGTTTAGCATTTACATATGCACACACAAAGACCATTGGAATGAAACGACTAAGACAAGTGAGTACTTACGTGTCTTACTACCATCCCCCTCCGACCTCCCATGGATGGTACGCCCAACCGATGTCGGGTGACGTACGAACAAACTGACTCATTTACGAACATCTGAAATATAACATGATGTCCTTTGATTGGGGGTAAATGGTACGATTTAGTTGTAACAGTCAGAGAGTCAGGGTCAGAAATAACTTTTTCCGCTGCTATAAGAGGACCAATTGAATAAAGCCCTCTTAATTCGTTGTGAGTGAACTCTTTCAGGTAGAACTTCAGAGCTTCTAAAATTACCCTTTTAATGTTATTTGACCTGCTACGTTAGGCCTAAGGGAGATAATTAACGCTTATCCGATCGATGTATCGACGTCCACTAACTGCCCTCCTGTAACATTTCTTTGATTATTTGGACAACATCCATCTAAAAGGTGACCGTGGTGAGAAATTGGTTTAGTTCGGACCAATCTATGAATAGTCTCCAACCCCCTGTTCTCTAGGGAACTAGAAATACTCGACTGAAAAAGCCCTGTTCGGATTCTGACATTTCTTGTATAGTGCTTTGGATTAGCAGTTTCATTACCAATGCCTGTACAGCCTGATTCTGCTCGGAGCCCTGGCTCTATGAAGTGGCTGTGTGTTATGGGGCCTTGTAATGGAGATGCACTGTCAGGCACCTGCCCCTGTTGTCTCTCTTGAATGGGAGAAAGTAGCCTTGCCGGTGCCAGCTGACTACCCGGCAAGATGCCCCCATTTTTACCTAAGCTTCGTAAAGTCTTCCTACGGGCCAAGAATCTTTACAGCTCAGTAGCTCTTATATTTCTTGTTATAAAAGAACGGCATCGCCCGGAGATGAGTCCTTCCCTCCGTCATTCCCACGCGGTGCCGCGGTTGTTGCTGCCTGAGAGGCACGGAGGCTGATGGAACTGCCATCTTGCTGCATTTGCCTCTTGGCTGACGGGTAGTGTTGTCGTGTTGAGGTATGCGCCTCTCCCCTTTGTGCTGCATCTTGAAGCGACCCCTACTGAAAGCAGCTCTTACATAGGGGCGTCCCGGCTGAGACATCAGAGTCAGATCCTGGTATTTGGCTTTATTCTCTAAATTGACTCTCTCGACATCTTGGGGAGTTCCTTTGACTGAGGATCAGCAATGCAGGAGGAAAGCATCTCTTCGCAACTGCACCATCGAGGCTGCTGCCTTTGCCGTGTCTTCAGTGGCTATGGAGACGCACTCTCCAGATTTAACGCCACTGGGTCAGATATTCCTCGTTGGGCTAGCGATTCTTTCCTTCCCCTCAGCGTATGATCCTGCGTTGAAGATATTCCAATATTTTAGCGTCGTTTTCCACAAGGGGATATCCGAGTCAGGCTTTACTTTAGGCATCTATACTGTTCTCTTTGAGGGTAGCTCAAGCAGTTCGATAGGGATGACGTTATCAGCGTATCAGCGTATCTATACGCGGGTGACCTGACCCCTAGTTGTCTGGATGGACATGACCTGGCCCTCTCCTATGTATATCCTCTGGAATTCTCTCTGGCAGCTACTCCAGCGCTAGCCAGAGCCAAGAATGCCTCTTATTGTGGTTCTTTGCTCTAAGAGTTAAACGAATAGAACACTCCTCTTTACCTTCGTAGAGGCTGCATGACTCTACTAGACGGTGTAATCTCTTTAGTTATATCCCTAAGCAGAATATCCTGCAGTAAGACTTGCGTTGCCTCTGTCACTGGTGGTCTCCCTTTTCAGGTGATCGCAGTTCGTCTAGAAGCATAATAAATTAGGTTACTGCCTCCACCTCCTATTTCTGAAATTCGACCATGGTGCGCATATCCTCTCCACCCGACAGAGGATGTGATGGCTCTTTATCCTCATCCGTCTTTTGGCTATCTTCCACTGACAAAAAAGTCTTTATCTATATCTCTGAGGTGAGCAGTAGAGGGACGCTGACTCTTGATTGAGTGTCTATATCTCCAGGATGCGGTACTGAAATAAGCCCTAATAGAGGAGTCCCATTCATTCCTCATCACTGGCTTGTCTTTCACTAGGTGGCGGTGTCTCCCTTATAATTAAGGGCTAGGTTCATACAAGGAATCTTTAATGAACAATTTCTGTTTATTTCATGCCGTTTGTTGCATTAGTGAAGAACAGTCGAGAACCTCTGAGAAATGGAACCGTTTCGTGCTGTTCTTGATTTCCGCCGAGGGAAGACATCACCTGGGACTCGTATTCCTTTGTTACCAAGGACTGGGATATTAAGTGACTTCAAGAGCGATCTCAGTTTCTGAGAAATCTATGAACTTCTGAGGGTTCGAAAGCTCAAGGACTTCATAGAAACTAAGATCGTTCTTGTGAGTCTTCAATGCCATCTGAGAGTGACATCACGTGGGACTCCTTCGTCAACTCTCTGCCCGATTAAGGGCTTCACAAAACGCCAGTTAAATTTACTAATTTTTATTTCTTACGAAGCAGACACCACGTGGAGCTGTGCCCTTTGTCAATTTGGTTTTGAATAAATTTAACAACTGTATTCCCATTTCCCCTTTGGTTTTGAGAGAGAGTATAAAGGGAATTGCATATTCTCAACAATTTTTCCAATGGTCTAGACGGTGACTTGCTTTTTGCCTTCAGTTAACGTTTTCGAGTGCATGCAGTTTGGGTTGTTCATTCTGTCAATTTCATTTCAATTTTTAGCGAAAAACACAATCAATTCATCAAAATTTGGTTTATCATTTTAATTCTCTCTCCTAATTATCGGTTCAGGTCGTCATTTCGTTATTTTCTATTTGGTTCGGGCATACAAAATATTCAATACCTAACTACAGTGGAACCTCGGCATCGGACCACCTCCCTCTTGGAACCACCTCTGAATTAGGGCACATTTTTTCGGTCCCGAATGCACTCGATAGACTTTAATAGTCAAGAAAACTCCCAATTGGGACCACCTCGGATCGGACCACTTCCAGCCGCTTTTTTCGGTCCCGAGCCCTCAAAATGCCTGAGATCGGACCACTGTCAGTCAGTGAGAATCCACTGTATTTTTGCGGCACATTTCTTACAACACTGAGCATGTTGCTGTCTTAGATATTGTTGCTAGGGATTATGGTAGCAAATGTGTAACCAGACAGGGGCTTAGTTTTGTTATCTATACTTTTGTACCTTGTCTAAACAATAGCGGCTAGCAATATACAAACCCGAGACATCTTTATTTATGTGGTGCCTATTCTTTTAGTATTTAAGCCGAATGCCACCGAATTCATAATGACAATTAAATGTCAATTTAAGCACATAAAGGTAATTTAAATAAGAAAAAAGTGTTAAAACCTTCTCAAAATGGAAAGCGGAGAAAAAGTTAATAGAAAAAAGACATTAGTCTCAAAGATAAAATTGAGATAATGAATGTGTTTGGACATCAAACTTGAATCTGCGGTAACCCGCAAAATTTTACCCAAGTAGGACCAAGTCCCCCAAATGGGACCACGTCTGAAATAGGGCACATTGTATCCGGTACCAAGGGTGGTCCGATTTCAGAGGTTATACTGTATATTGAATAGATCAATCAATGCTTAAATTTAATCTAAAAATTATAAAACAGCGATCACGGCTTCTATGCAAGCACGATAAGATTATTAAATTCTTATTTTGCTTATACCTGTATGGATTTTTATCTCGTTTCCCATGATGAAGCATCTTGTATCTGGCAATGTCTAGAGGTGGGCGATCCACATTGTAGCCACTATTGTAACTTCTGCAAAACTGTAAACCTCCTGTAATACTGCACGGCAAATTATGCTTTGAGAATTAAAATCACAGAAAAACCAACCCCTCTATGAATTTAGTTAGGTTGATGCCTACTTATTCACATACAATACAATATATCTCAGTTTACCGTGAGTACAAGTCATCATCTTCACCTCCCCAGTTGTAGTATTGGTTAGAATAACCATTGATTTGTAAAAACTGTTCTTTCGTAAAAGCAGCAACTCCTCCAAATATCTCTTTGTATGGTAAGCTACAAAATAAAGAACACATATTACACTCTAGAATTACGTAGTTTTACCTCCCAGGTTATGACAGATCTCAGAAGGAACATCAGTAAACGAGTAAGCCTTATCCATTTCTGCGTAATAGTAATTTATAAGAAATTATATTTTTTGTTACTGATGTCAGTTATGCCAAATTGTTTTACTTTTATTTCAATTATCTTTCTAAAGATTCAAGATTTTTCTTAATCCTAAATTCAAAATTTGATGTGTGATAAGAATTACGACTAATTTGAAGTTCTAAGATTCATTTATTTGTTTATTTACTATACTTTGCCGTTATTGGCAAAAATATAAACTGCAAATATAAACAATGGAAAAATCAATGGAAAAGAAGAATAAGAAAATTGGAAAAGCTATCATTACAATAATAATTTTAGAGACCCATTGATTTAATGTAAAGATTTTTTAAAATTATAGCTCATCTCAGACATAAATGATAGCTTACTACAGTATTCAAGTTTTTTATAAAAAGTAGTCTGCCGTTTTTATATGTTTCAAGAAGGTACTTACGTGTATGAAAATTTGTCAATAGCGTGACTCAGATGTCGGGGATTGTCTCCGCATCTGTAAATGTTGGTGGCATTTTCGGGTATGAGATCGACATCGTGAAAAATGAAGCAATCGTAAGTATCGTCTTTATTGGCTACGTCATATCCTACGTTTGAAAGCATGCCTCGGTTCATCTTGCTATTTGCACTCTAAAACAGACAAGCTTCTTTTAAACCCAACAGTGCAATGTTCAGTCTTGAACATATCGTAAAACATGAATATTTGTATAGCTATAATACAGACAACAATATTTTTATGACTACTACTGTAAATAAAAATTTCTATTTAAACCGTGCTTTGCATTAAGACTGATATGAAGAGACTGACTTGAAATCTATCACATCACAGACAGATTTGCTTCAGTTACAATAAGCATCTGCATTTGCTTAGATCATTTGAGCAACCAAATGTTGTCATAGCAGATGCCTGATCTGCCCTACTTGGATCATCGTGAAAGATTAAATGCGGCATATCCCTATCGATAAAATAAACCAAAGTTCTCTTCGAATAAAAAAATTATGTCTTGTAAATTCAAAGTTTTTTTTCAATACTAAGTAAACGAAAACCAAAATAAACCAATATCTCCTTTCTTTTGTGTATTATATACCGACTATTATTTTCGTTCCCTATCGTGCGCTAAATATACAAAATTGTCAAAACCCTGAAAATCGGTTCATTCAATATCTCAGAAAAATTATCTGAAAAAATAATTAAAATAGAATATAGATACAGAAAGAAATTTTTTTATCACCCGATAAAGTTAACCGACCGTAATGCTCCTGGATAATTTTCGGTTTGCAATTTGCATGTTAGCAAGTTTTCAGTTACTCAGCTAAATAAAACTTAAATCATTTTGTGATGGGGTGAAATGATAGCAGCATATTATAATAGAACAGGGATGGCCGGGGTTCTTCACACCTTCTAAACTGGGGGACAGAACACAGGAGACACATGACCATAGTAATCTGGGCACCTCATCTTGCGAATTCGGTCAAAGTTTGTTAGTTCCGACGCCATTCGGATTTACCAGGTTTTGCTGTAAAATTACAGAAAAATATCTTTCCAGGTCTTATTTTCTAAGCCAGCACATGATGTGCATATTGGGGAACAGAACGCGAGTGGTATGACTGCAGATATGAGTTTTGTTGTTTGACCTCGTTATGTTATTTCCGTCTCTTTTAAGAACTCTCAATACAAAAAGTAGCCAATATTTATATTTTTACAAAAAAAACTTTTGTTATGTTTGTTCATTTTTTTCGTAACGTGCAATAGTATTTTAGTGTGTCTCCCATTATTTGAATCTTGAAAATTAAATCTGTTACATTAAACTTTTTGCGTTGTGCTAGCTTTATACAACCAATTAAGCTGTGTTGGATAGTGGTTTTATTAAGAAATGAAGGGATGGAATCAATTTCCATGCGATCGACGGATTTTTACTTTCTAGTTTGGCGAAGTCATGCTGCAGTGAAAGGAATATTGCCGTTTTTTGTAGTATGTGATATTTATTTATGTTTGACACACTTAAATACATTTCAAGCAAACTGTCAATTTTGGAGCCTTAAAATCAGGCACGTTACAAAGTGGTTGAAACTTTTTATCAGGTTACAAAGTAGCTGACTGAACCAAGCACTTGACAGACTGCCTGAAATTTTCAGGCACTTTGTAAATTGCCTGATGTGACAGTTTACCTGTGGCTTATGCATATCTCTGAGTGAACGCCTTGGTATGAACAGATGTTGAATAAAGTAAACAAGATTCCGTTTTAAAAGAAACAGTTCGATGCTTGCAATATACCAAAATATACCTGTAATATTTTGTTTAGATGACTGACTAAGTTACGAATTTGATCTATTTTATGTAGATGTATGCATTAATTCAAAATTAGTGTCAATACAAAGGAAATTACATGGCTTTGCTTTTATGTGTCTTTCCCATGGTAGGCGGAGAGTATGCAGTAACAAAATATCCAGCTCAGATACATTCTTAATTTTGATAGTGATGGAGAAACTTTTTCCGAATAGAAGGTCCCAGGGTTTCTATTTGGTTTAAAAGTGGCCACAGTAAAAAAATCTTTTCGAAATTAAAGCCCTCCTTTGACATCTTCAGTGCTACTGAATATTCACATGCGCTACTGCTACGCTCAATCCCCTTGAATGCACAAACAACTCCTAATCCTCGGTATCCGGGGAACTCCCCCGAGGTGAACTCTCCCGAGGTGAATTCCACCGTAAGGTAACTGCCCCGCAGGGAAGCTCCCCGAATTTTGGTATATTACAGTTATTTTAAATTTATATTAGTAAATTAGTGTTTGTAAAATAATATTTTTTAAATTTATATTTGTATGGAATATGCACAACCGAGTTGAAGACCACATGCCGAGAACCAACAACCACTGCGAGGGTTTTCATCGAAAGGTGCCTTTTGAAGACGAATCTATGGCGCTTTATTGGTGTTTTGATGAAAGAACAGGCCATGATTTTTATGGTTGTTGCACAGCAGATGGGTGGACAGGAAGCAGGAGACAGAAACGTGCGTACCGAGAGGCTACCGAACGCAAAGCAGCGGTAGCTGATTTTCACAATCTTGCACTTCTTGCGTACAACATCGCGCTGTAAAAGACATTGTTTCGTGTTTCTAAAAAAGCGATAAAGGTATTTGAATTGCAGTTGCGTCTTGATTATAGAAAACAATATAATGATTGTTATAATCTTCAACTGTTTTCACTAGGCTACTTGCATTGTAAAATTGCAATTATTGATTTACTTCATCATGTAATTAAGTCCTGCCTAAGTTGCAATATCACTTGTTGAATAGAGTTGCAATTAAAATCTATAAAGAACACGCTAAAAGGTATTCGTATTTACTTGAGTTGTCAACTTGTAATTCTACTCCTGTAATCAAAAGATTAAAGTCTATTCAGTTTCTGTGATGAGCTTTTAAGGCACAATTCAGTGTTAATTGTTATAATTTATTTGTGAACTTCCGTGAATTTGGAGTGAATAAATATCTATGATAGTTACTTTTTGTTTTCCTGCGGGGGAGTTACCCTATGAGGGAATTCACCGCTGGGGATTTCACATCGGGGGAGTTCACCTAGGCGGAGTTCACCGCGTAGGAGTTCACCGCTTGGGAGTTCATCTCGGGGGAGATCCCCTAGACTCCTAATCCTCCCAATTTTTTCAACACAGTACAACCTCTACTGTCGCGTGTACTCGGGAGTAGAAAGTACTTGCGATGTAGCCAGCTTTTTGCTTGATGTCACGAATAAGGCCTTAGAAATTAAAAAATGGAATTATTTAATTTTTTTACTCCTATGCCAACTTTCGTGTCACAAATGCATTTAAATAGGGTGGGATTTTCGCTATTTTCATTATTGTTTCTACTTGCTTTGAAGCATCGTGGCTGGTGGGAGGCGGGTCTTACACGATCAAATAGAAGCTAGACGTTTTGAAGCGCCTGAAAAATGACTTTAATTTTAACTTGCACAAAGCATCGAAAGATCTAGGAATAGATAGAAAAATACTTCGAAACTGGCAAAAAAATCAGGCAGACTTTCAAAACATGGAAGACAGGCGTGGTCTCACTTCGCTGGTTCAAGAATGTGGATGCCGATAACACTGGAAACGACAAAACGAGGTTCACTGCAGCACTGTGCATTTCGGCCAGTGGCCAGGTATTTAAAGGATTCCTGATTTTAAAAGGACTAAAGAGAGTTCCAGCAGTCACTCTGCCCGATAATGTGAGGTTGACAGTCTCCCAAGATTGGAGATATATTTGTGATTTGTTATTGTTATTTTTATTGATTACCGATTCGCATATTAGCAGCTTTGAGAGCATCAGTAAAAGCGTGGTTTGAAAATTGTTTGTTTTTCTTTTTATTGAACGAATGGCCGAAATAATAATAGAAGCCCCGGGGTTTCTATTTGGAAAGTGTTTCCGACTAGAAGCCCCTGGGGCTTCTATTTGTTTATGTACGAGTAGCTCAAAATGTCGAGTTTACGTTTAGAAGCAAAGGCCTTCTTTTCGAAAACTTAAGGTAGTGTTTTGAAATCGTGTGTATACCTTAGTTAAGATTAACTTTGTAGTTTTTTCAAATATTACGTAGACTGCCTTCAAGAGCCTTTTTGTTTTGTCTCTCCCACGTCCGATTAGGGAATAACCCTGGTTCACCGTCAAAAACCCTTTTTACCTTTTATTGATAACTGTAGGTTATACCTCAGGTTATGCATGTAACTTATCTTTTTGCAATTGCAATTAATTTGAGTTTAGCTGCAGCTTACCTTTTCGGACGCCATGGCTTATTTCCATTCATTGTTAGATCAAGCTATTATCATAAGCTATGTCTTCTTGTTGAAAATTCCTGAGATAATTTTATAACGTTTATTTATGTTAAACACCATTTTAGATCACTTGAACCATTATTAAGATGAATAAGATTTTCGTCGTAAGGGATACTGTCCGCCCTGTGGAGGGAATATTCTCCGCGTGTGTTAAAATGAAGGGAATATTATCCAAAGGGTTTTTCTCTGGAGGGGTAAATCTTCGGGATTCCTTTCTCGTAGCCCATTCAACACGTAAATGTATAATAAATTAAATAATGCATAAATTAGGATTTTTATTATTTGTTTTTACATAATACCACTTTCGTTATCAGTTGGCTAAGTATACATTATGGTTAAAAGAAAAGTGACCAGTTTATATACACTACTCCGGCTATTATAAGATAAAAGCTTTACGACGGACACTATGCTTATTTCGATACTAACCGGAAATGACGTTCTGTCTAAACCAGCAAAGTGACAAAAGTACTATGTTATATTTGGCACAGTGATGAGACAGAGTAAGAAGACATAACGGTTTATTTATAGTCTGTACAAACTAAGGTTACGGGCAGAAAATTTAAAGTTGTCCATTGTAGCGGGATATCCAGATCTGGGGAGTTGGTGCTGTACATACTTTTTGTACGTTCATTACCTTATCCTTTAAAAGACATAAATCATTTATCGGAACAGAAAGCCTGTCGTTAGTTTCTTAATTTCATTAAACAGCAGTGCTACTCTTGCAGAACATACAATTTAACCTTTATTATGAAGCGATGCCCCATGTCTAGGATATTTTATGAAACAAAGACAGGGGCAAATATATGGATTGGACTTGAACAACTTACTAAATGCCAGTATAATGCACCATTATATTATATCCGCATGCTGCTTCAGTCAAGCAGCGATGGTGCTTGTTATAAAGCCGACGAAAATTGACTGACATCTTTGTTTAACTCGCAAACGCATGCCGAAAAATATAGATCAGTTTTAAATTTTGTACTTCAGCTATTCTGAGACACCGTGAATGCAGTTGCCACGCAATAAAGAGGCTGATTAATCTCATACGGAAAAAGATATGGTTCTTTTATAAGCCAAACAATAAATAAAAATTGAATTAGTTGAGCGAATACAATAGGTTGGATCAACCATCGCACAATATAATATTAATCCACATTCGATCTTCTTGCAATCACGTTATTAAAACGAAACAATACATGACATTTATCTTTAGAACTCATTGTTTTTATTCAACATTGTGAATAATTTCACCCGCTACCTGTATGCAAAAGTCTGTGAGCTATTTGTTTAACATACCTGTTCTATCACGTAAATCCCATATCTTGCCATTTGTAGCTGTAGCATATGATGGATATTGTATAAAAATATATCAAGATGTTCTTTCCTATCGCGGTAAGGCACAATAATAGCAAGACTTGTACTTGCTTTACAATTTACAGGTTGCCATTTTCCACCATGGATGCCAATGTTTTTAAATTTATCCGATTTTAAACTCACACTCACACTGTTTAGTCTTTTTACGTTGCTATAATTCACTGTAGGTTTCCACTTTGCTGAATAACAAGATTTTCACAATACTTAATTACATATTACGATCACAAATTAAAATTTTAATGAAACACTTTATGTGACTAAGAGCTAATAAAATTCCGAAATTTAATATAACTTAAATACTTCTTTTTTCAAAGTTAAATTTAACATACCACTTCATTTTTTAATTTTAATTTAACTTAATACTTCATTTTCGCAAACATTTATTGTCCTTACTAACTAACTTACTTAGGCAGCTGCTGTCCCTACTAACATATTTTGTTCTTACCAAGTAAAGAAATATTCCAATATGTACACAAGCGAAGGTCTGACTTGGAGGTTTCAAGATTGTTTGTTTGAAAAAATCCATTACTATATTTGTTATTCGGTTGATTATTCCAAATATAAACAACACTTAAGAGTGTCACAGTACAAATAGTAACTTTAAGAGAAACTTTGAAACGAAACATTTTTTGTAATTAAAGATGCATAAGAGTAAGACGTTCTAAGAGGACGCAAAAAATTATGTACAAATGTGAAAATCATTATCATTAGCACTTACTCTCTAAGCCAAACTAAAGAGTCATGAATTTTACGATGGCCGTATTCATGACATCAAGCATTCAAAAGGTCTTCAGGCAATAAACATATGTGTATAACAGTGTAACATTTATATGAGCGAAATGCAGTCACGACTATGAGGTCCTATCTGACTAGTCACCATGGTCAGCTGTTGTTATATTCATTACTGAAGAAAGCTAGAAAGAAAAGTCGTTTCCAATATGACCTCAATAAGAATTGTAATGTACATGTTATATATGGAGTCAAAATTTATGCAAATGGTACAGTAACTTCAATACGAAAAGACAAAACAAAGTTTTATAATCATAGTAAATAAAATAGCAAGCATGTATTTAATGATTTGGTGTGTTTTTTTTACGAAACTGACGCTTTTTTAAAACAATTTTCACCTATACTGAATATACTGAATTAGCTCTACGAATTGTTATTACATGACTTTATATCTATCCAGAAATTAATGGTTTACTTACATAAACTCCAAAAATAACAATGAAAATTGATGCTCATATTAAGTATTATACATAAACATATATGGGACCCTTTTCTACTTTTTTCAGATTATAGACATTTGCGTATTCAATCGAGACATAGATATTTTTGCTTGCAAATATGTATATGACCGGTAAAACATTATCTCTCAACTGAGCATATATATATTGAAATGTATCTAATATGCTGACAATAAATTAGTACATTTATTTTAAGCTATCCTTTGTTATAGATATATTTTATTTAGGTAATATATTACAATTATGTACTGAATTATCATCGTATAAAAAGTCTTATTTTTGTACCACGCTTAAGTACATCAAATTTTTTATTTGTCTAAGAGAGCGGCATTCAAAAAATAAGTGAATTTGTTATTCGGAGATAATTCATATGTTTTAAGAAGAACAATAACTAAGTCAATAACAAAGTTCTGACTCGTACTAGTAAACACCACAAAGGTTTCAGGACTTAAAATAAAAGCTCTGAAACTAAATGATTTAAATTATAACGGTATGTAAACTCAGTTTGCGTAAAAATCTGGCAATAGCATTCAAGTAATCATACGACATCCCGCAGACGGTGGGGAAGATGACAATGTAAGCATTTTTGCCCCACACACTTCATATTTATCGAAACATTTATTTGTATCGATCTATAGAGTACTTTTTATTGTCAATGTCTTTAAGAACTTTTGCAATTTGATATGGTCCTCGATAATGAGCTTTGAGCTGAAATAATGCTCTTTTTATATCACTCATGTTGTGCTGTCTGAAACGCTCGGGTAGCTCAAACCTTAGATTTTGCAATGCATCCTGAACAAATTTGTCCGCCTAAAAATAAAAACAAAACTTTAAAATAAGATCTTCTGCACCTTCACAAAATCTCGAAAAAATTTGTATCAAAGAATCCATATACCCAAAGCAAATGTTGTGACGAAATGTAATGAAAGCATAAATAAAAAAGACAAGATACTTTGGAATCATCTACATCCACAAGGATCCAGCTATATTTGCGGAAGTTTTTTCTTGCAAGGATTTTGTATTTGAGATTATTTATGCCGTCTGTATTCCAGGATTGCTTTCTATAACTGTGCCTTCCAAGAAGAAATCTGCAAAACATCAATATGTACATATATTTCATTTCGAACTGAGAAAAAGATGAATCTGCATTTGATGTGCCAAAAAGTAACCATGTAAAGATGTGAAAAATTATAAACATAAATGACCACATTATAGTAAATACAGTTCTTGTCGTGTATTTGTCTTCGTAAAACAAACTTCATTATGCCCTCCTCCAACACGTCTTACTATATTTAATTTAATTGAGAGGATATCAACGGAACTGTTGTCAAACAATATGCTAACATAGAAGTTGTACAGGGATTTGATTGCCAGAAAATCCATTCACATGCCCCAACGTTTGCGTAGAAACAGGTGATCGGACTTTTTTTCTTGTCATTTAATGTTTAATGTTGTAGCTTAGCTTCAAAATGTGTTTGATAAAAATGGATTAGGCACCAAAATTAACTTGATTTGTATGTATATTTTACACATACTGTATATGCAATGTGGTGCTATGTTATTCGTATGAATGAGCGAAGAGGTCGGTTTCCATATTCTTTCGTCTTTAACTCCCCAAATACGCAAAATGTCAAAAATAAAATAAACGGGGTTTAAACAACTTTCTAAACACCTAAAGCTCTAAATGTAATCCGTCTGTGCACGTAATGCCTTTGTGACAGCGTCAACACGTACATATACTTAAAGACAAAAGTTCCAGGACACAGTTATAATGAGTTTCCGGTTTAACGACCAGGGGTATGAAGCAAAATTATGTTGCATTTATGTTTTTTAAAGGTCTCTAATTGTCCTATTAATTGGAGTTCACTCAACCGTATCGCAGAAAGTGTCAAACAGGGGTAGTCTAGCACATTATTTGTTATTGTGCTGGCATCATGTGACGTCTGAAATTTTTATCCACGTGGTATGAAATTAGAGTAACGGGGAAAAGTTTTACTTGAAAGGATAACGTTACAAAATTGATCACGCAATAATGCCGAAGCTAAATGAAAATGAACGTTGGGTTGCCATTGGTATGATTAATGCCGGAATGTCTATTAGGAATACCATAAACGAACTGAGCAGACGATATCGTGAAACAGGAACAGTTCGAGATCGACCCAGTCCCGGAAGGCCACGAGTGACGACTCCAGCTCAGGATCGATGGATCCGGATCACACATCTGCGCGATCGGTTTTTGGCTGCGGAAGCTACAGCAGCAATCACACCTGGCATTCATAATCGTCGAATTTCAGCAAAAACTGTTTTGCGACGTCTAAGGGAGCGCAATATTAGAGCACACAGAGCATACGTCGGACCAGTTTTAAACGCTATTCGCAGAAGGAACCGCCAACAATGGGCTCGGCAACACTCTGGACATGCATGGCCGGCCGCAGAATGGCGACGCGTTGTGTTTAGCGATGAATGGCGCTTCCAGTTGTATGTAATGACGGAAGACAACACGTATACAGACGGCGAGGAGAGCGATTTGCGCAAAACTGCGTACGCCAGATCGATAGATTTGGAGGCGGAGCTGTCATGATATTGGAAGAGATTCGATAAGACTGGAAATCACCTCTAGTCATCATTGATGGCAATCTGACCGCTGCCCGATACCAAGAGTTGGTGCTAGAAACACACATCGTGCCTTACGTGCAACAAAATCCGACATCGCTGTTTATGCATGACAATACACGGCCGCATGTTGCTGCACAATGTCGGTATTACTTGAGAATAAACAATGTAAACACTCTGACATGGCCTTCGTACTCGTCCGATAAGCTCGATCGGAGAGTACGCATGCGCGATCCTGCACCACGGACACATGCAGAATTACGACAAGCTCTCATTGAGGAGTGGCATCGGATACCTCAGAAGGCAGTTAATCGCCTCATTTTCTCGATGCCAAGGCGTGTACAAGCCCTCACAAGGGTACGAGGTGAACACACACGCTACTGAAACAGTCGTTTTCTGTGAGTCTGTTCGAATAATTATCTGGATCTTCCTTTGTGTGAGACCTAAAACTTCGATTTTGTGTACAGACAATGTCACTATCATAGGGTATCTCTTGTGTAAAATTTATAAAGTTATGTTATATACTTGATGAGATATCGGTCTATGCATTTACTGTCCTGGAACTTTTGTCTTTAAGTATTATAATAGACGCGTGTATATGAACTATGCTTTCAGGGTTTCTTTCAGCTAATAGCCATGTTGAACTGCAAATTTACGAAAATATAACAAAGTTAAATTGTCTCGTGTATATGTTCTTGAATCTGACTTCAATACACCGGAAAGAAAATTCCAGTTTTTGATTGGCCACTACTTCTAAACTGAGATCTGTAGGGATAAAAACAACACGAGTTTGCCAGTGTTGTTTTACGATGAGCGCATGCGAACAGATATCGTTCTATCGCTACCGTTAGGACATATTGCAACAACTGTACTTTTTCTTCTGATAGATTAATAAGCAATTTCTACCGTCTATCAGAAACAGACATAGAGTACCTGTAAGGATTTTTGTCTTGTTGTTTATGAGATAGCATTCTGTACCTCGCAATTTCTATTGGTGGACGATCAACTTTGTACCCATTTCCATAATTTCTGTAAGCGTAAATAATGTGCAAATTATAGTATTGAATCGGTGTTAATATATGACATGATTTGCAGTGATATTAAATAGTTCACGAAATAACTCTAATTGCGTTTTGTATATTAAATTGGAAATAGGTGTCTAGGCCAATAATTTTAACTAAACTATATGGATTACAGATAATGATGTAAAACGTGATTTATCAGTTTGGCGGTTTACAAATACACAGACAAACTTGAAACTGCTCTCGGAAGATGTTTTGGGCGTTGTAATAAAATTTGTTATTGGGAATAGGTATTTGTAGATAATAGATAACTGTAGATATGCCCTACCATTCTATAAAATGTCATTCATAACGTCAGAGTCTTTTTACCTTGAATACATGTCATCGTCTTCACCTCCCCATTTGTAGTATTTGTTTGAGTACCCATTATTTTGTAAGAACTGTCCGCTTGTGAAAGCTGTAACTCCGCCAAATATCTCTTTGTAAGGTAATCTAAAATATATTTTGAGCTACTTTTAAAAAGAACGGCACTTCCAGTGGTCAATTATTCTAAAAACTGTTTACTGTGGCAATGGTAAAATATCTTTATCTCTAGCGCCCAGTACAATCTAAATGTATTCCATGTAACAGAATGCTATTAATTTAAAAGGATATGGAATAATGAAGAACAGAAAACCAACGGTAATGTTTATAAAAAAAAGTATGGCATTACACAATTATATTAATTTCATTTTCTACACAGAAGTTTGTTCGTAACTCTTTGTGTGATAGATTATCAATGGGCTTTAATCCATCCTACCTGTATGAGAATTTGTCAACAGCATGGCACAAATGACGAGGGTTTTCCCCGCATCTATACAAATTTGTAGCATTTTCAGGTATGAGATCGACATCGTGGAAAATGAAGCAATCATAATCGTCGTCTTTACTAGCTAAGTCATACCCAATATTTAAGAGCATGCCTCGGTTTAGCAGACTACCTGAGCGCTGTAAAATAGAAAAAAAATAAAAAAGTTAAGCGATAACCATGGATCTGTATTTGGATTTTCGTTTTTACTGCGATTCATTTCTTACTGAAGAAGATAATACTCTTTTTGAACTTATTAAGTGCTGCATTATTGAAATTATTTAATTCATTTATACTCAGTTTCAACTACATATCACTCTACCAAATGTCCAGAATGAACACAGTATAATGCGGTCACTATCCTTCGGCCACTACACCTTAATAACTTTGCTGAATTTCCCATAAACAAGACAAAGGTTAAACATCGAGCTGTCTATATTCACAAACTAGTCAGTAGGACTGATCGTAGTAAAAACATAGAAATCCAAAATAACAAGTCTTCCCAAGAAAAGTTATTTATTGATCAGTTTGAAATGCTTATCCATCTGAATTTCAGCATAGTTATGAACTTTCGTGATTTAAAAAAATGCCTTACCTGTTCAATGACATAGATCCCATATTTCACCATCTGTAGATGCAACATGTGGTGCATGTTGTACAAAAATATTCTAAGATGTTCTTTCCTGTCCCGGTACGGAACAACAATTGCAATACTTCTGTTCGGTGTGCAATTAATAGGCTGCCATTTTCCTCCATGGTTAATATCAGACAGGTATTTATGCGACTCCGTACCGTGTTTGTTTGTGTTATTTAAGCGGTTAAAATTTAGGACAGGTTTCCAACTTACTAAAATCATATAAAAAATAAGATTTTCCTATTATTTAACCAACAACTATTTGAAAAACTTTTGCACTAAGTCTTACGTTTTCATTATTTTGGGAGAAATACATTACCATTCTAAAAACCTCTATTATTTATCAAACTACCCTAAATGTTGTATGAAATTGTCAATCTTTCAACCCTGACATTTTTCTGAATTCAATCTTACCCAGTAAAGAAATATTTAAATCTTTGCATGCAGAAACATCCAGTTCAAAGTCTCTTTGAAATTTTGCTCCAGCCCATCCGTGAACTTGTTCGCTGTACAAAAGCTGATTGTGAAAATAAATCATATTAATTAAAGCAATAATGTTAAGAATAATTTTATTTGAATGTCGGAGTCGAAGCATCTTGGCATCTTAATTTATAAATCATGGTATATGACTCATGCCACTAAAACTTTGCGACAAAACCTGCATTTTGCAATGCCTGTAAATTGCGACACTTCTTCAAAAATTTGTTTGAATAATCATCATGCAGTTTAAAAAACATCCTCAGGCCATTTTTTACCATGCAGCACCCGACACTTTGTAAGAAACGGTGCGAAAGAGAAAAAAGAAATTTGGACATTTATATGATAAAAAGGTACAAAGAAAACAATTACACTGACACCAGAATTACAATGTCAACGAATGAATCATACAAAACCATTTGAATAAAGTAAGCATTAAAACACAAATTTGATTTCAGATTTAATAGTCGCAATGTATTTAAGATCAACTTAAAACCTAAACCTTAGTGCTGTATGACTGGCGTACATAAGTACATAAATACATGGAGATATGCATATAAAACATTTTGAAGGATTGTCTCCCCAGTACTATGTCAAACGTACTATATCAAACGTTACGAACGTTCACACATGCATTAAGGCTATTGATCAGAACTCAGCATTCGCATCTTAGCGTTAAATACTGCTAACCAACTCGTGTGGTGGAAAAACAGTCTTCGTTTTACACCATTGCTGCTTTGGTGTTAGAGTCAACATTAAAGATACCAACGATGTGGTTACAAAACAACGATAACTTTGATTCGTTAGACAAAATTCTTTACTACTGTTTCATTAAATTAAGCATATATTTTAAGTTAGCTTATTAAAACAATACATCGCGAAAGCGCAATTTGCATATTATTATTCTGTCAGCGTTGCAATTGCATGTCATTAAGAAAGAACGTAAAAAAATAATGTAATTATGGAAAAGAAAAAAATTCAATAACCATACTAAATAAAATTGATCTTCTTGGAATGTTGGTCTCTATAGGCCAGTTTACATTGGCTGTAAGATTATAAATAATATCAAAGCCCACACAAATCGGCAAAAAATTTGCAAATAAAAAGAAAAACTATAAATTTAAATTTGCTATTATGCTTGACATTTCAACTGTTTCTAAAATAATTTTTTATTAACACTTGGCAAGCCTTTTGCTTGCAAGGGCTATATGGATTTGTGCGAGCAGCCGTTAGTATCTTTTTTTCTTGACAGTGATCGGATTTCCTGTGTCATCTCCTCTACTGGCACTACGGGCCCCAGGGCTTGGTACTTAGGCAGAACTTGATATGGACGTGTGCATGACATTTTTTATTTTCGCCTTCGATTTCGTTTTCTTGTTTAAAACGCCATGTGAAAAGAGTGTATTTTGCAAGTAAATGCGAAGCATTTAACTCACAGCACACACATTTGCTCAGCTTTGTGCAAGTTTAATAGATAGTTAATACCATGAATCTTTGAACTGGATTCAAAACTGACATCTTGTGTTTTGCTTGGCTTATGAGATATCATAATGACATCTGTACATGCAATTAATTTAAACACAGTGCCATAGCAAAGGAAAAGACTTGAAGTACCGTGTCGTACTGAGCAGATTGCCAAAAGTTTTATATTTTTGTGTTGACAGTTTATTGCGGTGGAATGTTACAGCTGTTTTTTTTCTGTATTATTAATGCTTTAAATTTTGCTTAAGAAGATACTAGAAAACCCGAGTCGCAGCTAAAAGTACATTTATCACAATTTGCTGTGAAAAAAAACTCAGATATATACAAAAATGTTGACATTACATCTAAAATTTTATTTTGTGATTTATATCAAAATAATGGATATGTTTTAGTTGGACTTCCAGCAAGACCCCTTGCATGATGCTATAATGTCCAGGTCTGTGCTGTTTTAACATTAAAATTATCTCCAACGAGACTTACTTTGCTTCTTAAATGAATATTGTTTAAATCTAAAGCGTTAGACCCATAAATAGCCAAAAAATGTAAGTTTTGTAAGTAAGAGGATGCACTCTCAATTCAGTTGTGTTGTGATTAAATATTGACAATAGAACTATTAAACTGTTGTTAGTGTTCAAAATCTATGTTAGTAGAAATTTAGCACTTAGAGTAATATTCTTATGGAAAGATCGACTCTCATTTTAGACTTATTAAAAATTGTTTTGTGTTCTCAAGTAAAATAATGAAATTTTTCTAAACACATTCTATTCTATTCTATTCTATTCCAATACTAGTTTTTATCTAATAATCGAGGGTCCAACTGTCCGACATAGTTTTAATTTAGTTATAAGTTATATGAAATACCTTTTGTTCTATAGTTAAGGTTCAGATTGATGTTTTCATCATTCTTTAGAATCTATAGTACTAATAACTTTTCTGCCCTAATAGTGTATCAATTGTTACTGACGAATTTTTTTATATTTCAATGCGTTATCGTTTTTATACTGCCACGTTTTTTTCCTACATTTCATCTGAACAACTTGCCAAACACATGAATAGTTACAAAGTCCCTATTCTTTCTGTGTAACTTTGCGTCGGAAAACTATGTTCTTAGCGTTTAACTATTTCAAAACAGCATTTGGTTGCATAGTCTTGTTCTTGTGTCTATGTTAGACAAATAAAAGTAAAATATACCATTTTACCATTTTACTTCATGATAATCCCACATCCCAATGATAGCATAAGCACATAATTTTGCTCGCTTTTGAAAGTTCTCTAATCTATTAGAGTAATATACATGGGCATGTGTATTGTATTTTATTACTTGATTGACTCACGTTTAAATATTTTTGTCGGTTCCGATGAAGTACCATATGTATTGATGCATACTAGAATACTCTAAAAGGAACTGCAAAGATTATTTTCCAAATTAAGGCTAAATAATTAAAGAAAGAAAGATTAACAAAGAAAAAGCAGAATATGTATATTGATAATAGAAACTTCATTTAAAATAATTTGTGTTATTTTTCGTGATAACACTATATCTGGTCATATACGAATTTGAGATTAAATAGTAATTAGCATTACTAGTTTCTTCTTTCAGAAAAACAACATTTTTTTAAACACTGTTCACCAGTTTTAGTACTATACCAACAGAACCTACACTTGTCGCAGTTTATCTTCTGCCTTTGTTATGATCACTACTATACCCAATATTCCTGTAATAGGAGTATGTTTAAATAGATTTAAAGCTGTTTACGTTAATACTAAACATTTAATATAACATTTTATGTCTCCTTTGTCATATATTTAAAGCCGTAGATCCTTTTTCAACTTGGAATCACTTCTACTACGATGGGTACCTTTTTCGTGTTATTTCTAGACAGCAGGATAAATTTCACGTTTACAATGTTAAAAGCTGAAGACCTGGATGTGGCATTTAAAACAGTGATCCGATCTTACCTGCATACAGAACAGAAATATTCCTACAGCTTTGTTGGCCTTATTTGCCTTGTGTATATATACGGGTTACATTGAACATAAAACAGAAATTTTCTTTACGGCCTTAGCGGCCTTATTTGTCCTGTATACATACTACATTTTCTCTAGCTCTCGTTTTCAATGGAAGCGACTTCCCCTGGAGACGCCCTTGTACAGACCTCAATGGATGTCTTCTTTGATTGGATGACTGCTCGTCAATTATCTGTTTTATGACATAGTCCATAATGCATCAGATAAATTCAACTCACTGCTGAGACCATTTCGAACTTTTTATTAAAATTTCTATATATTTAGAGTATGACGGAATTTTGGAGATAAGCAACGTGATGACGACATCATTTTGTGAGTATTACAATAGAGATAGCGGCATTACCTGATTGCATAATCCCAACGTTTTTATATATATATTTATAGAAACGTTGTTAAGATTTATTACTAGATTACTCAAGAAATACTTTCGGGGGATGCACAGTATTGCAATTTTACAGATAGAATTCCGGTTTTTCGATTCAGACGAATATTCTAATCTTTCCAAATGTCTCGTACTTTGGAGAAAAGAGCATAACCAAATATAACATTTACAGGTGAACCAAAATAGGTCACTTCGAGAAAACGGAATAAAATTCATTTCGAAAGTATTTCTGGTGTAATTACTATTCAGTTATGTATGACGGTTAGTCGGCAGATTTCAGCAGCGATTGAGCACTCTGATACTTAGCTGACCATTTACTTCAAATTTCGAAGATCACATTGTAGACATGTTTTTGTAGGGTATATGCAAGG
Source organism: Protula sp. h YS-2021 (assembly GCA_949752745.1). Lineage (NCBI taxonomy): Eukaryota > Metazoa > Annelida > Polychaeta > Sabellida > Serpulidae > Protula > Protula sp. h YS-2021. The sequence goes on along the minus strand of OX457026.1, from coordinate 51,645,178 downwards.
AAAATTTGGCTGCCTTTCATGAGTACGACTTTTATGTTATATTCTGTTATCCCAACCACATACTCTTTAACCGAGCTATCTAAAATACTTTTGAGTGATTCGTGGTCATTTTGCACTCCCATCATTTTACTATTCAGATAATTATGTCCAGGCGATGTTCATATTTGTCATTTTCTTCTTGGTACGGGTTATTTGACCACATTTGTGCTCAGTGCTCTGGCAGTATAAGGTACGGGTCTGTAAAACTGTACCATCCAAACCATCTTTTGAACTATTTGCATCATAATAAGTTAATTCTGTTTGGAACGTAATTCCAAGGATCAAGGAAAAATACCCTAAGAACTACTGCTTTCTACGGAGAAATACAGTCGTCATACCTAAAAAACATTGTAAAGCTTTACCGAGTTAGTCCCGGAATGATTTTAATAGGCCATTATTATTATTATTGGTAAGCTTTTGTTATTAAAACATTTCCAGCGTATTGCATAGAACTTGCAAGGAAACTCCACAAACAGAAATTATTTTATGAGACTTTCATAAAAACCGAATATTGTTGGGTTCTTATGGGCTGCCACCAACAAAGACCCATTCTCTCTGCACGCTTATTTATGTGTTGTTTCCATCCTCTTCCATCTTTTAGAGTAAATCTATGATTTGGCCCGCAATGGTTATTGATCCAATGACACGCTGTACGTTTAGAACCAGTTTCTGTTGTGTTATGGAATGGTGTGACTGGTTTATGTTGAAATCTTTATTTACATCCAAGCCATCTTGGTTATTACGTCATATGGTCACATGACCAGATAGAACATATTCAGTAAACAATACACAAGGGTGGATAGTTGAAACACTATCAATAATATTACATATCCTTTTCTTAAACAAAAAAGCATTAGATACAGCTTTACTGAAAAAATACACGACTTTTTTCATGCAAATAATACTTACTAAACTTTCAATACTTTTTAAGCATTTTACTGGTTTGAATTTTACACAATAAATATTTTCCGCTGAGAGCGATAAATGAGTACGAAAATGACTGAACTGTTGCTGAATGTTTACGTCTTGCGAAACACACATTAAAGTACAGTTCTGTAAAAAGACAAAAAAGCAGAATAGTAGAAAGAACATTAAGAAGCAAAAGCATTGGAAAATACTTTACTCAATTCTGACTCATCTCCTTTTTTTCTTTTTTTCTATTTTTTACTTCCGGTGTCGGTTGTGTGACGAGTCTATTAAGTGGACGACAATAGATAAAACAAAATATATACAATATGAAGTAGCTTGTTTTAAAACATCAGATTAGCAGAAAAAATAAATAAACAAAATACCTATATGCAAACTGGATATCAATCACTGACTAAGAGAAGTATTTACGCAGGTGATTAGCATCCAGCTGTATTTTCCACAGTTCAAAATTAGTTTACCAGTTCAACTTGTCGGTCCTTTCGTTGTCCTTCCTGACCTCGTAGTAAACGATGTTTTCTCTCCGTTATCTTTGGTACCAGTATCAGGTACATTGTTTTTCTTGTCCAACAGTTTTTTAATGTTTTGATTTTGATTAACCTGAGAACTATCTGAGCTCTTACACGGGCTGGTCTGATTTTGCGCTTTCTCACCCGAAGTTTTTCAATGTTTTGACTGGGAAGAGGAAGGGCAATTAATGCGTTTCGATTTCTACGAAAGGGGCCCCCAAGTGGAGAGGGGCAACTGACCTTTACCTTATAAGATCCATGATTCTCTGGAAGCTGTTCTGAGATTACCCCCTCCTTTCCGTTATCTCTAATACGTACCGTTTAACCCGGTACGAGCTGTGAGAGGGGTTGAACATTGTATTTTCTGTCATGATAGAATTTCATATTCTGCTTATAAAATTCTTCTTTTCTGCGCATGTCCTGTGGCTGCGAGCGGGGTGTCAGCAGGTGTGGGGGCTGCTGGTACTGTTGTTCTCAGCCGTCTGCCGAATAAAAGTTCAGCAGGGCTATATCCGTTATGGATGAGGGTTGACCTATAATTGAGAAGTGCTATGTAAGGATCGTTATTTTTCTTCATGAGGTTTTTGAATGTTTTTTACCGCTATTTCGGCACACCCAGTTCCGCTCGCGTGAGTTGGCGAAGATGTTAAATGGAGGAAATTGTACTCCATACTGAATTTTGCCATTGCACTGTTTTGTAGTTGTCCTCCATTATCGGAAACTAAAATTTCCGGGATTCCATATCTGGAAAAAACCGATTTGAGGTGATTTATTATAGCACCTGCATTTTGACCATCTTTAAGTAGAGCAATTTCCAAATACCTGGAATAGTGATCTACCACTACTAAGTAGGACTTACCTCGAAGCTCACATAAATCGCAAGCTACCTTCTGCCAAGGTCTGTCCGGAAGTGGGGTTGGTTGCAACGGCTCCATAGTTTTAGGCTGCTGCCTAATACAGGTCAGGCAATTTTTGACCATGTCTTCAATCTGTTTTGATAGACCAACCCACCAAACTGAAGTTCTTGCTCTTTCTCGGCATTTAGTAATGCCAAGATGGCCGTCGTGTATACGATCTAAAATTTCAAGACGCATTGAGGACGGAATAACGATTCTTCTGTCCTTCAGTAGGAGGCCATCTTGAATAGAGTACTCCGCAGCAAACTGCATATAAGGGAGTAAAATAGTTGGAACTTGACTTTTATCAGGCCTGGGTGTACAACATTATTCGCGTACATACTTCATCTTCATGTAAAAGTTCGCGAATTTGTTCAAACTTTCTTTCAGTGATAGGAAGAACTTCAATTACCTGCTTGACAAATGCTTCCGTTTCCTCAGCTAAATTCGTTTTGAATTCTTCTGTTGTGGACAATGGAGCCCTACTCAGGGTATCGGAAGTGTACATTTCCTTACCTGGTAAATGTTGTATATGGAATCTGAACCACATGAGTATAATTTTGACTGGAGTTATCCTAGGGGGTATTTCGTCGAGCCTCCTTTTGGCAAGCATAGGCACCAACGGCTTATGGGTAGTGACTAACGTGAAATCTAAGCCTAAGACATACTCAGCAAATTTTTCACAACCCCAGGTCAAGGCCAAAGCCTCTTTTTCAATTTGTGCATAACGTCGCTCACAGTCCGTTAGACTTCTGCTCGCGTATGAGATAGGTCTAAATTCACCTGTAGTTGGCTCTTTTTGCAGAGGAACTGCACCTAGCCCAAATGAAGAGCTGTCAGCCATGAATCTTTTTTCGTGTTGACACTGTATGTCTTCAGAGTGTTTGGAGAACTGAGTTCTTCTTTTATTTTCTCTAGAGCTATTTGTTGTTGTTTACCCCATGACCAATCCTGTGTCATGTTGGCGAGATCTGGGATAAACTTACCTAACTGGTTTGCCATTCCTAAAAAACGACGTAGCTCTGTTATATTTGTGGGTGCAGGCATGTGTGTGATAGCCTTTATCTTGCTGTCATCTGGCAAAATAACCACTGGGACCAATTTTATGTCCTACAAAATTTACCTCTGTGTTAAGGAATTCACACTTGCTTGGTTTTAGAGTGATTTCGGCATTTTGTAACTTCTAAAAACCGGAAATAGGGCTTGTTGGTGTGACGCAATGTCTTTGCTGTCCACCACCATATCATCAATTTGAATATTGACATGTGGTTGTTGTCCCACAATATCGTGTATAACCTCCTGGAATACCTCTGACCCACTCGAAATACCAAATGGAAGACTAAAAAGAAACATTATCCAAATGGTGTGATGAATTGAGCTAGACCATGCGATGCCTCAGCAAGTTTGATCTGATAAAAGGAGCCATTTTCATCAAGTTTTGTGAATATTTTGGCGTCCTGTAACTTAGCGAGTGTTGATTCAACTGTGGGAAGTTCATATCTGGGACGTATTACGTACTTGTTTAGTTGAATTAAATCGACGCAAATGCGTACTTCTCCCGTTTTTTTGGTTTTCAAACCACCACCATTCCAGCGCACCAGGGTGAAGTCTCGCTTGGTTCGAGACGTCGAATTATCCCTTGCTGTACCATGTCATCTAACGCTGTTTTAACCTTGGGCAATAATGGATGAGCAACCCTTCTTGGTGTATTTATTGCAAATGGCTGCGCATCCGATTCGATTTGTATTTTGTACTCGAAATCTTTTATCATCCCTAATTCTGAAAATAATTTTGGAAACTTTCCAGGACAGTTTGTTTAAAATCGGATGAAGTTATTGTACTCGCAATGCTAACAAGTTGCAATGTACTGATTGCAGGTTTGCCCAGTAAGGGTGTGGCCAAATTTTTGACGACATAAAAATTTTCTGAACAAGCCTTGTTTGATTTAGTGACACATCGCACATTGAACCGACCAGGTACTTGTGAGGGCTCAGAACTGCACCTATCAGAACCTTTTCTGGAGGTTCCAGGGGAACCTTTTTAGCTACTCGATTGTATAAATCAAAACTGATTACCGATACATCTGCTCCGGTGTCTATTTTGAACAAAACCGGATGTTGATTTACCATTACATCTAGCATAAACTTATCGTCATTGTCCTTGATATGAACAGCCCCTAAGAACTGCTCTCCACTGCCCTGCACATGGAATGGAACTGGGTCGACGTCCTGAAAGTGGTCTTCATCCCTCACTTCGTGAATGTGTTTCTGTTGCTTGGTTCTGTAGACAACCGCCCAATGCCCTTTTTTCTTGCAGAAACTGCACGTAGAATATTTCGCGGGACAATCTTGTTTGGAATGTTTGATTTTACCACACCAGTGGCATGGCAGTTGTTGTTGTTGTTGTTGTTGTTGTTGTAGTTGATGACATCTTGGCGCTGCACGCGATTGGTGATTGGTTTTTACTTTTTTCAGTGTCTTTAGGTCCCTCTGGAATGGTTGTTTGCGCACCATATTGGCTTGAGCGGGATTGATTATTGGATTACCACTCACAATTTTTTTGTATATACCACAAGCTCTGCATTTCGACAATTTATAAGTTGTTACCAATGTTTTAACAGGTCTTTTTTTCTTTTTTTCATGGTTTCATGGTAACCTTATTTGTTTTGGTATAATTCGAGAATCCCCATCTGGATCTTTGTTTCCAGCTTTGTTACAATTTTCTGCAAGTTCGTGTAATTTGCATATTTTTAATTATCACATCAGTGTCTCGCAGCGACTGTTTCCTGATTATGCCACTGTCTATACAAGCAACTGTTTCTCATTACTCCTTTTTGTCACCAGTGCACTGATTTCTGTTTTGTACCTCATGTTCAGGACAACTTTTTTAGAATTTTCATTTGGCTTTTAGTTCCTGTTTTTTTAGTTTGGATCACAGCTGTGCATTGTCACAGCTCTTTGAATTTCGCGATTTCATTACTTTTTCAACTTTATTTTAGGGTACGTGAATGACTTAGCATGTTGTATAGCCGTGTGCCCAGGTAAAGTCGACAGAATATACGCTCAAGTTTTCATATGTACATACATATATCCGGTTGGGGAAGAAAATGCCTGCTTTAACCCCGAGACTGCATCTTTTTTCCAGGAGCCGTATTCTGCTCTGTCCTTATTTTTAAGGATGTCCTTATTTTTATAAATAAGGATAAAAAAGCTATTCTGCTCTACCCTCAAACTTAACAAAGTCTTTTAAAAATAAGGATAAAAAGTAAGGATCAACCCTCTAAGCTCAAGAATAAGGACGTCCTTAAACAGAGCACAATACCACTCCAGAACTATCAGTTGTTATCGGTTGCGATAGCTTTGCTGGAAGTGATAAAGAGCATTTGTGCGCAAGCGCGCGTTTTGTTTGAAAATAGTGCGGGTGAAAACAAATATAATAAAACTTATTTTGATCAATTATCTGTCAGTTTGTTTTCCAAAAAAAATTTGTTGTTATTTTGTGTACACTGTTTTCGTATAATTTTGTTCATACGACTTATTTTTATCCCAAATCTGAAGGAAAAATGTCCAGTGTTTACATTCTGAAAATCCAGGTTGACAGCTTGTTTGGACCTGCTTGAGCTGTCAAATCCATCGGAAGTCCGGTGTAAGTTGACAACAGTTTTCCCGACACCTTTGTAAATGTATAATTGTATAAAATTAAGGCCCATATGTGTTCATGAAAGGTCCTGTCAAGAAATAGTTTACAAACGAGCTTTTCGATTGTAATAATTTTAGTAGGAAGGTTCATGAGACTCACCTATGTTTTACCGTGTGGAGACATTCTTCACTAAAATAAAGAAGTATACGAGGAAAAGAACATTCAAATTGAACAGCACATCGTTAATGATTAAATTACAAATCGGTTTATTAGGTACAGAAGATTATCACGACTCGCAATTTTAAGCTCATGGTGAATTGCACGGCTTCTTCTGTTAGTCCCGAGTGACCCTAGTCCATCACCACTCTTCTCGTCTGTGGAGGTGGGAGTCACCTGGGACTACTAGTCTGTAAATAAACCTGGAATATGAGACGCAAACACTGTTTTCACATTAAAAGAACACATTTTCAGTTTTGCCAATTACAATGTTCTGTTCAATTTCTTGTTTCTCTCCTTGTATGGAATTTTAATATCTGCAGTTCTCTGCATGCACCGTATCATATTCCCAAAGAGCACCAAGGCAGCTACTCCTTACTTGTACGAGGGGGTGGAGGGCGACAGAATTGGTTAGAGTGGATCATAACTGGTGACAGTAAATGTTAACTCCTGATTAAACTTAATAAGCTAGGTGCATATTCGCCAACCTATTGGATTCAGATATTTCTTATATTTGGTAAATAAAAATTCTTTTAAGCTACGGAAGATGTCATTTTCAATTTCACCTGTTTGGATCCACTGCTGCAATTCGCCCCCCCCCCTCCCCCCACCTTCCATCCCTTGTATGTATCTGTCAGACGTGCAACAATGTTCAGTGCGTAGAAATAAAATTTTTTGCCAGGACCGCATGGTGCAGTCATGGCTTCGTAATCGAGCTGCAGAAGTCGACGATACCTCTTTAAAAAAGAAGTGTCGTAGAGAATGATGGTAAAATATAAGTGATCTTGCGCACGCCCCGTTGAATTGTAGATCAATCGAAATAGTCCGGAAGCCAGTGTTTTAACGGTAAAAGTTCAAGTTTTTTTATAACATCCAGTTTTTTTAATGAAAACCCCGAGACCAGGTGCAGACAGAACTAGCCATCAGCTACCTGGCCCGTAAAGGAAAGAGGAACGCGGTAAAACCTAGCTTAACAGAAAGTTGCGCCAGTGCTACGTGTCCTCTTGGTGATTTTGTGATTATTTGTTTAAAATCCATTTTTAGGCGAATTTTATAGAAAAATTCGAAATGCTCTTACATTTACGTAACTTTGAAACTTCTTTTTGTAATGTCTCCTTCAGTTGTTGATTGAATCAACCTGAAAATGCCACAGCCACATTTCCTCCCTTGCGAAAAAATCTCCTAGGAATTTTGTTTGAATTTGCTCACAATATTGGAAGCTAGTCTAGATCAGGGGTCAAAAAAGTACTAGAACTGGTTTTTTATTTCTGTGTATTTGCTGAATTGGCGAAGTTCCAAAGTTTACCAAATTTTGTCCAAAAAATATGTTCTCTTTATAATTGTTGTATTTTGTTGAAATTTTAACACTGGTGCCTCCAGTGCGCCGAAGTCGAATGTTGTCATTTTGTTGGAGGTTCGCCAAATTATGGTGGCCAAATAATGGATCATTTTTTTTTTTTTCGTTATGTCACTTTTTGCATTTGTATGGATTGATAGATGTGGATTGAGTTAGAGGTGACGGCAGTTTTTTTTCACAAATTGATTGTAACAGGGCATGTCATTGGCTTACAATAGTCACATGGTAAAGGGTGCCAGAAAAACACAGTGCAGGCGGCTTAAAGAAATCAAGGTGACCGCATCCATGTAGATGGAATAGACTATGCCTATGTGAGGCATTGCAAGAAAGAAATGTTAATGTTAAGTTAAATTCTTGTGGTGTGCAAGGCCACTTGACTTGATTGTGGGTTGGAAGAATCTTAAGAACAGAACCACAGCTTTCCGTTTTGTGCATATCGTAAGAGGTGACTAATTGGAACTTCTGTCTTTCAGCTCTTCTGATATATATCGTTTGCTCTCTAAAATAATAATAGTGCACAATAATAATGGCGCTTATTAAATCGTTGCTGCAGTTAATAATAATAATCGATTTTCTTTTCAAATGTTAATAGCTAGGTGTAGTTTACTTCCACAATTTGTGTCATTTGGAGAGAAAAAACCCCGACAGGACAGATGCGTTTTAGATTTACAGACATTTTTTTATCGCCAGTGCTGGTTTATTGACATTGTTTTATACGCATCACTTCGACATGAACGCTTTGATATGAAGCTATGAAACCTTACTAAGTGAAAGAATATATATTTAAGATGTGCAACGTCAAAGTTTCAGTTTGATCGACCAAAAATTGTCGAAATATATATATATATATTGGCCAGAAATTGGAGGAAATATTGGCGAAAAAATATTTTTTCATAACATCTTAACCAACTGCAGGAAAATAGCCTTTCTGTTTTGAAATTTTAGAGGCCTGTCTGGTTATTAGTTTTCCGCCAAAAATTGGCGGAAATGTCGTGATATTGTAGTTAGAAATAGCGTCATTGGTGTGTACCTGTCTGTTACTGCTTTTTCTTTATGATTCGGAAAAAAATTGCCGGAAATATGAATAGAAAACCCAATTCCGTAAGTAAATTCTTAACTGACGCCAGAGATATAGCCTTCCTGTCTTAAAATTTTAAGTAAAGGTATTAAGCTTTACTGTCTCCTGGATATTACTTTTTTTATTCTCCAAAATTTTGTGACATAATATTTTTTAGGCCCCAACCCTTCGGGTTGGGGCCTATAGGTTTGGGGTGTCCGTCCGTCTGTCCGTCATCGCTTTATACCCCTATGAATTTGGGTGCGGGCGGTTGGGGCCTGCTTGTGTTTCACAGATACTTACTTTTTGGTTAAATCTTGCGTCATGTTGGTCCATGTTGTGTCTAATTGATCTGCTTAGGCTATGCACATCATTGGGTATCCTTTTGTAGAGAAGATGGTATAATCTGAGTACATCGGGCTTCACACGCTTCAACATCTCCCATTTGTGGATAGGTTCGGACGCCAAAAATAGGATAATTGTAAAAGAAACAATAGTTTAAGGTATTGTTTAACTTCTGAGTACCGTTAAATCACTGAGAATCACAAAGTTTTGTTATATTATACTTTCGATAAGCATAATTTTCTTTTCATATCCCCTACAAATCTTCAGGCTATTCCAATAAAAATATTAAAGCTCATCTCTGCAGTCTGAGGAGTGTTTTGAGTTAGCGCTCCGATAGGCCTCGCCTCTTCAGATATGTAGATGGTTGTTGGTATTGTTGTACAATTAGTGATTACCCGGATCACACAGTTCCAAAAGTAATTCAGTGCTTTATATAATGTTCAGCCTCTTACAATAGTTATTACAACTGTTTTTATCATACTGGTGATTTTCGACTAAATGGTGTCAGCGGTTACCTTTTGTTTTGTCTGAACGATTCAGAGACAATTGGCAGCAAGAATGGAGACGAGTCATGTGGGCCTGCGCAGTTCATACCGTCCAGGCTATGTGGCAGTCAGTCCGCTAACCATGCAGTCTTCCACCTGTAAACAAAGGTAACATAGTACGAGGCGTAATGTATGTGTGACCCGGGTTGTCAGTGGTTATTGGAAGGTGGTTTTCACATCCGCTCTGGTATGATTATCACTGGATTGTAGGGACAACCGGGACATCAGTGTAGTTCTGTCCCAAGCCGCACCTTGTTTTCACCGTCATCTGCTTATATTTGACTTAATATGCAGTTGAGCCACTTTATGCTCTCTGTTTCATTTTGAGTTTTTTTTTTTTCAAGTTTTAATCTGAACAATATGTCCAGTGTCCTGTAATTGCTTTGAGCTTTGTGGTGAGCCTTGCATTTGGTGTTTTTATAGGGGAGTAAAGAGTGATGGTGGGAGACAGATGCTTCTTAGTTTTCCGGCAACCCGAGCTATTTTGTGGGACAGGCGACCAATGGGAGATTCAGTGATTGTCCACCCGACTCATTACAGGTGTGTTAACCGGTCTTGGTCTTGCTGTCAAAGGGACAAAGGATTGCGATTTACTCAAAACGCCTTTTGGAGAAGTGTTGTTTATTTGGAATAGATCTCAGCTGCTTACCGGGAGAAATTATTTTCTGTTTGCCAAATTCGTTAATAAAAATGATGGAAAACACACACTTGATTTACGTACAAAAAAGGAATTGTGTAGGTCTTCAAGGTGTTTCAGTAGGATACGATGGGACTTGGGAATGTGAGATGGTCCGTGTCTAAGCATCCGATGCTTCATAAACATTCGTTTGATCAAATAGTGGAACCTCGTGATTTTTCTTTTTAGAAATCCGTCACTCATTTTAGAAGAGAAGACGCTACGATTGGCTCACCGCTTTGCGCAGCAGTCTGCGTCACCCTCATATGTCTGTTACCTCCTTGCCACTGTGACGTCAGACTCCGGTATGATTACGTGGTCATTGCTTGTCTGTAAAAGTGCCACAAAGAATGGGCCCATTGTTAGCGTTTCTGCTGTAATGTGTTGTATTGATCTCCTGTAGTTTATCCGATCAGCAGTTTGACATCGCAGTAGGTGACACGGCGAATATTAAAATGTGTTTTGTCTAAAATGGTCCAAAGTGAGAGACATAAAATAACATTATTCAAGCTAAAGTGAAATGCGTGCAGTTGAAGGGCCCAGACTAACTGTTCTGGCTTATTGTCGCAGATGGACAAGGCCTGTGCATAACTGTAGACCGATTCGAATCCAGCAATAAAATGGGCGTCGGACAGTCTCTGGATTCTGTAGTTATCCCGTGTCTGGTAAGATTTCTGCTCACCAGAATTCTTTTTCAGTGCGGATTACAAGGGTTTTGAAATGTATATGTGTAAATGTGGAGAGAGTGAACAGGCGATTCTGTGCACTACAGCCTTAAGGAGTGACGTGTTTGCGGAGGGAAGGGTGAAACCGTCATTCAAAAGTTAAAGTAGTGCGGGTCGGTTGTTCCTAGGGTTTTGAACAGGGCTGGTCTAATTTTTTTTTGCGGAATTCGTCAGTTTTTTCATACTGACATGTTGTATTTGGTGTAAAATGTATTAAAAGAATGTAACAAAAGAAACAAATAAAAAAATAAAATCAGTCAAAATAAAAACAAGTGAATCCTGTAAGGAATGTACATCGCTGTTGTATTTTATGGTTTTAGGTGAAAAAGAACAGTGCAAAACCAAAAACGTGCGCCGATGATTACGGAGAGGCCTTACAGGTGGAGTTTAAAAAACGCCTCATTTGCGCAAAGTTTTGACATGATTAAAAGCTGACATAAGTATTTAAGGCATTTTACGACTGATTTATAAAGCACAGTACAGATGTAGACCCATACACATTCGTGCGCCCACCGCAAGGGGGTCATATATCCAAATGATAAAGCTTCGAAATGTATAAATACTGGTGATATGTTGCTTTGATGTTTTGATGTATTGTTTAGACTTGTTTAGAGGAATAGCCATAACTGGCTTTCAAGTTTCGCAAGAAATTCTGCAAATGAGACAATTTAATGGCGTTTGCTTGTTTTGTTGTCACTTATGTGTGATGTGACGTCACGTAGACATTATCCTATTGTTGTGGAGCTGAAGCTGCGATTCAAACGGTCGATGCCTGGAGTATGAGGGTATTGGCAAGCTCAGCATTTGTTCTGTTCGACAGGCTGTGTGCACACGGTGTTACAGCAAAGATAAGGTTGACGTGCAGCGCTTCGTGGCCATCAAGTGCTACTGCAGTTACCACGAGAACCAGCAGACCTTCTTGTTTCACTTGGATTTTACACTCGTCACGAGTGGGGTTCGATTTAAAATGACGCCCGTGGCGCAGGTGCCCATCGTGCCCACGGCGCTGTCCAAGAACCTGTCGGGTCCCCGCAGCATGAGTGAGCTCCAGGGCGAACCCAAGGCCGGGTAAGCCTACCAACTCCAGTTAGCTACACCAATAAAAAAAGACTTATTTAAAAATATCGGGATTAGGGTAAAATTGACAGTCCGAAACATGTTGTGAAATTTGTTGAAGAGTCATGTTACCAGCTAAACTTTACTTGATTTTTTTTGTTCTTCTATTGGCTGTGGCTATTCGCGTTTACTGTGAATATGTTTGTTACTGGTTACATTTTCTGAGTTGACAGTGTTGGAGTAATATTTGACCGTTTACAATTTCAGGTATCTGACCATGGACCAGACGCGGAAGTTACTTCTGGTGTTAGAGTCTGACCCGAAGGTGGATAGCTTACCCCTTGTCGGGCTGTAAGTGTTCTTCTGCTCATGGGCCGTGAAAAATTTAAAGCCTATGTACCTGTGCCAAACAAATGAAGGCGCGAAATTTGAAGGGTCACAAGAAAATAGTTTCCAGTATTTCTTTTGGCAATAAATAATGGAAGCCTTATGCTTACTTCATGCTGTGTCCCCCCCCCCCCTCCCCCCATTAAAAAAAAACCTGCTTCTTGCGGAATGCAGCCGAAATATACAAGCACCATGTGTTCAAAGATTAAAACTTCCACTAGTAACCCCTTGCGCTTGTTTTTTTAGGTGGGTCAGCGGAGTTGCAGAAATCACGCATCCTTTCGTTTGGGCCTGTTGTCTCCGATACATTTTCAACCCATATCTGAAAGAAAGGTAAACTTTTGAATTTCATCAGCTATGCTTGATTTTACGTTGTTTAGATGCATCGGGATGTGACATGTGCAGGATGGCTTTAGTAAAATACATTGACGATAATTCCAGCGTTTCGATCAGACATGCTTCTGAGTGCGTGCAGAACCAATGGGCGCGCAGTAGCCTCTGAGTATAGCAAAGGATTCTGTACACGTGAGTGTCAGCAGGGTCGTCTGTTTCCGGCGTCATGGTCCGCTGTGTGTTTCGTGTTTCAGGGTCGTCGTGCCTCCCGAAGCCTTCCTTGTCGTTCTGTATTCGCCCGTCCGTTCAAAACCGGAATATTACGAGTGCGTCACAACCGATGGCTCCGTGCAGCTGAAATTCAATCTCAGTGCTTGCCATGAAGTTGTTCAGCTACCAAAGGTGAGTCACAGCAAAACTGTTACAGTGTTGAAGATAAAAGGGAAAGAAAGATGTTTAACCCTTAAACAGAGATTCAAAATTGCCAAGTTACCACATGACTTCCGCATTTATCAGATATGCCAAGAATTTTTGTGGCGAAAATTCAAGAATAGGAGCTGAAAAAAGCTATTGCCTTGTCCAAATGCACACAGGATACGCTGATGGGAAGTGGTAGCCCGTACGAGATGGAGATGGTGACAGTGCAAAGTGGCGACAAGATGGATGCCTTCGAAGCTGCCTTAGAAAACAACAAAAGTCTGATGTGAGTGAACGGGCTTATAAAAAAAAATCCTTGAAGGTTCCAGTTTTACTAGAAATCTGCGCCACCCTTCTCGATTTTTTTTTTTTTTTTTTTTTTCATTTTCTGTAAGCATTTCCGTATTTTATCCGTCCAGGCCAGCATTTGTTCTAGTGTTTTCTTTTTTAATGTCACATTTTGCAGGTCCCCACCGAAAGCCAAGTCATCACAGCCTATTTATCCCGATGACATAACTCCAAGGCTAGGCCCCATGCCACAGACGCGAAAGGTTAGTCGGTCCCGTGCCTCACAAAATCTATGTGAATAAATTAAATATATACAAGAGGTTCATGGTTTTATGCATAAAGACAACAAAAGACTTAAGATTAAACGAGCATTAGTTTGGTTGTAAGTAACAGTCGCTACCGCTTGTTTATTTTGATTTCAAACTCTCCAGAAGGCCCCGGATATTCAGCCCTCAGTTCCGGAAGTCTCGCTCTTGCTGGACGAGAATGAGGCACATTTTGGACCACGGCCCGTCCCACAGCCCATGAAAATGACTCATGCGGCTGCTTATCCCGAGCCAAACCATTCGAAAACCAAGAAGATTTCCAAGCAACGCAGTACTGGACAACCGCCTAACAATCCGGTGGTAAATGGCTACGCACATCACAGTGGCAGCCAGCCAGGTACCCCACAGACATACATGCCTGCTCAAGCTTCCCAGGAATGTGGTGCATCGCAGCAGAATTTAACGTATCCAATGCAGCAGTATGCTGGAGTGCCTGCGAATTTCCAGGCCCCTGTTTCTCAAGCACCTGTTTGCCATGCGTATCAGCCTTCTCCTGTCTCCCCCGCTTATCCTGACCCACAGTTTGCAGCGCCGCGGCTTGGTTACCCGCCGTACGAGTCTCGGCCACCGTACGTATACCCGTCGGGCGCCGCTTCCCAGCCTGTGTACGCGCCTGCCATGTACAACGGAGCACCTGCACCAAACATCGCCTGGCCTCAACCAAGCGTGATGCCACCGCATGTGCATTTACCAGCGCAGACGCAGTTATCCGCAAGCAATATCTCGCCCGTGCCGCTGTATAACCACCTGCAAGCAGGTTATCCCCAGAATTATTCCGCGCCCTACCAGCCGACCATCCAAGTCACCCAGTCCAGCGGAGGTCCCGCAGTGGGCATGAATACGTCTCAGGAACAGTTAGAGGTTCCTGCCCTGCCGAGCCAAATGAAATCCCCGGTGCTGAGGCCAGTAAGAGAGAACTCCGACATGGAGGATACTGTTGTTAAAGAAACTGTAAGTACAAGTGCTAGAGTATCGCCAGCTCGGGATGCCAGCCGACAGGCTTCGCATCAAAGTTCACCTCAACATCACACATCTGGATCGACGGATAGTGGATTACACTTCAGCGATAATCCAGATCCCGATGTGAACAACACGGTGGAAAGTATGAAGAGTTCGGCAACGGGTGGAAGCATCCACCCTGATGTCTATGAATTGCTGCGCTTACAAGATGCTCAGCTGAAACAGCTGCGAGAACAGCTGTCACAGCTGTTATCGAGGCAAGGCGCAGACCAGCAGTCGCTGGCAAGTGAAGCCACGTCTCAGTCAAGTGAAGCTACCCTTCAAGGAAATAATTCGGAGACTAAATCTTGTCACGATATGGCCACTCAGATGTCAAATCAGGCTACACCTGTCAAACAAATGATGGCAAATGTGTCCAAAAGGACTTGCTCCGCAGCTGTAAATACCAGTCTATTTTACCCAGACAGTGAACAAGCCCAACCAAATGCGCTTAATGTAATTGAGCAAAGCGGGGATTTAGGCTTCAATTTGACGGACTCGGATCTGTGCATACAAGCTGGCAATATCACAAAGCTCAGTGTTACGTCACCAGTGCAGTCAGCTGCTGTAGCTAGGTCGCGTGTAGATACGCTAGCGATGACGCAATCGCCGCCGAGGGTAGCCGAGGATGGTGGCACGAGCGAAAGCGGTGACACGATGAGCTTTGAGAACTTCCAGTCACTGCAGATCCAGGATCGGACGCAGGAGAGCCTGGTGTCGGAGATGATGGTGGACATGCCGGCCTACACGTCACTGTCGCCAGACAAGTGAGTGCGGCCGCCTTACCTCCTTAACATTCAATAGTCACACTTAAAAATATCCCCAGTTTAGCGCGTTTAATGTCATAAATGGTTGGCCTTATTAAAACGAACCGGAATATAAACTTTGGTGATGAAATAAAGATAATGGTTATAATAAATGCCTCCTCCCCCACACTTCCTGTTTAGTAATTTTCTGTTATACTGAATCATATAAATAGGGTAAGAAACTGTTTTCAGGCTTTCGTTTCGATTGTTCCTCGTACTGTTTGGTAAAGTAACAAGTACCGTTGTCCACTACAAGTGTTTGTGTTCGGCTGTAGGCGGAGCGGATCTGGATTCACGGACACTGACGAAAGCAACCGAAGCCCTTTGCTTGGCGAGAGTGTCAGCATGTATGAAAGGGTGGGTTTGCCATTGGTGCCTCCTCACCCAGCCGCTTCTTGAAAAGAATGTGTCACTTTCCCTGTTTCAGTTGTGTGGAAATAGATGAATTTGGAGGAGCACTGTTTTGTCAAAAGTCTGACCAATTGTTTCGCATTGAATAAATCGTAAGGGGCGGGCCTGAAGCAAACCTTATCCACTTTAATGGAAAAGTAAACGCAAGAGAATTCATCGTCAAAAAGTAAAAGAAAAGTAAAAACGGAACAACATTAACAGTGGTGTTTGATCCGTAACAGAATGAAGCGGAGGCGGATATGAGTTTGACAGGCGTAGAGGAACAGACAGCCAACACACTCCTCTTCAAGGACCAGCGACAGTTTTACCAGAATCTCATGGTATTCCGTCTTTTTCGCAGATCCCAATTTTGTGCTTTCATTTCTCGAGTCTATGCCTTATAAGGAAGCGTTGTTAGTGAGGTTTTCCTAAGTTTTGTCCTGGTTTGTTCATTTTCTGTCCCTTTGCAATCGAGCTCCGACCGGGACACATCGATCCTCGAACCGAAAGTTCCGTTTGTGTGTCCTAAAGAAAAATGCGCAGCGCATGTTCAGTAAGAACATACGGGATGCTTGTGTTATGTCATTCATTGAGGTAACATAAACCCTATTGCTTTTCACAATAGGCGCTAAGCATAATAACTGGTAACTGATACCTTTGACTTTTTTGTAACCTGCCTTTTCGTACACTTGCGAATGTATGTATGTATGTACTTATGTAAACTTTTACTTAAAATGCTTCTTCTCCTTTCTACTCCAGTTTTGATCGGATTCCTTTTCAATTTTGTACGAATGTTCTCTATTTAGGCTTCTCTTGAAAAATTACTTTTTGGCGATCCGCCAAAAATTGGCTAAATGGGGAGCATTTAAATTTTTTTGGTTGCCACTTTTCAAAATACTTCTTCTCCTACAATTTTTATCAGATTTTCTTTAAATTTTAAGACCCCATCCGGGCGAGCCCGGGAGGGGGGTCTATTGGATTGCCCTCTGTCCGTCCGTCTGTCTTGCCGTCAGTGTGTCACACTTCGGATGCTGTTTTGTTTCCACGCAAGTTCTCCGAGACTATTTACCCTAGGCATATGCAACATTGCACAGTGATAATATATATATTGAAGTTGTGCAACGTCGTATTATTTTTCAAATTGGTCACAAATTGCCAAAATGGGGACTTGTAAAAAATCTTCCAGATAACTGTAATGTAGGACTTGGGTGACTTCCCACGCAAGTTCTCCGAAATTATTTATCCTAGCTATACGCAACCTTGCGCAGTGAAAATATATATATTGAAGTTGTGCAATTTCATTATATTTTTCAAATCAGTCAAAAATTGCCAAGATTGCGACTTGCCAAAAATTGCTGATTCCTATATTCCAGTGATTGTTATGGTTTAGTCGATCACAGTGTTCGGTTTGGATCTGCGCCCTCGACGATGGCTTGTTTAATGCTAATTTTCAAAATGCTTCTTCTCGGACACTTTTGATAGATTTACTTTAAATTTTGTGCGAATGTTCTTAACGTAGGCCACTCTTAAAAATTTACTTTTTTGGCGATCCGCCAAAAATTGGCCAAATGGGGACATTTAAAATTTTTTGTTGCCAATTTTCCAAATGCTTCTTCTCGAACAATTTTGATCAGATTTTCTTCAAATTTTGTACGAATGTTCTTCACATAGGCCTCCCTTGAAAATTTACTTTTTTGGCGATCCGCCAAAAATTGGCCAAATGGGGGCATTTTTAATTTTTTCTTGTCTAATTTTCAAAATGCTTCTCCCTCAATTTTGATAAGATTCCTTTCAAATTTTGTACAATTGTTCTCTAGAGAAGCCCTCTTTTGAAGAATTACTTTTTTGCATATTCCATAAATTGGCAAAGTGGTGCGGGGGGGGGGCAGTTTTTAATTATTGGCTTCCAATTGTTAAAATGCTTCTTTTCCCAGAATTTGTATCGGATTCCTTTCCAATTTTGTACCATTATTGTCTAGCTAGGCCTATCTGGAAAAATTACTGTTTTGGCGATCCGCCAAAAATTGGGTAAAAGAGAAGCCATTTTTAGCCCAGCTCGTGTTACGCGTAAGTTGGGGTATGCCTATCGGTTTGCAGACTTTTTCCGTTAGTTTGTTTGATAAGTAAATTTTTTGTTTCAAAATGTATCTCCTCCCACAAATTTGATCTGAGTTTTGTATGAGGCATCTCTAGGGGTTCGTACATACGTCTTCTACTTTTTTTAGTCGATCAGGTGATTTTGGGGAAATTTTTGAAGAAAAATTCTTAAAGTATTTCTCCTCCAACAGTTTGTATCCGATGTCATTTATTTTTTATATGAGGCACCCCTAAGGGATCGTGCATACGGATTGTGCTTTTTTAGTGGATCGGACAACTTTTGTGTTTTTGGGAAATTTTTGAAGAAAAAACTTCAAAATGTATTCCCTCCTATTTTTATCCGATTTCATTCATTTTTGGTATGAGACAACCTTAGGTGGGTTGGGCATACGGCTTGTGCTTATTGACTCGATTTGAGAATTTTTGAAATAAACATGCGCACTGGTCCAAAACAAGCACCGCGCATCAACGCAAGTTAAATAAACATGTGCACTTGTCCGCAAAAAAAAACCACGCATCGACACAAGTTAAATAATATACGCACAGGTCCGAAATGTAAACGGCGCATCAACGCAAGTTAAATAAACATGCACACTGGTCCGAAATGCGAACCACACATCAACACAAGTTAAATAAACATGCGCAGTGTTGCGAAATGCAAATAGCTCATCAACGCAAGTTGAATAAATATGCGCACTTGTCCGAAATGCGGGCCGCACATCGACGCAAGTTAAATAAATATGCACGCTGTTGCGAAATTCGAAGCGCACATCAACGCAAGTCAAATAAACATGCGCAGTGATTCGAAATGCCAACCGGACATCAATGCAAGTTAAATAAACATGTGCACTGATCCGAAATTCGAAACGCGCATCAACACAACCTAAAGAAACTTGCGCACTGAAATAAATTTGTACGAATTTCTATGAACTGGGTTTAACAGTGTGATAACTACTCTTTGGCGACCATGCAAGCCTATTGATAGGTAATTTACTGGATCTCGGCTGGTCACAATGTCCCTGGACATTCTTGTATTTTATTTCCTAATTGTATTGCCAACAAACGCTGCAGAAGCAATTTGGGAGTCGGCTGGAATGCGCAGGTCAATAAAAACTATTGCAAAAGAAAGTGAACACGAAACCTATCATACCAAATCGCAAACAAAGTGAATACGAAACTGCTCATATCAAATTGCTAGTATTTCGTTAATTTTTGGTTAATCACCAAAACAAAAAAAAGTAATAATAATAGCCATGTCCGCTTCCCTCATTCAACATTTTAATGATCATGTAACTAGCGTTAGTTAGATTTTGGAAAGAAATTGGTTCATCGCCAATAGGTCCTCCAATTTTTTCCAAAAAAAATTTCAAAGTGATGGTTAGGTAAGTACGAATGACCATTATCTTTAACTAAAATTGCAAAATAGTAAGGCAATTTCTTTGTGTGAGTTGAAATTCTACTGAATTTGTTTGCGCCAATATTTTTGCCAATTTTTTGTGAATCACAAACAAAAGCAACAGCCTGGAAATTAGTAATGCGTGCTACCTTTAATTAAAAATTTCGAGAAATATAGGCTAAAAACCTAGGAGGAGATGCGATTTTTTTAACTTAAAAGCGTACATACACACATGCTTTCATCGGCTGCTATACCCCTTACTTCTGTAGAAGCTGGGGTTCGGTTCTTGATACCGATACCTTCCCCGGCTGTCTGAGATTGTTGCTGACATTTGGGACTCCGCAGAAGATTCAGTGAAAATGAAGTTCTGTTATTTGCCCAGCCAAATGTACTCGAGAATTGTGCAATTAGAGGTTGTGGGTCTTCTTTTACCTTTGCCATTTTGTACCTCCGCGAAAGTCGTTTTGTACCATTTTGGGACATTTTGTACTGCCGTTAAAGACGTTTTGTACCACTTCTAGTATCACGTCCTACCACCAAGAAATACGTTTGTACTTCTTTTGTGTGATACCGAGAGGGATGTAGGGTGTGCACTATGGAAATTTCAATAACAGAATTCAACGGCACTGTGTGAGTTAGTCAGTGCGTATGTGTGCCTCTGTGCCCACGATTACAACCCCACTTAACCCCCAAGTCCACCAAACAACTGAATAGCCGGTGAGTGATTTCTGACATTTACTCAAGGGAAGAAACCACTCTGGGCCAAAGATAGCGTCTAGCAGTAAAGGACTACGGCTAAGCAGCCCCAGACTATGTACTCGGGTACAGCAAGTTTTAAATTTACCACAAGCAGAAATGAAACGAATGTACAAAATGACTTTCACAGCATCAAAAAGTGGTACAAAATGACTTTCACAACATCAAAAATGGTACAAAATGACTTTCGCGAAGGTACAAAATGGTAAAAAAAATGGCACAGATGGTGAAGATGTATATGTTACAGCGGATCTGTAGAATCAGCGAATCTGTAGATCCGCTGAAAATTTCAGCTAATCTCTAGATACGCTGGTTCGACCAGCGAATCTATAGATCCGCTGAAAATTTTAGCGGATCTAACAGATCCGCTGATTTTGGGCCTAGAAAATTCTACAGATCCGTTGAAATGATTGACGAAGCTGAAGTACTGTTTATATTGAGTATTATCATAGCCCATAATAAAAGACATTGTTTTCATTGAAATGCCATTTGAAGCACATTAATTGCACTTCTATGTTACTTTCCATGATCTTAGGTCATAGAACTAAAATTGCAAGCTTCATAACTTGTGATCTTCTTATAAGAAAGCAGTCATACATATTATATGATTCTACTGGAGTGGTATTTGCTGAAAAGTAATTGCAATTTAACAATGCAATAAACATAAATACACTTAGTTCGATCTGCTTCGGGTTCTCTGGAGTATATCAGTTTGATCTGTGCTCGTTCAACTTGATTACCGAAAACGACGTAAAATTAAATGTAGAACTTCCACCGAGGCAAGCAGTTCAGTTTGAATCAACGTGTGATGGACAGGGGTTTGTGAAGTGCAATTCTGCTGGTAGTAAACGGCGTCAAACAAACAGATGTAAGTGTTTCAAAGCAAGGGTAAAATGTAACTGGAGATGTCACTCTAGCCTAGCGTGTACAAACAAGATGTAACCCTCCTCAATTGCAATTGGAGCTTCATTATTGATGAATGATTTTTTTTTCAGCGTTGCTGATTTTAGAGTAAATTTTGCTTTCAAGTCATGATCACAAGTACTAGTGCTTCTTTGACCAGCTTCCTTAATTGCAATTGGAGTTCCATTATCGATGAAAGGGTTTCCTAAGAGTTATTGATTGCATGGGTGAATTTGGCTTTTAAGTAATAATCACAGGTAGAAGTTAGCACTTGAGCTGTTCTTTAATTGCAATTGGAGCAGTGGCTTATAAAAGTCTTTTATATCTATTTTTGTTGGGCACTATAACGCCAAAAATCATAAGTTTTAATGCAAAACAGGTCATAAATTACTTATTTGTATTAATAATGTGGTTGTATGTTTGTATTAATTAAGCGGTTGCGAAGTAACGTCTTATGGCATTAGTAAAAGCAGCACCGTTTACACATTAATACCGTATATTTCGGCCATACTACTCAATAGCCACGGTACTTTAGCTTCGTCAATCATTTCAGCGGATCTGTAGAATTTTCATGGCCCAAAATCAGCGGATCTGTTAGATCCGCCAAAATTTTCAGCGGATCTACAGATTCGCTGAAATTTTCAGCGGATCTACAGATTCGCTGATTCTACAGATCCGCTGTAACATATATATGTTGGAACAGTTAAAACTGTAAGTGGTCGAGGAACATAATGGTACATCAGTGCACGCAACATGCTGCTGTGTTAGTTAACAAATAAAGTATTTCTCAGTACACTTTCACTTCATGCATGTCGGTGACCGCGATCACCGAATGACAGATAAAATGTATCTTCTCAAACACTGCGGTTTCATGTGTTTGTTTTGTTGACTCAACATCCACAGAGGTTATGGGAGAGGTAAAAGTGCAATGGAGATGGAAACTCCGTTTGGAAAGCCTTTGAGTTTGTGTGTACTAAAGAGTAAGGATTAAAACATCGTCTCACTGAGTAACACCCTTGTGAGAGGTTTGCTCTGCTAGTTTGTTCCCTCAAATTGCTTAATTTTTATTTATTTATTTATTCATGGTTTGCTCGAAATCAGAGGGAATAATCAACACACTGATTGTTGGGCTCAAGTAAAATAGCTGAATGTAAGTCTTCCGAACTGAATAAATGGAATGAAAAGAAATGAAAATCTTTTAAATTACAGGGAAACGTGCAAAAGCTACTGGGAAATACAGGAATGTCGGACGACATTGGTATTCCGGAGACCCCACAGCCTCCTCAAAGGTCAGGCAATACCGGCAGCTCACCTGACCCAGGTCATGGCCGCGCGGACAGCGGACACCCGAGTGGGACGCCGAGCGGCCTTAACCGGAGCCTGAGTCTTCCGGCAAACGTCGGCGATGGGGATCATCAAAACACGGCTTTGAACCCACTGAGACAATCCTATCCCTTTCATGATGACGTCAGAAACTCTGGTCCAATGAATGATGACGTTGCCGAAAAAACCCGCCGGCAACTGGAGGCAATGGGCATTCATTTAGAAAAACTTAATCCTGTAGAAAAATCCAGGTCTGTCTAACTTTTCTTGTCATTTACTATGTTCTGCAAAGACACTGCCATTCATCTGTTGAAGCAAATAGATATCGTATATTCTAGTGATCGCATGAATTGTACTCGAGTCTTGCTTTGCCTTAGAACAAAAAAGACCTAGTTACTAGTAATGCTTTTGTAATATAGGAAAATGGAATTTATAAATCATTGTTTGGGAATTTCTTGAATCGCTCAAAAAATTCAAACGGTTTTAAAATATTGAATTTAGGAGTGAGAACAGTGAGGCATCGTTTTGCGTTGCAGGATGCTTGAACAGTCATCGTTCTTCCTGGATCCGTCCTTGCTACCCAAAATGCAGTACGTTTCCATGGTGTTAGACAGCGAGAATGACGTCAGCGCCGAGGCCGACGCGCTGGCTATGAAGTACCTGAGCGACGAGCAGCTTACGGAACTTGCCAAGTTACGCTCGGGTAGTCCCGGCAAGTTCCGTCGCGGTCGGGAATTCGACCGAATACTCTCCCCTGCCACGCCGTTGAGCAAGTCGAACAATAGTACGTTGTATGGCGCGAATCACATGTCATTTGCCAGTAGAAAGTATTTAGAAAGATATGGTTTGTTAGAGAATGGAAGTGGAGGTGAGTCGAGTGAAACAGGCACCGCTCCAAAATCGGTGGCAACGGAAAGCGATAGGATGGCTACCCTGGGAAGCATGCGAGTGAAAGATTTCTTGCAGTCTTTGCAAGAGCGGAGTTTTTCCGAAAATGACGCGCCCTGTGCTGTTAATAGAGGCACTGCGGCCGCTAATGAGCAAGCTTTGAGGCAGACGTCATCGGGCCATCAGTATGTACAAAGCGAGACGAGTCTTCAGAGCACCAGCGATACTTCAGGCCATTTTAAAGTTCAGACTAAGCTTTTATCTACTCCGAAACCTCAACCTCAAAAACTTGATATGGAAAGAACTCCGCATATACCGACTCGTGTTCCTGAGTCGGTTCAAAATAGGCACGTTTTCAACAACAGTGCCCCTCACATACCGACCGAGGTACACGTCCAAGTCTTCGACAAAACGCCGAGGGCGAGCGAGCTAAATCCCGAAGCCGTGGCTCTTTGTGTAAATAAGCATCAAAAACAATTCCTCGATGGGAAGGTAGATGAGGAAAAGAGCAGCCAGGTTGAAAATGTACTTGATATTCAGAGATTAAAGGAATTACCAAAGCTATTGTAGCACTGAATTTATCTAGTATTGATAGAAAGCCCAATGAAAATGGGGTTATAATTATCCCTCGTGTAATGAGGTGATATAGGTTTCAATTTGTCCGTCTGTCTGTCCGCTTTCGTGCACCCTCGTGTCCGGACTATATCTCGGAAAGTGTTTGTTGTGTAGCTTTCTCCTTTGACATTGAAGGTGTGCAACTATTCGATCCACGTTCTGAAATTTTTTGCAGTGAATATATATATATATAGTAGCTGTGCAACGTCGTCTTATTTTTTAAATCGACCAAATATTGTTAGGCAATGTGGGGTTTTCAATTTCATTGAATTTACTAACATCCAATAACATTATGTGTTACGCGGGGGATTCTGCCTCACTGAGGCTCTAGTTTACACGGAATCTTACCAACTTCAAGAAATTTACCTGGAATTACCTATGTGGGTGCTAGAAAATTTAGGTCAGGTTACATGTATTTTATCTATTCCAAAAGTGACTGTCCGATTCTATAATCAATCAGAACAAGGTACGGTTATATGTGCCATTTTTGTTAGTGACGGTTTCAAAGTATTGACGTGAAGTTTGCCTTGGTTTTGATTTCATGTAACTGGTGTGTCAACTCTGAGCAAGGTTTTCAATGTAGAATGTAGATACGAATTTCTGTGTTGTAGAAATCTACGTTTAACACGGCAATATTTAAAATAACTGGTTCCGATTATTCTGGATTGCATTGAAGGAGCATAAATTTTTCATGGAATTGTAATGATGATTGTCACACGCACGGAATAACAGGGCACTACAGCATAACAGAATGATAAGTAAATTTTGCGTTCTCTAACTGCGTAGGAAACTTCGCTCGCCACATTCACTCAAACGTCATAAGTATAAGTCACCGTAACCTAACAAAGGCTTTGTGATGAAGCCCCTTTTTAAACCAGCCAACTTTGTCGGGCTGGTCTTATCACATCAGTAGAGGGTCATCGGTCGTCTGTATGTACGTATGTAAACCTTTACTTGAAATGATTCTTCTCCTGCAGTTTTGATGGCAGTCCTTTCACATTTTGTGTGAATGTTCTCTAGGCAGGCCTCTCTTGAAAAATGACTTTTTTGGCGATCCACCAAAAATTGGCCAAATTAGGGGCATTTGGCAACTTGGATCGGCCAAAACGTCCCGAAAGCAGTCGAGGACAAGACATCCCGGGCCATAAGGTCCCCAAATTAATTTAGGGCCAAAACGTCCCCAAAGCTAAAAAAACGTATGATATCCTAAGTAAACGCTTTATTGACCTTAACCCCTGCCGCAAGGTCCCCAAATGAATTTAGGGCCAAAACGTACCAGAGCAAAATTTCTTTTGGAAACCAGGACAACATGTCCCCTGCCAAAAAGTACCGGGCCATAAGGTCCCCGTTCACAAGGTCCCCGAATGAAATTAAAGCCCAAACGTCCCCAAAGCAAAAAATAGTATAACCTAAATAAACGCTTTATGAAGCTTTAAACCGGCCATATGTCGCCTGCCATCAAATCCCCAAATGAATTTAGGGCCAAAACCTCCCCTAAGCCAAAAAAACTTACGATAACCTAAATTAAGGATTTATTAAGCTTTACCCCGGCCATGAAGTACCCGGCCATAAGGTCCCCAAATGAATTTAAGGCCAAAACGTCCCCAAAGCTAAAACTTGTGTGTTAACGCTTTATTAAGCTTTACCTCGGCCACAGAGTCCCCGCCGTAACGTCTCTGGCCATAAAATACAGTTCCATAAGGTCCCTAAATGAATTTATGGGCAAAAGGCCCCAAAGGTAAAAACGTATGATTACCTAAATTAACGCTTTACACCAGCCATAGTATCCCTGGCCATTAGGTCCCCAAATGAATTTACGGCCAAAACCTCCCCAAAGGAAAACAATGTATGATAACATAAATTAATGCTTTATTAAACTTTACCCCGGCCATCAGGTCCCTGGAAATAATGTGCTAAAATGAATTTTGGCCCAAAACCTCTTAAATGCGAAATCTGTCGTAGTGGAATCCACTACAAAACATCCCTGGCCATTAGATCCCGGCCATAAGGTTCGCAAATGAATTTAAGGCCAAAACGTCCCCACAGCTAAAAAGCGTATTATAACCTAAATTAACGTTTTATTAAGTTTTACCTCAGCCTTAAGGTCCGCAATAAATTTAGGGCCAAAACGTCCTCAAAGCAAACTTCATCGTGGAATCCAGGACAACACGTCCTCGGCCATAAGGTCCCCGGTCACAAGGTCCCAAAATGAATTTGGGGCCACAACGTCCCCAAAGCAAAAAAAAACATAAGCTAAAGTAATGCTTTATTAACTTTACTCCGGCCATATGCTCCCTGCCATAAGGCCCCCAATGAATTTAGGGCCAAAACTTCCTTAAAGCCAAACAAACTTATGATAACGTAAATTAACGATTAATAAGCTTTACCCCGGCCATGAAGTTCCTGCCCATAAGGTCGAAATTTAATTTAGGGCCAAAATGTCTGAAAGCAAAGAAAAAAATGTATATTGAGCTTTGCAATGTTTTTGCATGCTTTAAAAGCGAAATTCAACTAGAAAATGACAAATTGACAAAAATTGTGAAAAATTACGTTGAACTTAGCAGTTGTGCGATGTTTTGTGTCCGCTGAT
Source organism: Protula sp. h YS-2021 (assembly GCA_949752745.1). Classification (NCBI taxonomy): domain Eukaryota; kingdom Metazoa; phylum Annelida; class Polychaeta; order Sabellida; family Serpulidae; genus Protula; species Protula sp. h YS-2021. The sequence continues at coordinate 51,618,677 of OX457026.1, read as the reverse complement.
TTACTGGATCTCGGCTGGTTACAATGTCCCTGGACATTCTTGTTGTTTTACGTAACGGAAGTTGCATGCAACACACAGGCGGCACAGTACAGGGAATATCTGAGAGGTAAAAGGAGTCTATTCTGCGTTGCTTGGTCATCTCAGGCATAATTATATGTGTTTGTGTTATAAGAGCGTTATAAGACAATGGAGCTGGTGTGCTTTGTATTGGATTCGATACTTGTGGAAGCCAATTAACTCACCACTGCGCGGGCCGTGCCACGATCTATCCCTCAGAGGCCTTCAACGGGTGTCCAATCCAACACAAAGCACCCAGCCCCATGATCTGTCCCTCCCAGGCCTTCCGCGGGTGTCCGAATCCAATACAATGCACCCAGCCCCATGATCTGTCCCTCCCAGGCCTTCCGCGGGTGTCCGAATCCAATACAAAGCATCCGGCCCCATGATCTATCCCTCCCAGGCCTTCGTTTGCTATCCCTCAGAGATTCGTTTGCTATCAGTGATTGTGTGACCTTAACGGTTGGAAAATCGTCCTGTATGCAGCTTTCTTACCCAGCCACGCTCTTCATGCGAAAGTGGACGAAATGCTTTCAGAAGATTTTTTACAAGGATATGCGACCTGGTGCATTACTGCTTTAATTGTGTGGAATAAGACTTAATAGTGGCCACTGTTGTGCATTATGGTTGCACCCTACACATCTTGTGCGAGTTAGGGCATGTTTAGCTGTGGGACCACTTCGTCTGAAACGCCATGCTGCGGCAGCGTTGAATGTCATAAACACGTAGTTCTCGGAAAACTGGGTGGGTAAAAGTGAAGGAATAATGCTTCTTTAATTACTGAGTTAGCAATTGCTTAACAGGTAAATATACCACTGTGCTCGTGCTCAATGACGTAGTTCGAAGTCACGCGAAAGCTCAAAATTTGCGCCAGTTATGAGCGCAGGCTCACTTTAAGCCGATATGAAATGGCTGCGTTCATAAGTAACGTTTTGTTTCTCAGCAGTATGTTACTTTATTTCACTGATTTAAATTGTACAGCAACATTTCCACCGGCCGACCACACAACAGGCCTTGCACTCGCCAGTTTTCGATGCAGAGTACCTGAGGCTCATATTTTGAGCAAACTCTCAAGGGAGGTGGAAACCCCAGTTTGAGCTAGGTTTTTTGACTACGGGTGTAGATAGCAAGTGCCTTGAGACTGTAAGTCGTTCAGTGGTCGTATAATAATTAGTACGTGCGGAGCGGGGGACTGATAAACGGTCGTTGTCCGTCTGTCTGTCCGTATGTCCGTCCGTCTGTCCCCCACCAGTGCCTCCACTTTTGTACGCGCCATTACTCACTCACGTTTCACCGCAGGCTTTTGATTTTTTTTGGGAAGTAATAATATATGTTGCAGTTGTGTGACGTGGGGATATTTTTGAATTTGACCAACCATTGACGAAACTGAAATTTCCAACATGACTAAAATGTTTGTTTGTTGAGGCACGATGCTTCCACTTTTGTTGGCTGACCAAAATCCCCCCCCCCCACCCTGCTGCTTTTTTACATGCGAATCCGTTGTCCTGCCCCCCCCCCCCCCCATTCAGATATATTTCGGCGGGGAACTATGATCAGTTTCACTGATATACTTGTTAACACTTGACAAGCCTTTGGCTTGCAAGGGTTATATGAACTTGTGCGAGCAAAATTCGTCCTTTTTTTTCTTCTTGACACTTTTTCCGATTTTTTGTGTCTTCTTCTTCTCTGACACTATGGGACCTACGACCATGAAACTTGGGACTTATGAAGAGCTTGATCTGAACATGTGCATGTCACTTTTTATTTTCGTCTTTGATTTCGTTTTCTTTGTTAAAACGCCACGTGAAAAGAGTGTATTTTTGCAAGTAAACGCGTAGCATTTAACCCACGTCACACACAGTTGCTCAGTGAGCTTTGTGCGAGCTCTCACTGCGTAAATAGATCACGGCGTATAGCTAGATCAGTCAATAAAACCTTAAGTCAACAGAAACCAAACACTACTCGGCTTATAAGACGTATTCAAGCTGTGTTGTTTGCAATATATTATTCAAGAAATAACCCATTCAAGGAAGTATTTTTTGCATTTTAATTTTTGTCAAGTGTTTAACATTTCGCTAGCGAAGTGAGCTTCTAGTTGGAGTTTTAGTTCAGGTCCAGGTAAAACTAGTCTGGTGTTGTACAGTTGAGACAGGGTGTGGATGCTCCCCGTAGATACTTTTAATATCGCGCACACTGTACTTAACTTCTAGTACGATGTATTGTAAATGTGAATAATAAATTCAATTTTACCCACACCCCACCCCCTCCCCCCTCCTCACCCTCTCCATCTCGCATTTTCCACTCGTTTGACACTGCGGGTTTGCGTGGCAACGAACTCCTTGGTGAAGGTATACTCAGGGGCCACATAGTTTCGTAGCCGTGTTATCCTCTCTGTAAACTGACTCTCATCTAAAATCTTCTTGTAAAGCATGAAATTTAAGCGAATTTAGTTGATATTATGTCTGCAACATCAGGTGTTCTCCCTAAACGATGCTTTGAACCAGTCCCTTATCCTAGTAGGTGTTCTGTCTAACGTCGACGGCCAGCTATTAAAAAAATCTGTGCTAAAGAACGCATGTAATTTATGTAACCATTGAACTCAATTTTAACCGGATAACATTCTGTGTGAATTTCCCTCTCACGTTCACGAACAACTCTGTGCAGTAAGCCCGATCCCAGCGTTTGTTCATGTTGAATACTACTTACATGGTAATGTGTTTGTATAAATTACTGCAATAGGGACAACTTACTGGTTTGGGGATTGGGGTGGCAGCTGAAAAGTTAACTAGTTACAGGGCACGTACATTTAGTTATCACTTAGAACAAAAGCTGCAGATTTAATCGCGTAGATGGATTGCAGCCGAAGACTATATTGTTTCATTTTCAATCCCCTTTCTCTTGACGCTTTGGACTTGGTTGTTTTCAGCAATTTTGGTCTTTCTGTGATATGTATAAAGTTCCCCTTCATGTTGTAATGGTACAGATGTGATTGTAGTTAAATTATTTTGAATAAATTTTGAAAAAAAAAGAGTCAACAGTGTTTTCAGTGTTTGTTACCCTTAGGCCAAAGTTAACCGATGGCGTAGTCACATCGATTCAGTGTCCGTTCATTGGTCTGTTATTCAAATCCTGTAGGTATGATGACTCGACCAGAGATCGGCATTGAAATTTGCAGAGGTATGAAGTGTATAGTACTTGGATTAGTCTCCAAATGGCAACCAAACGGCTATTTTTTTGTTTGAATTATAATTAGGTATATGGTATATTACCAATATCCAATGTTGCCAGACCGTACTTTTAAAAAAGTAGTGTACTTTTTTTTTTTTTTTTTGAGCGTTTCAGAATATCGTACTTTTTAAATACTTTAAATCACAGTACCTTTTGTATTTTTTGCAAGCCAACGCAGGTTTATGCTCTTTTATCTTTAAATGAGCAATTAAACAGATCTTAAAAATATGTTTTCACTTAATATTTACTAATTGTTTGCTCAATTTAAACACGTTTTATAATTCATAATTGCCATATTGGGTCACTCCTCAAACTATTAAAATTGGGATGTCTGTCTGTGCCGTCGTCTGTCCGTCACGCTAAGTTTGTACGCGCTGCATCTTCCAAAGAGAACCAATAGTGGAGGTGTGCAATAAAGGCTATTTTTGCTTTTGAGGATTATTTGTGATACCCATATATATACAGTGTGTATATATATATATATATATATATATATATATATATATATATATATAAAAACTGTCCCAAAGCAAAATTTCTGTGCTAACCAGGACAACAAGTCTCCGGTCAAAAAGTACCCGGTCATAAGGTCCCTAAATGAATTTAGGTCCAAAATCTTCCCGAAGCCCGTGCAAACAGGTACCCAGCCATGAAGTACCCTGTCATAGATGAATTTAGAGTCAAAAGCTGAATGAACGCTTTATTAAGCTTTGCCCGGGCCATAAGCAGGCCTTCCAGCGAAACCTATTAAACCTATTAATCCTATTTTTTTTTTCAAAATTAATCTATTTTTGCGAAAATGACCTGTCAAACCTATTAAAACCTATTTTTTAAACTGCCAATTATTATAACTTTTTTTTTTGCCTACTTATGTTTCCTAATATTATTATAATATTTCTTACCGACAACACTCCAAAAAAACTAGCATTTTTAGATTCCTTACGCAGAATATCTGTGTTGTTTAAATTAATATATTGTATATGAATGATAACCATCAAAATAAGAAACTTGTAAAAATATGTTTAAAAATCCTTAAATCTATTAAAGCTATTATTTTAGAATGCCAAACCTTATAAAAAGTTACTTTTTGGATGCCCCAACAACCTATTATTACAAAATTGGCGAAATATCGAGGTTTAACATTTTTCTGTTGCCAATTTTTCAAAGATTTTTCTTCCATAATTTTGATCGGATTGCCTTCAAATATTTCATAAATATTTATTTGTCTTTTGAGAAGTTACTTTCTCTATCCACCAAAAATTGACCAAATGGGAGGGGGTATTTTTTATTTTTCGGCCAATTTTCAAAATGCTTGTACTCACAATTTAGATAAGATTTCTTTCAGTTTTATTTGAATGCTCCCTAGACGAATCTGTCTTGAAAAAAATGCCTCTTTTTTGGCGATCCACCAAAAATTGACGAAACAAAGGGAATTTTAAATTTTTTTGGTAGCCAATTTTCCAAAGGTTTTTTTCCCCGCAATTTTGATCGGATTGCCTTGAAATCTTATAGAAATTTTCACTAATCTGTAGTCTTTATAATTTACTTTTTTTGTGAACCACCAAAAATTGACCAAATTGGGCGGAGGCGCATTTTGAATTTTGCCGCAGCCGATTTTCAAAAGGATTTTACTCTCACATTTGGGATCAGATTCTTTTTCAATTTTGTGTGAGTGTTCCCCAGAAGGTTCTGTTTTGAAAACATTACTTTTTTGGCTATCGACCAAAAATTGGCGAAAAAGGAGGTATTTTAAAATTTTTTGGTTGCCAATTTTTCAAAGGTTTTATTTCTCCACAAACATTCATTTTGCATGAATGTCAATAGCCTGTCCTCTTTTGTGAAGTTACTTTTTTGGTAAAAGTTGACCAAGTAGGGGGCATTTGTGGTTACCAATTTTCCACAGGTTTTTTTCTTCCACAATTTTAATCGGATTGCTTTCAAATTTTGCAATTTTGCTCACTAGACTGTTCTCTGTTGAAAAGTACTTTATTTTTTGGCGAGCCACCAAAAATTTGCTAAAAGGGGGGGATTTATAATTTGTTGGTTGCCAGTTTTCAATATGCTTTGTTTCCCACAGTTCTGATCGGATTGCCTTCATATTTTGTATAAATGTTCACTGGGCGATTCTCTCTTGAAAGGTTACTTTTTTGGTGATCAGCCCAATTTTAGCTAAATTAGGGGCGGGGGGCAGTTAAAAAAAATTAGCAGCCAATTTTCAAAATAATTCCTATCCAACAATTTAACCCGATTCCTTTAAAATTTTGTACGAATGTTCAATTTTGAATAACCGGTTTTAGAATATCATGACCACTTTTTGGCGACCTTTCAAGCCTATTGATACTTGATTTACCAGATCTCGGCTGATCACAATGTCCGTGGACATTCTTGTTATACACATTTATTACTTCACTAGAATTCTGGTTTTAAGCTCACAATCTTCTCGTACAGATGGTTTTCTGGCGAGAAACAAACTCGTGACGCAGTCACTTGTGGTTTCTCAGCCAAGAAACTAGCTGTGCTTGAAGTTTCTCTGTTCTATCAAGCTGTAATGAGGGCGGACACTGTCGATAAAAATAAAGTACTAACTCCTTGCCTTGCCCTTCTAATTGTTTAACAACTATCAATTGAAGTTATACTGAGATTATTGTATTAGAATAAAACTTCTTACTTCTCTTTGAGTTGTACGTTGTATATCTATGTTTGAAATTAGAATAAACCATTATCTTATCTTATCTATACTGTCTGCGGAATATTCCTGCCACATTTCAAAATAATCCAGCAATGTAGGAAGAGAAGCATTTTAAAAAATTGTTTACACCAACGCACATAACGAACGATGGATTACCCATAAGTGATTTAATAGCCCACCGACGACAATCGGCTTTGCTAAAAACATTATTACAAAGTGGTTTAACCCTAAAATCGCCATTTCTGCATTTATTTGCAATTTGACTCTTTTTGGCAACTTGGCCAAACTGCCAAAAATTCCAGACCTGTTGAAGGATTGTCTGGGGAACATTATTGTCAAATATCAGAACGATCGAATCATAATGTTGAGTTTGCAACATCAATATCACATCTGAAAGCAATCCGATTAAATTTGTTCGAAAACAAGTATTTTGAAAATTGGTAACCAGAACAATTTAAAATACCGCCCTCTGACCACTTTTTTATCTGACAATTCTTGTCGGGGTGAGAGATGCTCTTTCGGTATTTTCTTTTTCATAGAAAATTTCTGACTAGCCAACAGGTTTTAGAAAGGTTTTGACATCTTTGAAAAATGGCTTTTCTGTAAAGAAAAAAAAAACCGAAAACACGCTGAAAAGTTTTTAAAATTCCACTCTAAGGGAAAAAGTGATTTCATAATATTATTTTTTTGCAAAGTGTTAAATATTTCGCTTTTGAGAGTACGGTTCTCGTTACCATTGGTGATCGTCTGCACCATTTTCAGGAGCCAACAATTTCTCCAGTGCAAATGGATTGCCAGTCACGGCCCGCTGTGGACACACGAGTTCCCTTTCACCAGGATTCAAATGTTCGGATCTCTGGGAAACACCCGTGTAATCATTTTAACTTAACCTCCCACCATCTCCGGCTACCCCCCCCCCCCCCCCCCTTGGTAACTTGAATTTGATTTCTTATTTCCGGGAGGTAATTCAAATTCGATTTCTTATTACCCCCGGGGTAATCTGCCCCGTTTTCTCTCACCCCCATATCAAAAGCTGTTAACATGCAGAAAAAATATCTTTTATATTTCTACATTTATACACTTGCAAATAAATTAAAATGAAATATTCATTTCATCAACTATTCAACGTTCAAACTATTTACTTTTAAAATTTTATAACTATTTGAAAAAGACTGAAAGAAATGAATGGTTTGACAATTCAGTTATTCACCACTGTTTATTCCAGTTCTTGCCAAAATTCAAATTTTCGCCATTTCGGCAGTTTTTGGCGAACAGCGAAAAAAAATAATAGTCTGGTAGGCGAACCCCTAGGGAACATTCCTGCGTAACATCTAAACGATTGGAGTAAAAATGTAGGAGGAATAGCATTTTTATAATGGGTCAGTTTTTCGTCAATCGTCAAACAAAAAAAGCAATAGCCAGGTGGGGGGCCACCCGGGGAACATTCCTGCGTAATATCAAAACGGTTGGAGCAAACCTGTAGGAGGAGTAGCATTTTAAAGAAAAAGTTTAACATACGCACATTCATTCAAGCCCCCTATAATGATACGACTAACCCAGTCCGACAAAGTTGGCTGGCTTAAAAAGGTGAAAATGAACATTTCATCTCAGTTTATTTTTGCGTGAATAAATGTTAAACTAGAGCAGCATGCATAGCCCACATATTTCCTACAGCCCCCACCCCCAATCAGTTAAACACGGCCATCAATAGTCAATCAAGAGCTGAAATAATCCAAGTCCAGTTCGTGCATTTTGCTTGGACGAACCTGGTCTATTTACAATACCGATCTGTGTTTGTTCCCATAGAAGCTACATACCAAGTTTCATTAAAATCCTTGCAGCAGTTTTTAAGTTATCGTGTTAACAAGCTCACACAATAGTTAATCAATAGCTGAATTTTCTAAGCCCAGCTGGTCCATTTTCCTTGGACGAACCTGGCCCATTTACAATACCGATCTGTGTTTGTTCCCATAGAAGCTACATACCACGTTTCATTAAAATCTTTGCAGCAGTTTTTAAGTTATCGTGTTAACAAGCTCTTGATAACAGACCGACACGCGGTCGATCGCACATATTCCCCCCAGGTTCTACGGGCAATAAAATATAAAAGACTATTGTTTTTCTGCATGTTACCAGCTTTTGACATGGGCCAACTTAAAATCAGTGGGGGTAATACAAATTCGAATTTAAGTTACCGAGGGGTAGCTCTAATTCGATTTTAAATTACCGGGGGAATAGAAATACCGGGTAATCTGAAATTTTTACACCGGCACAGTGTTGACATGCAAACATGCGATTTTCACAGCGATGAAAGTTGCAGTATGGACTAAAACAAAAAGAAAATCAGTTGTTCACTCGTTATATAACAGTTTATTTATCATGCTCAATACTTCATTGCTTTACAATAATTTCCGCACTTTGTGCTAAATTAACTGTAACGTTATATAAATACAAACAAATAACTGTATTTTATAGCATTTAATCATTTCTTACAAAACCTGTATACTTGAACACGCAGTCTATTTTATCCAGCACACTTAAAACTAGGGATGGAGGGAGGGAGGTGTAATGTGAAGGCCATGATACACATCGAACTTTTCAAGCGCTAATGAGGACACAGGCAAAGCATCACTGCCAGGCATTTTCTGGTTCCATGCCCCCACCCCTACCCCCGCAACTTTACCGTCGTTTCAGATGTGTACGCCTCAAAACTAACACTTATCTGCAGACAGGCATCGAGCAACTGACATCTTACTGATATCTTGACATCAAATATCTGCAGACAGGCATCGAGCAACTGACATCTTACTGATATCTTGACATCAAATAATCTTCCTGAACATGGAAAATTTAACTTGATAGTTAATTTAGAGCCCTTAAGCCGTCGCTCATTTTAGAACGGCCATCAACCAACAGAATGCAATTAACAGGGTTCATACAATTTTTCCAAGATAAAATTTTCCGAAATTTCCCTGATATTTTCCATGGTAAAATCAAATTTCCACCAGATAACCCATTTTAAGACTACTATTATTTGCTATGGTCCAGTAAGTAAGAAAACCCAGCGACCGTCATTTCCCTATTCTTTATTTTCTTACATGTATTTTTGTATTTTTACTGACCTCTATACGCTGACAGATGGGTTGCACTACACCAGCAGCAAGTTTCTTTTGCTGCCACATAAATAACAACCTAAGACATCTGCACATGCCAAATGTTAGGTCTGAGACCGAAAAACGAGAAAAATGTGCCCTTCCAAAGTATGATGGTATGTCTAGTTTTCAATTTTGAAAAATGTACTCACTATCATTTGATGTGACCACACATCCAGAAAAAAAGACAAATCTTGAGTTCTGGGCTGTGAAAAAAAGAAAAAAATCAATTGTTGTTAAAAGTTTTCAAGTCATGTTACACTGGTGTGGTATGAACCAAATCTATCAACGAACCACCCCTACACCGAACCCTTAGCGGCATACGCAGAACACAACGCACGGGGTTTATTCTAACTCCCCCCCCCCCCCCCCAACCTACAGGGGGATACAAGAAACTTTTAACCAAAAAAAAAAAACTATTAAAAGTAACATACTCTAAAGCAAGTAATCAGAAAATATATTATCATTAATATAAAAAATTATTTATCATATAATCCCACTTCCCTGGCATTTTTACAAAATTCCCAGATTTTTCCAGCAAGATAAAATTCCCTGACATTTCTCTGACAAAAATATTTTCCAGGTTTTCCCTGACATGTATGAACCCTGATTAATTAACAACATATATAACACGCAATAAATGTTGTCTGCACTCCGTAAAAAAACTAGAGCAGTGTGCATAGCCCACATATTCCCCACAGGCCCCCAATCAGTTGAACACGGTCATCATTGGTCAATTAAGAGCTGAAATTTTCCATCTGGTTAATTTTCCTTGGATGAACCTGGTCCATTTTCAAATTCACCAGCCACACGGACACCATAGGTATAAGCCAAGTCACGCTGGCGAAGGCTTTGCTTTGTGCGACACAGGCAACGGCACAGTACTGGAAGCATCCAAGAGGGAAAAAATGACATTATTTTCACTCCATCTGGCCGTGTAAGGCATGACTGTGTTTGTGTTATAATATCGATAGACCATGGTGATGGTGTGTTTTGTATTGGATTCGGGCACTTTCGGAAAGCGAATCAACTCCCGCTGTACGGTTCGATTACAGGCCTTCCAGGCGTGCCCGAATCCAATACAAAACACCCGGCCCCATGACCTATGAATATAATACAAGACCCTTTTTGCAGCTGAGAAACATTCCAGAGGATTGTTGGGTACATTTTTTGTTAAAGGAAGGCTGTACCAAGTTGTATATTATATATCAACATGCAAATCCAGTGACTTAGCAGATGAACTTTCAATGCCCTTTAGACTTTCAAAATGACCCCAACCAGAAATATCCTACGCCTAAGCTCAGTTCACAAAAGCAACATTTTGTATGCAAAAAGTAATAACAAGACTGATAAGTGTACCCATAAACTGGGTGCATATGAAATATTTCTAATAGGCAAAAGCAAGTTTGTTTTGCCCCTTCGTCTTTGCAAACAAAAACAGACACGTCTCCCCAACTATGTCGGGGTCGACATACTTATGTAATGAGGCAGCAGCGCGCGCACAGATAGTTACGTAAATACCGCGTATTTCAAGTATTCGACGGAAGCATGCCTTAATACAAACAACCTGCATGGTAATAAGTTGGACACGCACTGCATTTAATATCAGCCTTGAAAAAAATCAGCTGTAACTGTGCCTTACTTCGTGTGTCCTTGTACACAATATGAAAACCTTCGGCCAAAAAGTGACGGGCTGATTGCATTAACGTCCTAACCATGAGAAATCTGAGCGGTTCACAGATACATCTCCCTACCTCTCTTTCTGATATAAATGATAAATACGAGGGTTGTGGAACGTTTCCCTTCTGCACATGGCGCACATGTTTTCTACGGAAGTGTCCCACTGCAAAATGTATGAAAATGGAGTGATCACTAAACCTGGCGTACTGCTCCCCAAAATGAAGGCAGGCTCGGGTTTGAACGTAACTATTTGTAGCGCCCATTCAAATCTCAGTATTTTCTTTTAAGCCAAAGCTGATAAAAAAAATTCAAGTGATATACCCGTTGACTTCCGTATTTACCTATGGATCCGGACATCCTTCAGATTTGTCACTGACACCTTTTAACAATTCTAAAGTCGACTGTGAGCATGTGAAACACGCCTGTAACATCCTGATACTTTTGAGCGTATTCACAAAAATCAACTGGACAGTTAACTAATTTCAGAACAGCTGAACGTAAATTAATAAATTTAACCTACTTAACGATGAAAGGTCCACTTTAAACTGTGTGCATGATACAGCTAGATCCACCGATTCTCGCCTCTAGGAGCACAGTTAACTGCACAGTTAACTTTTGTTAATGCCGGCGCCGGTGTATGGAAAGACAGTAACATGTTTCACTTTGGAACCCACGACTGGACTTTCAATTAGCCCTGCATGCTTTCACAGACCCATAAATTGTTGAATTCTACAACCGGCGGTAACATGTTATCTCGGTAACTGGCGGTAACATGTTATCTCGCAAAAAATCTCCAGTTTGCAGAAAATACGCGAATCAAACGGGAACAAAATACAAAAATGTGAAACTGCTACAGTCATGAGTGACCGAACTTACCCCTGAATTCATCCTCATAAAGACCGACATACATAAAATGAATTGTTCCTTAACCAATCGTATTCGTACGCATTTGTTTCGAGAGTCGTGCACATAATAAATCTCACAATGGTAGTGTTTCCCCAATATGCTATTGACATATCCGTACAGTCTAGAACAGCCCTTTCAACCACAGCATACCTAACATTTTCACTCAGAACCGATATACTTACACAAACATGTTTTACCCTTACTCGACGTACACGTTAACATGTTGGGATTTCAAGATGTCGTCGCTTGTCGCTATCACGCTGCTCAGTGTCTGAACGCTGGCCACCACCTGAACGGAAAGTTGGCTTGACAAATACCTTTTAATAAGTGGAAATCAAACAAAACGCTTCATTATTAACAATACACACACACGAAGAACCAGCCATACCCAAATGTCTCCCGCGTCGAGGAAGACATGATAAAACGGGATGGAGTGAAATCTCTCTCGGAAGCTGAACAAAACAACATGTTTTTTTTTTTTTACAATTATTGTTAACCACGGATTCAGCAGAAAACTGGACACTTCGTACCATTGGCATGTCACACCGCACCACTTCGTAGCCTTCGTAACCTTTTTAAACACTTCGTTATCCAACGTGTTTTTAACTGGTTGCAGGTGCATAAAATCCCACCAAGCTCGGACGGTTCAGGTGACCTGTGACCTGCTCTTCGGTCCCACGACACTTTTCTTACACGACTTTTCGTCCTATAGTTCGCTGGCATGTAAACAGTCCCTGACAAAAACAAAGATTTTTTTTACAGGCTTTAATTTTGAAAGTAAAGGTTTTTTTAAATTTTCAGTTAATTACTATAACAATTAAAGAAAAATTGATAAGGGGTTTTTAAACATCGACCAAAATAAATGTTTTTTTAAAAGGTGTTTTTTTTTAGTAAAATAAAGGTTTGGGATAAAAATGAAGGTTTTCAAGGTTTTAAGGGTTTTGTTGACATACGGGGGTTCGTGAAACTGCAGTCGCAGCAGGTTACATGATGCAACACAACTGGAATTGACTCCTGGCCCAGGAAAACATGGCAAAAGACCATGTACAAGCTATGCAGTATTGAACGATGGCTTGACCAACGCGGTCACTGTTTTAAACTAAAATAAATCAAGAATGGAGGCATAATCGATAATCTTCATGGATAAATAATGCAATACAACTGGAATTGACCCCTGGCGAAAGACAGTGTAAGAGTTATGCAGTAGTGAACAAAAAAATATTAAGCAAGAGTTTTACGTAATAACGTCATAGGCCTCTCTGAATTTCACCACAAGCGTCACAGGTTGACAGAGTGTCCCATAGACGCAAGGAATAAATACACCACGTCTGTAGTCAAGACGACTTCCCGTTTTCAAGATATTTTGCATACAAGATCTTACTCAAAATACATACATATTTTACGTAATGACGTCTTATACGTACTGGTCAAACTCTACCAAGTTTGAAGTTTCTTCGACGTTCAGCGGATGAGAAATTTTGCATACAAGATTTTTTTCCTAATGACGTCAATCGCCTTCGGTAATAACACAACATCCGTCAAAAGTTGACAGAACCGTCCGACCTTCCCAAGGAATAACTAGACCTGACGTTTTCGAGATGTCCTGCACATTTTGTTCACAACAGACTGACACACACGCATGCAGAACGTACAAACACTGTCTCCCCTTGGTCGGGGAGACATAATAATACTGTTGAGCTCTGTTCTTACCAATGACACTGACTGTTCTGGAAGGAATTGAGAAGTGTTTAACAAGGATATCAACGGTTTTTCACAAACAGTACGAAGTCATAAAAAGGGTACGAGGCGTGCAAAGACATCAAAAGACAACAGTACGAAAAGACAGTGTCCGAAATCCTTCACCAGGATAAATCTGAATGGCTGAAATGTTACAATATAATACTTTCTTCAAGCACTCTTAAGTAGTACACCATGGTTTTTTCATGTTACACCATTTCTACTTCCAAAAACCAGTACCCAATACGCAAAACATGTGGATGAACGAAGACTTTTCTCTCGCAAAAAGTACACTCCGGTAATGCATACAGGGAAAATACCATATGTCCAAGTTTTAAATAAATAATCTATGTAATAAACTAAACGTCATACAAATTCCCCCGTCTTTTCGGATTTTAAACTAAAACCACTACCGTAAATGCCCCGACCCCTGTATCTGCGGGGCCTCAGAAGCACACCAAACCTCAACCCAAAACGCTACGTAAGAAATATGCTAACAATTAGTAACAGTTTTTTAACATTCTAACAGCCACTACTCAGGGCCACACCGGAAGATGAAACGATTGCCCGCATCCTCCCATCGAGGACTTTTTTCCGTCCTTCACTCCTGGTGAGGAACTGAAACAGTCACACACGCATTCCCGGAGGACATGAGACTGTTTCCTCTTCCACCACTTCTCTCTTTCGCCACACTCGACATCTTTTACAGAAAAATATAAAACAAGAACGGTTAATATTCAAACGGCATACGATCCTCACTTTGGCAACTGTAATCAATAGGGTTCAATAAATAAATCTTGAACGGTGTTCTATTTTGTTTTTTTCTTCCCTTTACCACTTACCAGGTTTCCTATTTCGGTTTAGTAAAAAAAAAACTGAGAAATTTATCTTCCCTGATACCTCGTCTCAGGCAGGGGATTGGTTGAAAAATTTACTTAGAAATATTTTAATTCCCCGTTTCATCATCAGCCACGGAAATTGCACACTCGAAGATCGACTAGTTCATTCGTTCCAGCTGCCACTTACCGGAAACACAGGGGGCCAAAAGATTCAGTGCCTTGACGTTTCCATCACCAAACCATTTGTATTTGCTTTTTGTTTGTTTGTTTTTTTTTTTTCGAAGACGAATCTCGTATACACCAAACCAAAGGTAAAAAAGATTGAAAGGTTTACGGTCAAGTCGAAATCAAATCAGGTCGTACCCAAATTTGGTCAACTCATACCCATATCTTCGTGGTTAAGTCGTACCTAGCAGTGGTTAATTCGTACCCAAAACAAGTTTTTCATAAAAATACAAGCTGTTGTTAGTATACACAAAAAGTATTCTGATTGGTCCCCGAGAATGCCCGAGGTGTGCGTTCGGAAGCTCAGACGGATAGCTCGAACTAAAGTACCCCACCACCTTTCTCCCGGGCTTCCTGTAGGTGAATTAACTCCTGACTATGTAAATTAACTTTTCCTTTCACGAGTAAATCACTATATAACAACATTCACGGCAAAATTTAGTGGTAACTAATAAAATATTTTTGGTACGACTTGAACACCTGGGTACGACTTGACTTGGGCACGACTTGACTATTCACCGAATGAAATGCTGTTTACCACATACACGGCAATACGACCGACTTTGGTAGACCCTCTGCTTGGAGGTAGCCTTCAAGACGTATTCATAAAATACTTTTGTTACTCTCAATGTATCGTATTTTATATAAACTGACCGTCGACGCAGCAGTATGCATTGCATACTAACTACTACAGAGAGGAGAGTAATATATTATGCCCACAATTTGTTGTAAAAATACATCTCCTTTTCTTTTTGAAGTAAAGGCAAACAGACAAAATACAAGTCATCGATTTCAGTTCTACATCCATAAACTAGGGAGATGTTAGCATATTTCCATATATCTTCTGGAAATTGAAGATCCCGGTCAAGGTCGAAGTGATATTATCTCTTAAAACTCGCACTCCACAATCCAGCTAAACACTGTAGTAACAGCTTCCATCTTTTGCAACAAAACACTTCGACAAGAAACAACTTTCTGCAAAAAAAGGTGAACGTAACTTTTACACACATGTACCATTCACGCAAACTTAACATAAGCACATTTTTTTCAACTTACATAATTGTTTTTTTTTAACACTTATAAACTGCATCTGATTTACAGTCTTACAGAAGCGTTGGAGGAAGGCGGGGGGGGGGGGGGGGAGAATGGGGCCACGATTACGAAAAGTAATTCATGGAGGAGCTGCTAAAATGCACTTCCAGAAAATACCTACAAAACCGGCAGTGTTTCAGTCAGTTTCGGTCATTTCAGAGCTTCGGTGTCCTTATATGGCGCAGCCAATTTGTAATTGGTGGCCAATTTATATAACGCAGTCTATTTCAAAATGGATCAACTTACAGCTTGTGCAGTAAAATTTACAAACCAAGCAAATCTAAAAATTGTGCTCGAGTTACGACTATCACAATGCAATTACCGACAACGCACCTCAGTGCTCAGAAAACAAAAAATGAACATCAACTCTTCGTTTGGTTACTTCGGCCCTTCACAATTTTTGAAATAACAAAACAATGCGAAACAAAGGGTACATCATACTATGTGTATATATCCATACACATTCAATACACTGGGTTTTTTTCATAGAACAATGAGAAATTTTAAATATGTAACTCTTCTCTGAATAATTAGACTAGCCAAACTGCTTAAACTACCTTCGAATGACTCGGAACAACCGGGGGATGTTTAATGGTTTGCCAATCAGTTAAAAGTTGTTTTGACTACATCTTACATATAAAGCACATTGACTTGTTTTAACCATCGAGAGCGCAGGTAATTTGAAACTTACTGACAGAGGAAACAAAATTAAAAAAAACATGCACGCAAAAAGCTACAGCTAGGAATTATTAATGTCGTGGTCATTGTTACCACTTACAACAGACTCGCCCCCAACATTGTTTCTCTCACCGTCATCGTCTTGTTCCAGTACTACATAAGGCAGGATATGCAGCAAGTCGCCATTGTACGAGGATGCCGTGTATGGCCGCGTCCAATTCCTCCAGTCTCCCCACACATCATACTGGCCATTCACCCCGGGCCAGTGCGAGGAGTGCAGGCGTTCTATCACAGGCCGTGTCACCTCCACGGGTTCAGGAGGATCATAATCTAGGCTGTCCCACCGAATGCTGTCGGGATTAATCTCAGGCAACAGTGACCACGGATCTTGCGCTGAACTCCTATTATTTGGAACAATTTCTGCAGTCCCCGTCGGAACGCATCTCTCCTGCTCACTGCTTGTCCGCCCGGCGCCAAGTTTGATTCGAACCGGCGACACCCGTCTCTTATCGGGCTCTGGATTTTCTAATGCTAAATGCGCTTCATCGTCGCTACCAACGAATTTCAGTAAATCGCTACGTTTACTTGAACTACTCGCGGGTGTAGTATAGGTACCGTTTTCAATGAAAGAGCTATTGCAATTGTTATTCATGCTAGTCTTTGGAGATTCGTTGCTTGAACGTGCTGTAGTTAAACCAGTGAATGTATCACTGAGATCAATGTCTGGTGTTGGCGGTGGGGGCAACGAAGTGGCGAGAAACTTGTGGACCATTTCGTGCTTTGTTTCGTGTAATGACTTCTCGTAATTCTGAGGTGGGGCAAGCGCCTTGGGTCTCTTCCTAGGACGAGGTTTGGCACCGGCAGGAACGATCGACGCATCGTCATCACGCTCTTTATCTATTTGATTCAGCGCTATTTTGCGCACGGCCTCGCTCCCTGACAGGTTGAGACTGCCGCTATTGGCCATCTCCTCGAGCAGTTGCGCCGTGGTCTTGACGCGTGGGGTCCTCGCTGTCGGCGTTCTTGATGCAGTCGAGTCCAACGTATTCGACAGATCAGAAAGATTGGAAGAGGTGGACGGTGTTCTTTGTACCTGGTGCCTTTCTGTCTTAACACTTAACTTCGCTTGTCTTTTCTCTGCGAAGTTTGAGGAATCGACAGGGTCGACTCTCTGATCGAAGGAAGGCTCGTTTATATGACTAGTGTAGTCGGAGTACGGACCTTTGACAAGCCCGTTCATCACAGAGTTAGTTTTACTACTTACACACAATGAACCACTATCACCACTAAGCACGCGCTTCTTGTCTGGAATATCACTGGCTGAACTGCCATCTTTTTGTTTTCTTTTACGACCTGCAACAGAACTCGAAAGGACCTCATCCGAGGGTGTCGAAGGCCTGTCATTATGCCCATTATGTGTTCGAGGAGTATCACGTGGACTATTCCTGCTCAAGCACACACTGCTGTTCGATCGCGCTGGTGTCTGCAAAGCCGGAGTTATCGGTTTGAACACTGCACTAGAGGCCTTTTGCATTACGGCGGGCGACATCCTGTTTGCTTGACTGTGCGGCGTCACCGACCGCCCAAGTTTTTGAACATTCGGCGAATTGGAATTACTACTCAGCGGAGTATCTGGTCTACTCGATGGGCTTATGGGTTTCAGCGACGTCTTCATGTGCTGAGGAAGGGCTGATTTGCCTAACTTATCACCATTAAATGCTGTGGGTGCCGACGACTGAGGGACAACAAGTTGCTGCCATTTTCGCACCAGATTTTTCGCACGTTTGGCCAAATCTTTGTTGCTCGTCTTCTTACGCATTTCATTGATATACTTTCCGATGCGGGTCTCCTAAAGTACAAAATTATACAGCCGTGTATAAAACTTCCATACTACAAACTTTTGGTTTTGACAAAATATCATCTTCTCAAAAGACGAGTTCCCACTGACACGCAAAAATGCAACGAGTTCGGATATTTTGGACAACATTACAATCTGTCATGTCTTATTATAATTCATTCTGTGAGGTTTTTTTTGCAATTAATCCTACGCCATTACTTTTTCACACAAGTAATCTAACCCCTTCACTGGGTCCTACATTTTAATACACACTGTACCTCCAGACAATCCCGTGTGACGCTGGACTTCTCAAGTGCGGAAACAACCTCCAGCACTCCACGCATATCAACCACCTGAAATATATAACAGAGCTGGACGAGGTAATTCAGGCCCGAACAAAAAATCAAGGAAAATTAAAGCATAATTCTTCAAAGTGAGAAACTAAATCTTCATCGAGATACTTCACATGCACTTTTATTAAAAACGAAATCATTCAAACAATATCAAATGCAAACACTGTTCACTCGGTAGAGTACTTAACATTTTCAGAAAATTTGAAATGAGTTTTGTCTGAAATTTGGCGGTAACTAAATAGCTTAGGGAGCATAAATCGTGACGTGCAGCGGGAATAAAGTCGTCTTGTGAGCCTAGAGCGCGTGGGGTGAGGGTCATGAATGTCTGAAAGCGCATTGGCAACACCATATCCAAGGTCAGTGTTCAAGGTCAGCGCATGCACTGTGCAAAAATTCAGTCCCGGGAAGATAGGGAGGGTCGTCTTGGGACAATTCAAGGTTGGTTTTGTATGGACCTGTATCGTCAATCACAATTGTAACTTGTGCAGACACAGAATTTTTTTCCAATGTGGCGGAGGTGCTGAGAACCGAGTGCCATTAACACTTTCACGTGAGACCACATGGTTCACGTGTTCCAACGAGACCGCGTCGTGTGACATTGAAAACCCGGAACAAAAAAACATTCGACAGCACAGTTTGATAATTTTTCTCTTTACTTTAACTACGAGTAAAAAATAGAAGTCTACTTTATGAACATTTGTGTACTTTTGTACAGGGTTGGCATGTTTCTTCCATTGAGGGAAAAAACCATGGTTTTTTCCCTGTTTTTTCCCATAGGGAAGAAATACTTTCTTCCTTCAAATTTAAGGGAAGAAATGGAAGAAATCTTAAAAGGTGTAATATTTGGAATTTCTTTCAAATAATTTGCTTGAACTGCACTCGGAGTAATTCTTATATAGGTGCGAATTCACATATCAAATTTCTGTGTAATAAATAGGATTAATAGGGATTAGACAAAGGGTCGTGGGGCCATCATCTCCGCTTTTTATGTACTCCGGAAACATGTGCAATTTTGCGCGCCGCGATTTGGAAAGGGACGCGAATCCACATCTTTTTCTTTCATGTAAAGAAAACAAAGGGGACACGAATCCACACATAAACTGGCAAATGATAATTATAGAAATTTAGACTCGTGTTTCAATGTGTGTCGAAAAGCTGGGGTCGCTGTAATGGCCTGAGTACTTTTGGTCCAGTGTTTAAACTTTGACTTTGTGTATGAGAATTAGTGGATCATTTTGTTTGCTCTTAATGTGCCAGTGAAAACAAAAAAAAAAGGCTGTGTTTGCCTTAAATGGGAGAACTAAGTACTAAGATTAATGTTTTCTTCACAAAGTAGGTTTCTTCCCATTTTCTTCCCACTTTCTGCCTTTTCTTCCCGGAAGAAAGGTATTTCTTCCCTTTTCTTCCAAGTTTCTTCCCTATTTCTTCCCAGGGAAGGGATGAAATACCTTTCTTCCCGGAAGAAAACCAACCCTGCTTTTGTAGAGGTAAGCAAGATGCAATTGAACAGTAGATCGAAATTGGTTAAATTTCTAATGCGGGCTCTACAGTGTGACATTTAAAACCCTGAACATAAAGCATTCGGCAGCAGACGTTGATAATTTTTCTCTTTCCTTCTTAACCACGAGTAACAAGTATTTGTGAAACACAAGCAGGCCCCAACCGCCCCCAAATTCATAGGGGTATAAAGCGATGACGGACAGATGGACGGACACCCCAAACCCCAACCAAATCCGAAGGGTTGGGGCCTAAAAAAACAAAAGAAGTCTACTTTATAAACATTTGCGTACCAGTGATTATTGTAGAGCGGGGGATTGGGGGGGGGGGGGGATCCCCCACTTTTTGTAAAGAAATGACTCCCTTTCTGGAGCAACAGGGAACAAAATACTCCGATACTTTTTCCAACCACCCCCCCCCCCCCCTCCCTTTTCCTTGGACTTGCAGCATAATAAGGATAATAAAGAGTTGTATGTTTTGAAAACACCATATCTTTTACTTACGTATGTGTGTTTTCTTTCTAGTTAACTATAAACTTCAATGTTATGCAATCGAAATTGGTTACAATTTCTGATGCTGACTCTAAAACCGAGATTCTAGGTCAACAAGTGGTCCTGGATGGCTCTTGCGGTCTTCATATGCTAACGAGAGTTACAGTTCCCAAAACAGAGTTTGCCACTGATGTTGACCGATCTCTGAGCACGCCACGGGCCAGTGGAGTTATTTTAGAAACGGGGAATACAATAAATAACTCTATAATAAATTCTGGCACAAAATTGTTATGGTCAAATATTTATGAGAACAAGTATTTGTGAAACACAAGCAGGCCCCAACCGCCCCCCCCCCCCCAAAAAAAAATTCATAGGGGTATAAAGCGATGACGGACAGACACCCCAAACCTATAGGCCCCAATCCGAAGGGTTGGGGCCTAAAAATACGCCATGCCTGGTGGTCAGGATCCAGAACCCCCCCCCCCCCCCCCACTACCGCCTACAACAATGAATGTGCATATTCAAAACAACTCTTTACTCAAGTGTGGGAGTTTCGTAGATGCGGCAACTAATGAACCATGATTATTCTCAGTGTTATTTTGGACAAAGTCTTGAACTTCGGTGTCCAGGACAGTACACCAAAAGATCTATATTCTGGAAAGTTGAGATCTATGGTTATTTCAATTGGCGGATAGAAAGGGTCACTGGGACTAGATCTATAAGCCAAATCACACTTTGTGTTCCCAATAAAATGCGCAAAAATTCTGTGTTTTGAGTACAAACTAACCGGGTAAAAATGTAAGACATATTTTTCTATCACTTCTTTAATACTTTTTTTACCCGGTTCCTTCGCAGTCGAAATTCAAAATTCTTGGGCATTTTATTCGAAACACCGCAAATCTGATTTGGCTTACAAGTTACTTTAAGTGAACGATAGGGCTTCTCCTAACAAGCCAAACAAATTGCAGAGACCGTTTCAATAAGTCGTTGGACTACTTTACAATTTAGGTCTGCTGTTCATCTGCATCTCGCTTCCCTCGAACATGTTTCAAAAAGGGACATATCTGCTCCTGCAATTATGAATCACGGTAGAACAAGGATAAACTTCTAATTACCCAGCCCATACAAGCATATTTTGTAAGCGTATACACTGTACCGGTTTGTAAAGGGACATAAATCCAGCAGTAAAACTCCACTTTACACGTGCACTTCTATTGTGTATTCTTTGCTAATTCAAGGAATTTATCGGTATTTTGAAACCTTACGCAAAACACTTTTCTTCCAACTGACAGCCAGCGGAAGTAAGCTGCGCCATCTGTTGTTACCAACATGAAATTTGTCATTAAGCAAAATGGCTGCGTGCTGAAAACACCTTTGAGGTACCACGAAAAATCTAAATATTACAGTTCCTGGTTAAAATAAAGGCACCTTATAAAACTCCAATATTCCGCGTGTAGCCATTTCTCAGGAACCCCACGGTTTGATGGGATAAATGGCTTCATTTTGCTAAAATTCTAGTTTTGATCACAGAAAAAGCAGAAGTCGTGCCTTTTGTGTGAAAACAAGACCATAACTTAAACTAGAGCTTATTTTCTGGAAATACACGCAAAACTCTTACATTGTTCTCCTTGTCTAAAGCCCTGATTAACCTGTCTTTCAATTCGCGTATTGTATGCTGCATTTAGACAGCTATATCTGCAGTAACATTGAATATTTTAGCCGTCCAAGTGACTTTTTCGTTGCCACTAGGAAGGCGACCAACCAGACGTTTGCGGAGTTTGCAGTGCACTGTGGGATAGCACCAGCTTTTATACACGACCGAGACCTCACTGTGTGACGTCATATTGATAAACAACACGTGACCAGAAACATGCGTTTCTATTTACAAATATACCGTATTCTCATTCCCTTTCTTCTGTTATAATATACCACCGAGATCTTGACTAGACCATCAAGATTTCGAGCACAGATCAAAATGAGACATAATTTCGATAGTATTTAAATCACATTCGTAAAACTCGGTTTTGATACAATTTTAATATCTTGTAGACGCCCTTGATGAAATGAAATGTTCGAGTTTGTCTAATTTTTGTTTATAAAATCTGTTACTTTGCACAAAATATCGCCTTACCATTAATATGTGACCTTAACTTAGCGCATACAATACACATTGCTCAATTAAAACCAGCACTTCATGTACTACTGCCCAGCATTATCACGGAATAACGCAAGATATGGAACGTGTACCAAATGCCTAGTCCAAAATCACATGTCAAAAATGTTCTTTGAATTTGTCCATCGAATTTTAATCCCACTTGTAATTCACTTATAATTTTAACCACTAAACAAAACAATTTATATCGAACCAGTCTGCTTCTACAGTGATTATTTCTATATTTATTCTGTTACTTGTAACCAATATAAATTTAAATGAGAAACGGTTTAATAATATTTTTCTTTTTTTTAAATTTAATCTCTCATATTTGTTGTCTATGCATGTGTTTCAATAGGGTAGCAGAAAAGTTATGCATATTAAATTAATATTGACAGTGAGCATTTAAAAGGAGGCATTAAGGAAACTTAGAATTCCCCTCGTAAATCACGTAGTTAACATAATGTGGAGCAAAGCTTCAGATCAAAAGAGAATCTGAAAAGTCAATAGTGTGTGCAGTTTGCGTTATGCAATCAATGCTTTAAGGATATAGTAAAAGTAACCAGACATCATCTACATATCGCAAAGGCATGGGCTCGTAAAAATAGAAAAACACGTAAATTGTACCGTATTTTGATTCATCAAACTTAAACTTTTTTGTCACAACGACCTTGCCCTCTCAAAATTACAAAACAAATAGCAGGACTGGACAGAATTGATCGCTGCAACTTTAGATGTGCGAAATGTATATTTTATCACGTTTGAGAAATTCTTGTATCACTCGAGCAGTATTGGCAGAGATTGAAACAGAAAACACTTAATTCTCTTTCCTTCCAGGTGAAGCTACGCATGTACTTCTCACACACGCTTAATTTTCACTGCATGAACAAAACATTTAAAGACTTTAACTAGTTTTCCACTTAAGAAATAACGATTACGAAAAGCATGTTTTTGAACCCCAGCCGATATGCGTCGCTGATATATCTCGATTATTCCGATCACTTGAATCCGTCGTCCGTTATGTGCCGAGTGCCTGCGTCTGTGTATGTAAGTGTGTTCCAACAATTTTTCAATATGCAATTCCTCCTACATCTCTATTTAGATTGCCTTGAAGCTGAGCAGGAAAGTTTCAAGTTACCCCTCTACTAGGCTTTTTCGCATAACCACATTTAGTAAAATACAAAACCCACTCTTCCTATAAACCTGGTCCTTTCATAATTTGACAGAAGTGTTCCACTTATAGTCAACTTTTAAGTATTTTTTGTATGTACATATTCGGATTCTCCCCACTCCCACTGCAAAGAAAAATACCATTTTTCTGTTCAAAAATTTTAGAGGTCTTTGTGGACGCTTGAGCAAATTGTGTTGCAGCTTGGAAGTGCTGAGGGCTTTATGTTCAGACTGTAAGTATCTGTAGAGGGAGGAGTAATTGCTAAGTATCTATGAAAAAAAGTAATTTATTTAATTATAGACATCCTGTTTCTTAGCAAAAATATTTTCAATGTAAATTTATTACTTGCAAGTTACTTTGCTTTCTGAGAATAAAGACTGGAAAAGATATTATTGTAAAACTGCAATTTGGGAAATTTATGCTGATATGGAATCTGAGCCGTACATTATTCCCAAGAAAATCATATAATAACTCACCATTCCACCCACCCAAAAAGTTGGAATACAGACTAATTTTGTTTCCTTAGATTTTTGCTCAGTACATATGTTGACACTTCGACACGCGTTTTCTGAAAAATTTAAGCACCGTACGATATTTTTTGCGCTTGGACAGATGGACCATACTTAAAATATTGGCTTTGTTCTCTGTTCTTCCGACTGAAGACATTGATTAACTTGTCATTTAGTTTTCATCGCATACCAATATAAAATTGTTTAGCAAATTACAACCAACTAAATAGAGGAAATGGCTCTTATTTTATCTGATTTTTCATTTTTTAATACTTATTTTAGTACTAAAATATCTTGTAGAC
Source organism: Protula sp. h YS-2021 (assembly GCA_949752745.1). Taxonomy (NCBI): domain Eukaryota; kingdom Metazoa; phylum Annelida; class Polychaeta; order Sabellida; family Serpulidae; genus Protula; species Protula sp. h YS-2021. The sequence goes on along the minus strand of OX457026.1, from coordinate 51,594,082 downwards.
GTAGAAGCCATCACTGTAGTTTCCAATGTGTTAACATAAGCTATCATGATCCACAATAGAAAATTTGCCCATAATAGAAAATTACCGCAAAGTAAATTTTGAACAGATTCCAATATTACTATGTTTACAATGCGATGTCAACCAACCAATCAGTGTCGCTGCAGTGCCAGACATTTTATCGAGCCGTACCCAAACATATCGGGTACCACGATGGAGAGGTAGGTGGGTACAATTCGAGTGATGGTTTCTACAAGATATTTTACCCATAAAAAAGAGTATTAAGAAATTAAATAATTCAATCTTAATTTCGAAAATCTCGACTTGTAGATTACAAAATCATCATTGTGGAAGACTAGAACTAATAGTGGAAATTGAACACCATGCACACTGGTTCACACGCTGTCTAGAAGATTTGTGTAGGAAAGGCAGAAATAAAAGAATTTGAATTCAATGCAATCTTTCAACTCAGCGGGGTAACACCGCGAACTGCGCATTCCATAACAATCCCAAAGTTGATTGGGGCTTCCTGCTCGTTGTTATACGCTGGAACATAAGTACTGACAGACTGATATGAGCTAATGTCCCCCCCCCTTTCTATGTCTAAAAGAAGCGACATGCAACATCACTAGCCGAATGTGGCTCTAGCAAAATATGCACCTTGATACTATGCACGAAAGATATAAATAGACGACGTCGTAACGTAACGTACGATAAGTACTCGATCTTTTAATATATGCGCGTAGTAGAGAGATTGGCATAGGGAGACGGGCGTCGACAATGTCACGTGACTTAACACCTGGCAAGGCCAGTATCACAATTTGCTTAAAGCCCTTGGATGCAATGTGCGTCTTTCTCAGAATGGATAGTAATGGTTTCAGGACCAAGGATCACTGAACCATTAACTTCACTGTTAGAGTTTTACAACGCATGTATTTCCCCATGGCCCTTGCCCGACGCTAGTGCACACTTTAATGTAAGTAATATATCGGAAATAATAGAATAATGGAAGATTGGAGAAGTGAGATATTTCAAAACACAGGGATAAATCCCAAAGAACCACTGTTCTGTCGGATAGGGGGTGCTCTAGTTGAAAGGACCTGAGCAAATCCGACAAGGCAGACAAAATAAAGCAGAGGTGACAATAATCCCAATGAGGTTGCCGCAGAATGAAAAACTTCAGGGGATTTTGAAGACCATTGACTCACGGCAATTGCACCAACAAAGGAAACCTGGAAAATTCTGGATGATCGGGAGCTACAAGCAACAGATTACTTGGTTTCTCGTGCCAAATCTTCATGAAAACTTTGAACATTACAAATTATGGCGGAAACGCTGGTAAGTCCTGACATGGAGAATTGTACACCGGAAGACGATGATTGAAGTGATTGGCGAAGATATCGACATGAGGAATACCGTACGGCGACTGAACTACAATCCATTGAAACTAGTGATCCGTCAAAGCCCACTCTATCTGGACGACCTCGTCCATTCTCGACGCCAGGTCGGCAAAGACATTCATACTGACTGCGATGTGTGACGCTTGAATGATAAACCATGAAACCATTATAGCGAGCATGCAAGAGGCTTGGTGAGTCGAGACAACATCGATGAACACGTGGTGCCCTGCTTGGACAAATGTCTGACTGTCCTCCAGAAACTGAACCATGTGATCCTTCAGAAATGTAGAAAAAAGTTGACAAGCAACTAGTACTGTCTTCATGTCCAACACATTGATATGCAAGTGCGTTCTTGAAAAAAAGCCAAGCATTGCACGACCCATCGGTCTGGTCCTTCCTTGATAGGGATGAGAGAGAGAAAGGCAAACCAGTCGAGATCCCTCAGTGCTAGAAGGAAGAGCTGTAATTGATGATGTGGCGACTGCCGCGACGCAACGCCCTCAAAACTACACACTAAAACTCACGAAACTGACATCTGCCTAACTCGATGTTTTTTCCGTGGCAAGTGACAAACCGAGAAGTGACTCCAACAGACAGACCCGGGGCTACGGAGTAGACATGACTCGAACAATCAGAGTAGACAAAAAACTTTGGAATCTGATTTTGTTTGGAAAACGCTCTATCCCTTTAAAAGTCTAAGAGGTCCAAGAACACTATTCGTTGAACCGGAACTAACTGCTACTTTTTGGAATTGACTAACAGATTGAGAGCATTGCACTGTTTAAGTAAAGTGGCCAACTGAATTGAAAGGACATAACTGTATCCGTTCACCAACAGCCAATAGTGGAAAATGAGCAATCTGACGTGTCAACTCCAGCGTTTGACTACCTTCATAACTTGAATGAACATTAACGGTGCTGTCGACAAACCGAATGATAGGGTAAGAAACCAATAGTTTTGTCCACCTACTCTGAAGAATAGATAACGGAAAGTATCGCGTATCGAAAAGTATGCATCGGACAGATCCACTGAAATAGCAGACATGCTTTGGCTTAGTGTGGATTTGATTAGTTGTGGACTGTTCATTTTGAATGATTTTAGATACAGGAACTGATTGAACTGTGACAAGTCGATGACTGGACGCAAACTTCCTCACTGTTTCGGAACAAGAAATACTCGACTGAAAATCCTTGAGTGCCTATAGGCATCTTCTCTCTGGCTTTTTGTCTACCAGTTTGTGAATCAGTGTGTAACGCCAGTTGTTTGGATGGCTGATGCCCGTACGATATGGCTAAAGAAGGGTCGGGAAATTTGGCTAGCGGCTGAAGTATTTTGTGACTTGACCTGTTCATTGCAAACGCTAAGGGTATCTCCAACGCAACTAACGGACGATATGTTTAGGAGCTCGTTTAGCAAAACTTTATACTTCCTCCTATGGGCACATTTCACCTGATTTCAGTAATGAGGAGAGCAGTTCTTTGGAAAAACCTAAAATATCTGGTCGAGATAACTTTGATTGGTTGCTACCTCTGGTTCGGAGGGGCAATCTGTTTTAGCGTCCACCTTAGGCTTCTTGGCCTGTGGAGTAGAAGCTATCGAAGGTCCTAATCTCTCTGGCGTGGAGGACAAGATTGGCTGTCGAAGCCTGGACCTACTGCTATTCGGGGCTAAAGCTCTGCGCATAAATGCGTCTTGAGACTTCACCCTGGCTGCCTCAATTACTTCTTTTAGTAATTCGGACGGAAAAGTTCTGACTGTCCGTCTATTTGCTCGAATAGGAGTTTTCTAGCATCCTCTGCACAAACATTGGAATGCGGCCACACTCGGTCACGTCACAGTATGATCAACGAAGTTAAAAGATAAGCACTCAATTTAAGTAGGTTAGATTGTGCTGCCACCACAGAATCCAACCCACTAGCAAACAATGAATTTGTCTCTGGTTCAACAAATTTTCTCAGAGTTTGAAAGGCTGGAAAGACAGCGTGAGCAAGCTCTTGTGGTGACTTCTTCACTGAATCTGCACTCCCACTCCCACAGCGATCGCCTGAATCCGGGTTAATATTGGGTAGCGAGAAAAGGCCAGAGATTGCGTCTGTAACATCCCGTCATTTGACTGACAGGTAGATGCCTTAACCTTCTCCTGAAAGGGAAGTCGGTATATGTTAGGTCCACTTTTATGCGTCTTTCCACTCATCTTGCACTTTTTCAATTAAATTAAATTAGATTCAATTAAATAGACTCTTGGTGACGACAGAATGACTGCAGGTAAGGGCCTTGGCATAGCTTTGAGTCTAGGTTTCCTCTCTTTGATAGATACATCTGTATCTGATTTCTCTACAGTAATCATAACATCAGGAGAGAAAGTCTGCTGTGAGACTAAAGACTTCTCACTCTGAGAACGTTTGTGACTCTTGTCACGCACTCAGGCTCACTCTCTTTGTTGCAGCAAGAACGAGAAGAGTGAATCCTACAAGTGTGCGCACTGATCGCAATGACTGTCGAGGGTGCATGGCTGTATACCGCACAGCGTAGGCATGCTGTGCACCTGGGGTGGGATCACCTGCCTGCTTGATGTGAGCACAGGAGTCAGATATCGAGTGTACAACAGAAAGGCAATTATATAAGTATGTAATAACAACTGTTGTTGCCGTAAAAGTTTGTTAAATACAATACAAGACAAATTATTCACTGAACATGCATAAAAGCATTGAAAACAGCGAAAAAAACGATACAGCCACGTTAACATGTGATCGAGAAGCTGCATAAGCGACTCTTGACTTGCAAGAGCCTACACTGCTGCATAATCGACCCATCATGTGACTGGATCGTCACCGTTACGAGTCATGACAATGACAACCGGTTGCAAGCACGACTCGTAATACCATCGAGCTATCATATCAAAGCTATGTCTCATTTCCTCTGAATAATCTCAGTGACCTCAAAATCTCGAAAAACAGACTGGTAAACTGCGTTGAAGAAATCAGACCATGGATGACTTAAAATAAATTAAAACTGAAACAGAGGTAATGTTATTTATCCGGCCCGCTTACAAAAATAAACTAAAACTCGGCTGTATCAATATTGGTGAACCTATCGGCGTCGTATTTGGCTGGTACATGGCAATGGATAACGAAGCATCACAACGATGTAAAACATGTTTATTTCATCTACGGAATATTCGGTCCATACGTCGACTTATATCCCAGGATGCCTGTGAAAAATTAGCCTTAGTGTCTTCAAGATTAGACTATGCAATTGCTATATTAAACGGACTTTAAAAGTGCCGAATTAATCAGCTACAACTGATACAAAATATCGCAGCGAGTGTAGTTTCTGGTCACTAGAATTTTGATCATGTCACCCCCATCCTGAAAGAGCTCCACTTGTTACCAATTGTTTAACAAATTGACTTCAAAATTCTGCTACTGGCGTTTAGAGTGATACATGGATTCGCGCCCTCCTATCTGTCTGAGTTACTGAAACCCTACTATCCAACCAGGCCTCTACGGTCCAGAATGGACAACCTGTTGGTTGTACGAAAAACAAGAACAAGATCCTATGACGACAGAACATTTTCTTGTTCAGCACCAAGTAAATGGAATGCGTTGCCTCCAGAACTTCGAAAAGAGACAAACCGCTAATTGTTCAAGAAAAACTCAAAACCTTTTTATTCAGTCAGGCATATCTGTGATGTGCATCTAGTCTCAATTACAGTATTTGCATTGAGTTTTAGGGTATTTTCTGTTTAATGGCATTTAATTATTCTAGTGTTTGTACCGTGTCTTTGAATATTTCATAGATTTAGGCAAGTATAATCTATTTTTACAATTACAATTTACACGTGACAGTAACGACCCGTTGCGTACACGAACCGTGATATCATTGACCTATCACATAATCGACCTAATGTGATAGTGGTGACCCGTAGCATAATCGCACCGGCGTGATACTGGCCCAGTTGTGACAGCAACGTATAAGCAACCAATACTACAGTGTGATGGGTCGTTGCTGTCACGACATCGACACACACCCTATCAAGTGATCGAACGTGTGTCGATGGCACAAGCAGAATCATGTGTATTTATGTGCCAAAAGATACACAAACCCCTACTGAACCTCTACACTCTTGGGAAAGCCAGGGGAAGCCTCGTACCGTGACACATGATCAATGCTTGCACCCTGTTGGTGATACATCAGTAGTGTCGAGGTGGTGTATCATCAGCTACAGGTATGCCGTCGCTGTGACAACTACGTGGAGGACTCACTCGCCGTATCAGAAGCAGAAGTCAGCGGTTGCACTACTCGACACCATGTCAAGTCGTCACAACACGCCAACGCTTGCATGGCTGACACAGACAGAGAAAGTGGTTGCAGCTTTACAATGAAAGTATCGGCCATGCAGAGCACACGAGCCCACCACCATGAATTCAAATGCGCACCCTGCATTGCCCTCTGGCTTTCAGCAGAGAAGGAGGACTGTGAAAAATTAAAACTTTACTGCAAACTGTTTGCTGACCGTGAGGGAAACCCTCGAGATAGGATTTTTTAGGAATCATCTCACTGTAAATTACCTGTAACCCACATTTTAGTTCCTTATAGATGCCTGCAGACGCAGAAGTCATCACTATGGGTTTTTAATGAAATAATCATTGGTTATTGCAATCCATATTAGAAATTTTGTGGAATATTACCGCAAAGTCAATTTTGAACAGGTTCCCCTGTTGATATTTTACAATAGGCTATCAACCAACCAAACAATCAGCGTCGGTGCAGTGATCGAACCGTTCTCAATTTATCGGGTACCACGATCTCAGTTGATGGGGAGGTGAGTGGATGTAATTTGAGTGATGGCTTCTACGTCTACAAGATATGTTACTCATGAAAACGAGTATTAAGAAATTAAATACTTCAGTTTTAATTTCGAAAATATCGGCTTGTATATTACGAAGCCATCACTATGAGAGACTAGAACTGCTGGTGGGAATTGAACATCAAATGCATACGAACTGATTGAAACGACTTCTACAAGACATTGTGTCGGAAAGGCAGAAATAAAAAAAATGAATTCAAAATCATCTTTTAATTCAGTGGGGTCTCACCGCGAACTGCCCATTCCTTAACAATAACAATGCTAAGTGAGTTTAACTGCTCATCACTACCAACGTTACATGTTAGAGCACAAGTACTGACAAAACAAAGGAGGTGACACAACATGATTAGCCGAATGCGGTGTGACAATATCTGCCGATCCGTCACATTGTCATATTAAACCATGTGCAAAACTGCACTGTCAAAAAAACCAATCATGATACAAGATGCAACTGTGCCGAGTGACGTGATGTACACAGTTACAATGAGGTCGGTTTATGGTTGATCCGTACATTCTCAAACACAGAGCCTATTTAGTCGCCTTCTTCTTCTTGAAGGTCTTCTTTCTGCCAGATTGCTGAGAAGCCTGCAAGAAGAAGGACTATTGTGAAAAACTGATTCAGCAGCAACGAACGGACCCAGATTATGTAAATTGGTCAACATATCGGTTGTCTATTCTTGCAAATAGTCCCTAAGAAACGTGTCTCGAGAGGGCCAACAGCCAACTTGTAATAAATAACACACTCACACACCATTAGCACTGCGCAAAGGATGCGCTACATATCTAACCTGATGAACCTCAATTGACAGCTTCTCCCGCATTACATCTTCAGGTTCTTTAAGTGTATCATCATGTGCTAGCAATATAACTTTCTTTTTATAATTAGATATAAATGCTTTAGAAAGATCTGCTGTGATGCTACGCATGGAAGATATCAATAAACAAGGCCGTACCGTGCTGCAGTACGTACTTGATCGTTTAGTATATGCGCGTAGTAGAAAGACGGGGCATAGCGACGCGGTATCGACACTGTCACGTGACCTCACACCAGGCCACACTGGTATCACAATTTGCTTAAATGTACCCGAGCCCTTGGTCGCAAAGTGTTTCTTGCCTAGAAAAGACGGTAATGGTTTCAGTGAACCATTAAGGACGCTCCAGTTGAAAAGAACGACCTGACTGAATCTGACAATACATCACAGGCAGACAAATCATAACCCAAGTAACTTGTGTAACGCTTAAATGATAAAATCAGTGTCCCGAGCATGCAAGAAGATCTGCTTGGTGATTCAAGAAAACATCAGTGAACGTTCTTGAACAATTAAGAGACCACTGTCTGATTTTCCAAACACTGAACCACGTGACTCTTGAGAACCGTAGGGAGGAGTTGACAGAATACCAATACTGCCTTCATTTCCAGCACATTGATATGCAGTGTTCTTTCGTGAGCAGACCACTACCTATTCAAAGTGTGCCCTTGGAAAAAGAAAGCCCAACCGTCGCAAGACGCATCGCTCTGAACCGACCACCAGTCGAGATCCTTCAGTGCTAGTAAGGAGAGCCGTAGTGGATGATGTGGCGTCCTGCCAAGATACAACGCCCTTATAACTACACGCTGAAACTCGCAAAATTGACACTTGCCTAACTCGCCCGTCTTCTCTGTGACAGTTAGCAAACAACGAAGCGACTCCAACAGAGAGACCCGAGGACACGATTTGAGCAATCAGATTTGACAATTTTTGAATCCGACTTTGAGTGGAAAACGCCATGACCCAAACTCTAAGAAGTTGCCCAAAAACTATCCGTTGAACCGGAATCAACTCCAACTTCTTGGAATTAACCAACAGACCGAGATCACCCCGCTCGTTGAGTAAAGCGGCCAACCGAGACAAAATGATATCTCTGTCGCCATTCACCAGCCAGTCGTCTAGCTATTAAAAAAATTAGCAATCCGACGCGTCGATCCAGCGTCTGACTACCTTCATAATCTGAGTGAACACAGGCATTGCTGTTGGCAACCTAAATGGTAATTTGTGAAACCAATAACTTGCCTATCCTACCCTGAAGGCTAGAAAACGGCAAGAGGTTTTGCACATCGGAATGTAAATCTATACATCGGAGAAATCCACTGAGAAGGGCCACATGACAAGACCTATTGTGGATCTGATAAGCTGTGGAGTTTCCTATTTGAGATGTAAGAACTTGAGTAGGTACCAACTGCACGAACTTTGGCACAAAAAGACTGAAAAACTCTTGAGTGCCCACAGGCATGTTTTCTATTGCTTTTTTTGTCGAACAGTTCCTGAATCATCGCATGTACCGCCATTTGCCACGTGACTAAAGAAGGATCGGGAAGCTTGGCCAGCAGAAACAAGGATTTGATGACCCAATCTCTCCCTTGCAAACGGTAAAAGGGTATCGACCAGATATTTTGATTAGATATTTCCTCTGCTTCGAAGGAACAGCCGGCTTTGTAGTGTCCACCTTGGCTTCTTGGCCTGGGAAGTAGATGTCACTGAAGACCCCGATCGCTTCTTGATCGCTGGCGTGGACGGCATGGAAGACTGTCACTGTCTTTGACTGTAGTGCTGAGGGATCAAAGCTCTATGCATAATTGTGTCTTGTAAATTCACCCTAGCTGCCTCGATTACCTCCTTTAACAAATTCTTAAGAAAAAAATTGCAATTGACCATCCATTGGTGCAAATGGAAGTTTATGAGCGTCTTCTACACTGATGTGACAACGTTTGGTCACGTAGTACCATCGAAGAAGGTAGTAGGTAAGAATTCAGGTTAAATAGCTCGGACTACTCTGCCACCACGGAATCGAAAACACGATCAAACGGTGAATCGTCTCCGGTTCGATAAGTCTGCGCAGAGTTTGGAAGGCCGCATGTTGAAACGAAAGTGTGCGCGGATGACTTATTACTCTTCGAACGCTTACGGCCCTTTGCTCACACACGAGCAGACTCCCTCAGGTTCAACAGGAAAGAAAAGAGTGAATCCTCCAGTTGCATGCACTGGTCACAACGGTCTACAACAGAAAGAAAGCCACATAAGTAAGCAATAACAGCTGTTATTGCCATGAAACGGTATTATAATATATAACACGACCCAATCACTTTAAATTGCATAAAGGCATGATTGACCCGACACTGCGTCGATACCCGTCACTGGAGCAGGTGACACGTGACCCAGTTACTGCACATCCGACCCGACGCAGTGATGACCCGTCACAGATACGGGTTGTTGCAATGACAATAGGTCACGCGGACGACCCTTGGTAGCGACGACAATTCACAGCGACGAGCCTCCACGGTCACGCAACGACAGGTCACGTGATCCACCCACCACCGCCGCAATGGTGTATGACGACCCGTTGCGTGCACGACTCCTAACTAGTCAAATGATCGACCCGTCTCTGCCACGAGTCACGACAGTGATGATTCGTTGCACGCACGGGTCGTGACAGTCAAACACACAACACGTCACAATCACTGGTCATGACAGTCATGCACAGCATATTCGCGACTGATTGCGAGATAGAAACAAGGTCGCTGCAGCCAGGACATCGACACATACCCGATCAGGTGACGATGGCACAATCAGAATTTCAAGAAGTTTACGTAGAAAACTGATACACGAACCTCTACTGAAGCTATATGCCAGTGGAAACACGACAATTAGGTGCGGAGAACATGCTTATCTCTCTGAGTCGTCACAGCGACAACACAGCAATTGACATCACTACAACGGTGACAGCAGTCAATGTGACGGGTCGCTGTAGCCAGGACATCGATACATACCCGATCAGGTGACGATAGCACAATCAGAATTTTAAGTAGTTCATGTAGAAAACAGATACACGAACCTCTATTGAAACTAGGTGCCCGTGGTAAAGATAGGAGAAACCACGTACAGTGATACAAGGGCGATGTATGCACACTGTCAGTGATGCAACGACCCGACAGAGTGTCGAGATGACTTACGCTACAGATAAGTTGCAGCTGGGATAACCACGTAGACGACTCAATAGTCGTACTACAGGCAGCCAGTCAATTCACTACTCGGCACTCTGTCAAGTGACTGCAACACGCCCATGCTTGGAAGATTGACACAGAAAGAGACAATGGTTGCACCTTTGCAAGGAAAAATCACTGCAGTATCGATTATGCGTGTGAGTCTGCAACAGAAAGAAAGCTACACAAGTATGCAATAACAACTATTGTTGCTGTAAGAGTTGTTAAAATATAACACAACATGACCCAATGACTGACTTTTGCGTAAAACATTGAAAACAATGATAAAAGCCAATACAGCCACATTAACACATGTTTGACACGCAAGCGACCCGTGACTTTTGCGACCCGGCACTCGATACTCAATATCCGTCACTTTATCGAGTGACGGGTCGCATAATTAACCCAGCACGTGACTGGCATTGCGACCGTTACCAGCAGCGGCTCGCAAAGCCTTGTCATGGTCACGTGTCATGGCAAACACGACCTAGACATGAGTGAGGCGCTACTCTAGTCACTGACCACTTGCTGGAGCCATGTTCAAGTCGGGACAGCTACGTCTAAACAACAACACTGCCGTGTGTTAGTTCACTAGTGTCATGACATTGACACGTAGTCGATCGTGTGTCGATTACAGAATTGTGTGTATATATGTAGCAATAATACACAAGCCCTTACTGACCTCTGAAGGTGGAGGAAGCCCCGTACTATGACCCGCGATCGATGCTTACACCATGTTGGTGATGCAATGACCCGACACAGTGTCGAGGTGACAACCACGTGGACACCGCCGTACTAGAGAGCGGATCCACTATTCGGCACTGTCAAGTCGCCGCAACACATCAGCATTTGCATAACTGACACAGATAGAGATAGTGCTTGCAACTTTACACCTAAAGTTGTCTCAGTATCAGCCAAGTGGAGGACATGAGCCAACAAGCATGTATTCAACTGGGTGTCGAACGACCTTACGATGCCCTCTTGATGGTAGAGGGGAAAGAGGACGGTGGAAAGTTGAAGCTTTTCTGTTTTGCAGAGTCGACTCGATGCAAACCTCACTGTCTATTACTAACAACCGACACTCCGTTCTTGATGGGTTTCATCATTTACCATACGAAAGCCGGTTTGACACAACCCAGAACTACCACGTGTAGGAATCAGCAAAGTCGGCAAACCAGAAATACGTAAACCAATTAAGATGAAACTTACAGTATAAGTAAATCTATTATCCGAGATAAATAACATCTATAAATCATGCATATACCTTGGTTTTGATCCGTCATAATTAAAGAAATTGCTGACGGAGAAAAACTGCTGCTTATCGGATCGGATAAGTTAGATATATTTTGATCACATGACTGAAACTGCACCGACGGTAATTGATCGGCTGGTTGACAACACATTCTAAATATAGTAACAGGGGGACGTTCAAAATTTACTTCGCGGTAATATCCCGCAACTTTCTATCACGGATCGCAATAACCAGTGTTTAATACATTGGAAACCCATAGAGATGGCTTCGCGGTCTACAAGCGGATATTTTTAAAATTAAAACGGCTCTTTTCTCAGGCTCTCTTGTCACTCCATTAAGTATATTTGGGGGGATCGTCTCTCATCTAGTCATGTTCCTAGTGTTTGCCATGATATTCTTTTTTATCTGATTTTTCCGCTGCCATACTTATTTAGTTCCTTATACTGGCTTGTCTGTTTGAATCCTCGCCTTAGCTATTACTCTATTCCAATTAACTTGCAGAGACTCACGCGTCTCTCCGCACCTTAATACTCTTCTGGACTTCCTGCTTCCTGGAATATCCGTATCTGCTTTTACCATCATTACATATTTTCAACTGTTAGAGCTCTAATCGACCTCTCACTTGCCCTACTTTGAACTCAATGGATGTCACTGGAAGTTACAAACAGTTTCTTCTACTGTATAGTCCAAAAGAAGAGAAAATTGCTGGCACACCCAGCTCCCTGAGTAGGCCCTTTACTTTGACCATGGAGTTGTCATCCAGCATTGGCCAGGGCATACGCGAAATCACTCCGAATTGGAAGCACAGGCTTAGTATCTCGAAGGTATGTTAGCAGTGTTTATGCGGCGTGGGAAGTCTTGGAACAATATGATTGGTTGGAAACATTCACGTGGTACACGACTGCAAAAGCGTTTACAGATTGTAGTTCACCTAAATCGAATGTAAGAAATTCCAAGACAGAAAAGACTTTGCATATCAAGTAATAACCATTTGATTGGCTGAAACTGATTACACACGCTGCTGATAGAAATATGACATATAAGGTCACAATCATACAATAATAATAATGATTATTATTAACATTAATCTGAAGCATTTAATTTCTTAATACTCATTTTATGGGATCACCATCACTATGGGATTTTCCAATGTGTTCTACATCACTTATCGCTATCCATAATAAAAACTTTTGTGGAACAAATAGCACCACATGGGTATCCTTAATAAGTGCCTTGCTGTTATTTTTACAGTGCTTCTCAACCAACTGACCAACCAGCGTCGGTGCAGTTCTTATCATGTGATCGAACCGTTCGTAGCAGACGATCAAATTGATGGGGAGGTGGGTATGTACAATTCGAGTGATGGCTTCTACGTCTACAAGATATTTCACACATACAAATGAGTATTAAGAAATTAAATACTTCAGTTTTAATTTCAAAAATATCGGTTTGTAGACGTAGTGGGAATTGAATACCCCAATGCATACGAACTGGTTGACACGCTGTCCACAAGACATTATGTCGCAAAGAAGGCAGAAATAAAAGAACTTAATTTAATTTATCCTTTTAATTTCAGCGGGGTTTCACCACGAAGTGCCCATTGTGAACAATATATAGCTGACCATACTAACACTCATACGAGAGTATGCAGGAATAGTTAAGTTGCCTGTTAAGCTATGTGCCGACGTGTCGCAGTAGCTTATTATACTATGTGCAAATCCACACTGTCCAAAAAACATAACCATTGTACAAATGCCACTGTGCAGGGTCGGAAACAGAATAGTCACGTGATAGGCAAGCTGACATGCTGTCGCTGGAGTTTCGAGCTATGGCTCAACCCAAAGTGTGTTTAGCGGACTTCTTCTTCCTGTAAGGCTTCTTTCCAGCGAACTTGGGGAGGCCTGCAAGAAGGACTATTATGAATCACTGATTCAGCAGCAACAAACGGGCCAGAACTATGCAAATTATTCAACACATCAGTTGTATACTCTTGCAAATAATGTTTAGCAAACCTGTTTGGCGATGCCCAACAGCCAACCCTTAGTAATTCGCACATCGACACACCATTCGCATTACGTAAGGAGTGCGCCACATGTCTGACATGATGAGCTTTAATTGACAACCTCTGTTGAATTACAGCTTCAAGTTCTCCAATTATATTATCATACGCTAACAATATAATTTGTTGATATAATCAGAAATAGAAAGATCTACAGTAATACTATGCATGAAAGATATACATAGGTGACACTGTAACGTGCTTCGTAGTAGGGCACGGGGTGGTTTTAGGACCACCGCCTCCCATGAACCATTGACCTGACTAGCACAATTATGCAAGGCGTGCATTTCACCGCGGCGCTTGCCAGATGCCAACGCCACGAGAAATACGCACTTTAAGGTAAGTAACTTGTCTGAAATGATAGAATGATGAAAAAGTGGCGATGTGAGATACTTCAAAACCAGTAACAAATCCCAAGGCACCACTGTCATGTATGAAAAAGGTCGATCTAACTGAAATGACTCAGGCAAATCCGACAACACGGAGACATGTACACCGGAAGACGATGGTTTAGACGATTGGCAAATGGATCGACCTGAGGTGGACCTCATGGAGATTGCGCAGCAATCCAGTAAAACTTGCAATCCGCTAACCCCCATTCGGTATGAACAACCTGGCCCGTCCGAGAAGCTAAGTCCGCGAGAACATGCAGACTTCCTGCAATGTGAAAGGGCTGAATGAGAAACCCACAAACCAGAGTAATCAATAGAACCTGGTGAGATGAGACAACGTCGGTGAACGTGTGCCGCCCTGCTTGGACATATAAGACACCACGGTCTGATTGTCTATGAGAAACCCGACCACGTGATCGTCGAGAAATTTCTCCAGAGTTTGTCAGGCTATCAAAACCGCTTTCATTTCCAGCACATTGATATAATAATAATAAAAACTTTTGTGGAACAAATTGATCCTGGAAAAAGAAACCCCACCCATTGCAAGAGACGTCTCTCTGCACCTGCCCACGGGCACATTTACGCTTGATTTGTGAAATTGACCAACCAATTCTTTGCAGAAACCTAAAGTATCTGGCAGAGATCGTCGTATTATCTGTGCCAGATACTTTGATTGGTTGCTACCTCTGCTTACGAGTGGCAGCCTGCTTTTTGGTGACCAACTCGTGCTTCTTTGATTGGGGCGTCGACACTAGCGGTGAATCCAGACTCTTCCTCGGTGTTGCTGTCTGAGGGACGGTCAGTGTCGCTGCTTCGATTGAGAGGTGCGTGGTGCTAAAGCCTTGTGCATCAATGCTTCTTGTGATTTAACCCGTGCCGCTTCAATAACGTCTCTCAGCAATTCCGGAAGGAATAAGTCCGATTGCCCGTCAATGGGGGCAAAGCGAAGCTTCCTTGCATCCTCTGCACTGACGTTGGAATATGGTAGAACTTGATCCCTGCGAGAGAATACACGAGAGACTACAAGAGAACCACGAGAGACTACAGTAAATGTGCGTTTAACTTGAGCAAGTCTGAGGATGTGTCCATCACGGAGTAGAACACACGATCGAGTAAGCCCTTGTCACCGGGATAACGAACAAGGCCTGGAATGCGGCATCCTGGAAGGAAAGTGTGCGCAGGCTTTTTCCTTGAGACCTCCTCCAAATATCGAGACTCACGTTCGGCTAACGGTACACTGAAATCAGGGTTGACTTTTGAAAGCCACGGAGCCACGTCTCTGGGATACGTAAGAGGCTGAATTGGTAACACCCCGTCATTTGACTGGTAATCCGCCGTCTTCACACACAAGACCTTCAAAGGTAGTAGCCGCGACCAGTGACGTGGACGAGCCTGCTGAAGTTCCTCCATTGTCGCCTGTAAAACATTTGACACACAGGAGCTGTCGACAAGCCGATGAAATCCTCCCGTGGCGGTGGTTGAGACTGAAAGACAAAGAAAACGGATGGTCGGTTAACTCGGACCTGCGAGGCTGCATATCTCTCGGTGACGACGGCTCGGTCGTAATAATGACGGACGGGACTACCTTGTGGCGTGATGTTGCTGACCCCACCGGTCTTGACCTAGACGCGAAACTGCGTAACATCTTGGGCTCCTCATCTGAGGCGGGTCTTAATGTTTCATGATGCAAATTGAAACTTAAACCGAACTTTTTCAACGGTGACAGCACTTGTATCCGATCTGACTGCAGTAGGAAGCGTAATCGGCGAAAGCGTATGAGCCGAGACAGACGACTTGCAACTTTTGTAACGCTAACGACCTTTTGCCCGGACCCTGGCAATCTCCTGCTGCTGTAGCAACAAGGAAAAAATGGAATGTGCACACTGGTTGCTTGCGACATAGGCAGGCAGTACATTGTGAATGTGGGTCACCGGTACGCTTGGTGTAAGCGTGGGAGTCCGGGATTGTCAGATCTATTGTCCGGGATCTATAAAACAATAAATTAATGATAAAAGACGAAAAAGTGCCCATAATATCATTAAAACGGTTCTATAAACAAAGCATAAGGTGCATCATACGACCTGACGGGGATATCCGTCACTGCAACAAGTGTCACATGATCAAGTCGTCGCATGCATGACCCGGCACCGTGACAAGCCGTCGAAGACAGTTACGACCGTCCCAGCGACGACCCGACAAATCACGGGTTTTGACATGCACGACCCCACCTCGTGACATCCCGTGACAGTCGCGTGTTGTGACAGACACGACCCACAACACGGGCCAGTCGCTGCAACAGAGACTCGTCATAAACACAACCCTTGACAGCACCGCCGATTAACATGATCGACCTCTGCAGAAATCGAATTGCAGTAGAAGCATAACCCAAATCAACCTAAAAACAAAGCATAACCAAAGCCATTATAGTTGAATGCAGAATTACCTTGCTGTAATCATGCTTCTCTACAGCAGTGACTCGACACATGTTCAACCCTTTCGCTGCAAGCACGACCCATGACAACAGCAAGTCGCCGCAAACACGACTCGAGACAAAAGCGAGTGGTTGGCAACACGACCCATGACAAGAGCAAGTCGCCGCAAACACGACCCATGACACAGCGACTTACCAGTTTCCCTGGTCGTCACTGCTACGAGTTGTGAGAGCAGCTGCTGCCTTCACCACTCGCATTATGTCTAAACCGTCTTTTGTTGCACCCGTCACGTCAACGGATCGTAACAAACGAGGCATAACAGACTGCAAGAGGAAAATCCCTTGCTAACCTCGTACCATGACACGTGATCGATGCTTATACCATGTTGGTGTTGCGACGACTGGTAACAGTGTCTAGTCGTACCCCTTACAGGTACGACGCCGCTGTGCTGAGCAAGTGATCGATTCCTCATCGATTCATATGCGGAAGGAAGCAGCTACACTACTCAATATCGTGATAACTCGTCTCAAAACTAAACTGTTTGACGTGTCAATCAACAGAAAGAGATAGAGTATGCAACTCCTAAAAGAAAGTTGCTGCAGCCTGAAGCCCGTGGGAGACAAGCCTCCTAAGCTGTGGAAACTGCGTGTTTCCAGCCCTATAACGCTCTAATAGCACAAGGGCAGAAGAACGGCGGAAAACAGGGACTTTCCTGTTTGAAGAGCCAAGACAATGCAAACTGTTTGCTGACCATGAGGAAAACACTCAAAATGGAAAATGAGAAAATCGCCCAGATACCATCTCACTGTCTATTACACATAAGCTACACTACGTTCTTGATGGCAGGGAAGCATTTACTAAACAAAAGCCGATCTGACAAATACCAGAACTACCACTGCAGGAATCAGCAAAGTCAGAAAACTAGTGAAAACGTACACTGAACATGATCGTGTCGTGTTTGCAGCGACTCGGTCACGTGATACACGTTGCAATGTTGGGTTTACAATATGTGCTTTGTTTTTAAAACAGCTTAATGATGTATAGCGATTGCTTTGTCGTCTTTTATCGTTAATATATTCTTTTTACACATTGTTATCAGACATTATTATATGTTCATGTGCTGTTCTCATTGCAAATCCCGGAATCTTGTGCACACCTCAAGCGTACTGGGGACCCCCATTCACGATGCACCGCCTGTTTACGTCGCTGGGGCATTCAACCGCGCACGTTGGATAATCGTTGCGATCATTGTGCGCATTTGGACGATTCGATGTTCTCCTTTCTGCCACAAGAGCAAGAGTCTGCGAGGGTCCGCGCTAGAGGCTGCAATCGTTCCAAGAGTGATAAGTCGTCTGCTTCGATGCAATCACCATCATCTTTTGTGCTACTGACGCTTGTCAGGTCGGATACGGATCCACAGAATAACATACCATCAGTGAAGGTTAATCCCAAGATTTTTCCTTTGCCGCTACTCGATTCTGTGGTGTCATCGCAGCCCGTGTATATCGTACAGCAAGGTCAAGTGGATCTGAAGTCACCTATGGGAACTTCGCTAGTGACTGCGACGCCCGATTTACAGGGCCCTGTTTAATCGCTTTTGTATGTGCCGTTAGCCAATGAAGTCATCGTGGAGACTAATGCCGTTGCGCAGGATGCGTCGATGCAGCAATTGCCTACAACGACGGATCTGGATATTACTATTTCCACCGCTGTAAACACGTATAGTCGGTATCTTTCCCGCGAAGGCAGGAGTTATTGCCGTTGAAGAAGTTTGCTTCAAGTCTCAATTTACATCCGGACATCCGGACACGCAGATGAGGAAATGAAGTCAGGATCGGTGACATTAGCAACAACACGACTAAACTCAGTTCTTGTGGCTCATCACCTGATAAATCCTCGTCTGGGGAAGACGAACCACAGTTGGCTAGTGACAATGAACAGACTCAGACACGTGTCGCTCAAACTACGACAGTTACTCTGCCTGTGTCACCAATTAAGAGTACCATATCGCGGCCCACTCTACCTATTTTACTCACTATGCAGATGCCTTGAATTCAGTGTCTTACCAGGACACGCCACCGAAGGAATATAGGCCGTTTAGGCAGGTGAGTACGCCCACACCCCCCAAGGATTGATCTTCCACTATAGGAGTGGAAAGAGGCGTCAACGGTGGATCAGTCAGCAATGGACTTTCCATTTAAAGACATTTTGAAATTTATTGCTCACAATTCTCATGCCACGCTAACGAGCTTGCAGCCGCAGGTTAATAGACCAGCTCTGATTTTGCAGCTCAATCCCAACCGTCACAACGCGGGGATTTCATGACCTTGTTCTGCAAGCGAAAATGGAAGAACAAGTCTCTCCAAGAATCTCGACAACGTCATTGGTCACGATTGCTGCCCTCAAAGGACCTGCACGTGAAGACGGCTTTGTATCAGTCAAATGACGCAGTGTTGCCTATTCAGCCGCTCACGAATCCCAAGGATATGGCTCCCTGATTCCCGAAGGTCACTCCTGATTCAAGCGTGCCGTTGGCGGACCGTGATTTTCTCTTTCTAGAAGAAGTTGCCAGGAAGAGCATGCTGGCTGTTTCCTTTCAAGGTGCAGCATTTTGAGCGCTGAGAAATTCCGTGGATCCTGGTGCCAACGTGCTATTTGACCGGGCGTTTGATTCGGTGGTGGCTGCGTCGTCGGACTTGCTGAAATTGAACGCCGCGGGTGAGGCCTGGTTCACTACCATTGTCGACACCCTAACACAAGAAGCACAAGTTGGACACGAAAAAGCAGGCTACCACTCCGAAGCAGAGGCAACAACCAATCAAAGTCGGCACAGATCACACGACGATCTCTGCCAGATACTTTCGGCTTCTGCGAAACATTGGTTGGTTAGTGTCACGAATCGAACGTAAATGTGCCCGTAGGGGGGAAGGTTAAAGAGTTTTTGGCAAGCTTGGCAAGCTTTGGGAGCTCCCAAAAATGTAGTTCGGTGGTTGCGCTGGGGTTACTCCTTACCGTTTGCAAGGGACAGGTCGGGTTGCCAAATTCTTCCACCGCTGGTGAAGCTTCCCAGTCCTTCTGACCCGTTTATGGGAGAATTGTTAGATTTCGTGCAAGCCAGAGCTTTTCCAACGCAAAACCGAGTTTGAAAAATAATGTCACTCATTGCAAAGGTTGTATCTACACCTAGGCCCCCGGTGGCACAGTTGCAGTCTGTTCTAGGTTTGCTGGTGGCAACGGAAAAGACGGTCGAACTAAGCAGGTGTCATTTTCGGGAGTTTCAGCGTGTCATTCTGAAGGCAGTGCGGCGGGGCACGTTGCCCGGTCATCGCATAGGTTGTTGTTGTTGGTTCTCAGGGATCTGAATTGGTGGTCCAGGCAACCAAATCTTTTTATTTGAGTGCCTTTTTTCTCCGAGCTCTATCGACGCAGGTTTGGATGGACGCTTCTTGTACAGGGTGGGGTGTGGTGTTCCAGGGTTATATGTGGAAGTGTTGCGGTTACATATCAATGTCCTGGAAATAAAAGCGGGTTTGGTAGTTTGTCAGACTGTGCGAACATTTCTCGACGGTCACGTGGTTTAGTTTCTGATACACAATCAGTGGTGTCGTATTTGTCTAAGCAGGGCGGCACGCGCTCACCCATGTTGTCTCGTCTCTCCAAACAGGTCTTGTTGTGTGCTCGGGATTGTTTTTTTTATTCAGCCCTCTCACATTGCAGGCAGTCTGAATGTTCTCGCGGACTTAGCTTCTCGGATGGGTCAGGTTGTTCACACCGAGTTGGCGTTCCGGCATACATGTCTCCGTGTCCGGATGTGGCCGCAGTAGCGATCGATGCTGTGTCAGTGGCCATCGCAGGTGCTTTTTGCAGTTCCACCGTCCCTTCTCGTGATGAAGGTTCTTACGAATGTTTGGCAAGAGAGGCCACAGTGTCTCCTGCTGTTAGCTTCCGATTTTCCAGACTGCCTTAGTTTCATTTGTTGATCGGTTACCGTGTGTCATGAGTCTTCCAGTTCGCTTGGAGTATGGCAGTCTGCGTCAAACTCATTGGGATCATTTTCATCCAAATCCTCAGTTGTTTCAACTGAAACTTTGCTGCATAAGTTTTTCTTCCTGAAATATGAAGGGTTTTCTCACCGAGTTCTAAAGAAAATGGACAGAATTCATAAGGACTCTACGAACAAGGTGTACTACTTGTCACATTGGCGTTTGTTCGAGTCATGGTGTCTGGACAGGGGCATCGATCCCGTGGTTGCTACGGCAGTAGCAGTGGTTGACTTTTTCTGTATTTGTTTGAAATAAGAAATATGACGTATCGCTCGCCTCTCGCGTTCATTTTGAAGCCAGCATCGGGTTATTCTCTGTCATTCTGTGAAATGTTGTCGGATTCAGTTAGGTCTTTTCAGTTGGCGCGATCTATTGCTGATAGGGCAGTGGTGCCTTGGGACCTGTCACTGGTTTTGAAGTATCTTGTCACTAAGGGCTTGTGTACGTTTAAGCAGATTGTGATACAGGCCTTACCGGGGGTACGGTCACGTGGTGGTGTCGAAATAGCATCGTTATGCCCAGTCTTCCTCCTACTCGCGTACCTATCGCAGCACGTTGCAGCGTCGTTTATTTATATCTTTCATGCGTAGTATTACGGTAGATTTGTCTAAAGCGCCAATTTTGAATAAAATGAAGAAAACCATATTGTTACTATATAATGATATAATTAAAGAGCTTGAAGACTTAATTCAAAAGCGATTGTCAATTAAAGCTCATCAGGTCAGACATGTGGCGCACTCTTTGGCAATGCCAATGGTGTGTCACTTGTGAATTGTTGGTTGTTGGGCATCGCCGAACACCGTTCTTAAACACAATTTGCAAGAATATACAACTGATGCGTTGAATAATTTGCACAGTCTTGGTCCCTTTGTTGCTGCTGAATCAGTGATTCTTAATCGTCCTCCTTCTTGCAGGACTCCCCAGCAGTCGGGTGGAAAGAAGTCTTACAAGTTTTACAAGAAGTCCACTAAATAGACTTTGCGTTGAGACGCAGCTCGGATCTGCAGTCAACAGCATGGCAAATGATCCATCACGTGACTGTTCTCTTGCCGGCCTAGTTTTTTGACAGTGCGGTTTTGCGCATGGTGTAATTGCTGCTACGACGGGTCGGCAACACTTGTGCTACGTTGTTTGTCGGTTTTCTAACACTCCACTCTTTGTAAAAAGTTTGGTCGAGCTAAAGTGTATTTCACAATGGGCACTTCGTGGTGAAACCCCACTGAATATTGTTAATTGTTATCGAATTAACCCCGCTGAAATTAAAAGAATAAGTTAAGCTGTTTCTTTCATTTCTGCCTTCTGTAGGACATAAGGCAGAAATGAAAGAAACAGGTTGTCAACCAGTTCGTATGCATTGGGTATTTAATTCCCACCGCCAGTTCAAGTCTCCTATAGTGATGGCGTCGTAGTCTACAAACCGATATTTACGAAATTAAAACTGAAGTATTTGATTTCTTTTATACTCATTTTCACGAGTAAAATATCTTGTAGACGTAGAAGCCATCACTCAAATTGTACCCACCGCCCTCTCCATCAATTGGGAGCGTCCGGTACGATAAGTTAGATATGGTTCAGTCATATTGTAGAAACTGGAGCGTGCGCTGATTGGTCGGTTGACTGACAGGCATTGTAAGCATAGCAACAGGGCACCTAGTACCGGGGGTTTCCGAAAAAAGCCCAGAGCTTCTATTTGGAAACTGGCCAATTTCAGACTCTCATTTAGAAACCAAATAGAAACCTAATTAGAGCCCCGGGGCTTCTATTTTTTAGATGGGGGGTTTGTCGATAAGTTTTTATTAAAGCGCTACATGCTGCCGATATCCGCACAAAAAATAACAAAAACAACAGTAACTAAAAAGTCTGGTAAAGTGTGGGGGAGGGGTTGCTTTGTGCGAACCACAGGATTAAGCAACGACGCAGAACGTGTCTAGGGTTTTGTCTCACATCAAAGGATTAAGTGCACCGTGTCTGCATTGCGAGTAAACAGGAGTTCTAAAAAGACTTCCAGGGAAGGAGGGGCAACATCACGCCGCCCGTTTCAGTACTCGGTCCGTTATATTTCCAGTAATACTCCGGAGTAAAGGTGGCAGTGGGGAGGGGGGTGTCTGTTCGCCTTGTGCAAAGCACAGGATTAAGCAACGACGCAGAACATGTCTAGGGGCTGCCTCATACCAAAGGATTAAGTGCGCCGTGTCTGCATTGCGAGTAAACACGAGTTCTAAAAAGACTTGCAGCGAAGGATGGGGGCCTTTATTAGGAAGCGATTTTTTCAGGTCTTTATTTTAACTCCAAATAGAAGCCCCATTTCGTTCAATGGGTCGATTTTTTGTCGACCTACTGTCGTCCAGATGGTGTTTTTTTAGGACGATAGAAAAACTGTCAACCCAATGTTTGCATCAAATTCTCTCTTCAACGGATGAAAAAATTAAGTCTAAAGTATAAATGATTATCATAAAATAAACAAATTGACACAACTAAATACTTTTTTTCTAAAATTTTGCCCTTTTTAGAAATCAAACATGGGTGTTAGATGAGCTTCACAGGCAATCGTGTATTTTTTCGGTTGTAGCAAAAGTTCTGTGTCAATTTGTTTTTCGACCATTTGTCTCTTTAATTAGTTAAATTAGGACTTAGGTTTTTTATTTTGAGAATTTTACGTTCAAAATAAACTTTGTATCTTTGGGTGTATTTGATGTTATATATGGCAAATATACGCAACTGTATTATGGTGCCATCTGGTGGAAACTAGCGGTTCACTCTTTTCGTCACAAATTTTGTGTCATTCTTAATAATGTCAAAGTGAAAATGCACACATACTTTTCCGGTTTCATCGTAAAAAAACAACTATGGAACACCATACACCATTGCCTTTACTTGACGACGACGACGACAAAGACTGGGAACCCCATCTCAACATATTGCTTAACCTCCTCGTAAAAACGAAGTTTGGCGAGGTTAATGCAGCCAATTTGGACATAATTTATTTTCTGTACTTGAACGGGAAATATTCTATGCACGAGGTTTGTATTTCGAAACAACTGGCAGATGCACATCGTAAAAGCAGTGCCAACGACGCCGGAGAAAGTATGGTAATTTGTACTTGTATAAGCCAATTCGCACTTTCGGATCTTTCTGGTGGAGGTGTTGTTTCGAGTGCAAATGTTGGGGGATAAATTATAAAGAAATGAAAAAGGGAAAATCAAAATTCTAAATTCTTTCAACATAAGCCAAATCACACTTTGGGTGTTCCCCATAAAAGTGCGCAAAAATTCTGCGTTTCGAATAAAAGTAACCGGGTAAAAATGAAAGAAATGATAGATAGATTTCGTCTAAATGCCAAATTTCTCTTGTACCAAAGAGCAATCGGGTTTGTAGCAACCCGTATGCTATTTTAAAAATGTAATAAAAGTTTTAACAAGTAGTTTCAGGTTTCAATTTCTTTTATGTTCCCAGTATGAGTTGTTTTTGCGATATGTCTTCCATATTTTTCTACCATGTCTTTCATTTTTACCCGGTTCCCTCGCAGTGGAAATTCAAAATTCTTGCGCAAATTATTCGAAACACCCAAAGTGTGATTTGGCTTATGCACACTTTCAAATTTATAAAGCCAGCATATGATCTTATAAAAGCTATTTTGCATATTATTCAGTCTCTTTAATAACCAACATGTGAATATGTTTCTGGCAAAATGGAATTTTGTTGATTTTTGCCTTTTTTTCTATCATCTCTTTATATCCTTATCCCACCTAAATTTTCCACAGCAGTCAAAGTGCGAATTGGCTTATTGTGACAAATTAGAAAAAGTAAATCATAAGCAAAATATGTTGTAACAGAAGCAGTAATTCACGCAAAGAGAAACGCATACAACTTTGCTTCTACGGCGACGGCATGTGTCGCCAGCAGTACATCCCAAAAGCTTGTGTTACGACAGTGCGTGTCATCGCCAGTACTTCCCAACCACCGCCCACATGTTGTGACTTGCGATCACACCTTTCATGGATGTCAAGGCAGCGTTGCATTGTGGGATTGAAATGGGGATTCGCTTGACAACTGATAAACAAAAATGAAAGTAAAGTATAATATTAGGCTAGAATTTATTAATCTTAACTGAGGACGGAAATTAGCCAAGGGGGTACTCTACCACAAAAAGGTCTGAATAGTGGCGGACAGTGGCAGTACGCCCTAAAAGCAATTATAAAGAAATTAAAGTAAAAAAATCCATCCCTCTAACCCCTGCTAAAAATAATAATAATAATATCAGTTATCGATTCCACAAATATTCCTAAAAAGAAATTTAAGGAAAGCATTGATAGTTTTCAAGAGTGCTTCTCTTGAACCCTGCTATTTTGTCAATACTTGCACCTGTTTCCTATTGTGGGTTCAACTCCCACAGGGTGCTTTCTTCACTAGCACTATCCGGTGATAGGCAGCAAGGCAAGTAATCAACAAAAACTGAAATAAAATAGCGTAGAATCTTATTTCATACGAAAGAAAGGGGTGCTGCGATCCTGTTAAGATTTTTTGTGTCTGTGTGTGTGTATGGAATCGATAGAACTTTAATAATATCAATTGTTTAAATTTTACATTTTATTACCTTAAGTTTTTGTTTTGCTTTTTGGTCATCTTTATTCATTTATTTATTAGTCCCCCGCCGCTGCGTAGCGCCGAGCGGGGGACTATGATTTACTTTTCCCCTGTTAGGATTCCTCCCAGGAAATAGTAGCATATATTAGTATTCCTGGGGGAAAAGTAATATAGCTGCATGTGATATGTTACTTTTCCCCTGTATATTACTCCCCCCCCCTTCCAAAATATAAAAGTGACTATTTTCTTAACATCAATAAAAGTTCAATCCACACAAAGTAAAAGTGGCAATCGACACAAAGTAATTCCACAAAAACCCTTTCAGTGTCAAACCTAGTTGCAACTGCCATGGCTTATTTCGTGGCGATTAGCAATTAAAACCCCTTCTAAACATTGCTGTGTCTGCAGGATTAAATACTCGGGTTAAAGATGCATATAAAAAGGTCACAGAAAAATGTGCTTTTATGTTCCAATAAGCAATGGATATGGAAAGAGAAAAGAAAAAAATGTTTCTTGGATATTAAAACAAGTAAAATTTACAATTATGTGGTGCTAAAGCAGGATCCTGCTGGTTGTTGAAAAAAAATGATAAAGCCAGTCTTCGCAAGGTGAACCAGCCGTACGTGGCTAGGTCAGGAGAACTGTATTACAACCACAGATTTTATAGAAAACAGTCTAAAGAAAGCAGGGAATTGCTAGTTATTCAAGATGTGGAAGCTCAGCAGAATATTTAGTTCTGTCTTCATCAGTTGTTGTAGACTGTATTAAGATTGAGTTTTATGGTCATTTCTAGGAAGACTGAGTGTAGATTCATGTGTTTCTGTGAGTTTGATGTAGACGGTATTGAGGCTGAGTTTTAGATGTTTAATAAAGTGTGAATTTGTTGTGACTTTGGTTTTTATAAAAAAAAACGAAGTGGAGAGGGAAGTAATAGAGAGGGGAAAAGTAATATATCTTACTCTTCCCGGAGAAGGAATAGTAATATATGTTACTATTCCCGGGGGAAAAGTAACATGGGAAGAATAATAAATCCTTACACCGAGTCTGCCTGTCCGTCTGTCTGTCTGTCAACATTTGGCATAGGGTGTCGTTTCCGCGACAGAGCTCAGTTGTGCACCTGGGTATAGATTTTGCCGTTGGACAAAAAATTCGGCCTACAGACGTCGTCAAAAATCCGAAAATGTCAGACCTTGAAATTGTTGAATACGGTGTCGTTTCCGCGGCAGATCTCAAGAACTACTGGAGAGATTTCATTCAAACCTTGCACATGCATAGAATAAGGATTGTAGTTGTGAATCTTTGTATAGGTTTCACCGTCGGCCGAAAAATTAGGCCTACAGACTTCGTCAAAAATTCGCAAATGTCGGACCAAAAGTAGTGCCGTGCTGGCAGCAAAACTGGCAGTGTTCAAGAAAATAGATTTTATAACATAAAAAACCGAGGATATACTTACTGTATGCAATTAAATTTTATATCATTCTAAACTTTAAGAAACGTGGGAAATGATGAAGTAGACATTTTTTAGGAAAAGTAAATTTTATAAAAGTGAACTTATTGGAACTTTTGGTCACATATACTGATTGGAATAAATAAAAATTACCATATATGGATCGTACACCCTAAATCTCCTAAGTACATGTGGCGCAAGAGAAATGTGTTGGATTGCTATTCATTATGTGCATTAATACCGGAATTTCAAGAACGATAATCTACACCAAGGCCGAATTGTTCGCTATTGGAAGCCGATTTAGGGGCCTGTCCCCATCAGCTGATTCAATTCAAAGTGTCATTCAGCAAGGCATAGTGAAATCAAGGAGTTTAAGAGCTGGTACAAATAAACGAGTATCCACATACTCTGGACATAATTTTAGAAAGGTACAAAATTCCGCTAACAGTTCGACCCGTTCTTATCTGAAACAAATAGAATTTCACGAACACGTACCGCAAAAAGAATGCTTTTCAATCGGTCTTATAAACTGCCAATCCTTGAGCAACAAATCAGATATTCTGTTGGAGCATATCTGCAAAAACTCGTTATCACTATGCTTTTTAACCGAAACATGGATGCCAAAAGATCTGTCTGACGATCTCTCTCTAAGATCTGCAACTCCCAATGGTTATTCATACTATCAAAAACCAAGGCAGAATGGTCCGCGCGGTGGTGGTGTGGCATAAAATCCATTAAAACAACGGATATTACAGCCGCCTTCAAAACTTATTCATCTTTTGAATTTATCGCCACTCAGTTAGTAATTCGGGGAGAAAAGATTACTTTTTATACAATCTATCGACCTCCTCCCTCAGTCGCCAACAGGCTATAATTCAAAGATTTTCATACCGAGTTTGCAGACTTTTTAGAAAATATTGTTTTAACTCCAGGAAAAGTATGTATTCTTGGTGACTTTAATATTCACTGGGACGTGTCAAGCCACCCTGAAAACAAAGAATTTTCTTCCCTGCTATCATCGATGAATCTTAAGCAACATGTTCCCTATGCGACACATATAAAAGGTCACATCCTGGACTATATTATTACTAGAGCCGATGACGAACTGCTTTCAACGTGTGCTATCAGTGATCTCATCTCGGACCACCATGCCGTACACGGATATTTTAGAATAAAAAAATCAAAACTTGAACAAAAACGTGTTACATACAGAAAAATTAAAGATATTGATATTGACTTATTTTGCCATGATGTCGAAAATGCAAATATTTTGTCACGACCTGGCGACACAGCGACCACCCTTTTAGAAAGATACAATTCCTCTCTGTGTAATATTTTGGATAAACATGCACCAGAAAAAACATCAGTAATTACCATTCGACCTAAAGTTCCCTGGTTTTTGAAGGATATTGCCATAACCAAGAGAGAAAAAAGAAAAGCGGAAAGGACCATGCGAAAATTCAGAACTCCAGAAAATGTCAGTCGTTATCGGCAAGCTAGACTTAAATTTGTAAACACTATTCAGAAGGAAAAACAATCTTACTATTCGCAACAAATCAATGAATTTGGATTTGACCAAAATAAGCTTTTCAACGTACTAAACGAGTTACTGAAAAGCAAAAAGAAAACCGTTCTACCCGAACATTTATCTAAAGAAGATTTGGCAGACAGGTTTAACAACTTCTTTTCGAATAAAATCACAAAACTTCGAGAAAAACTGGACGAAAATTGTAGCGCATATATTCCAAATTCAGAACCAGCTTGTGATACGAAACTACCGTCTCTCACGACCTACACCAAAGATGAAATTTTAAAAATTATCGCCAAGACAAGTAATGCTACCTGTACTCTGGACCCCATACCAACTAGTCTTCTGAAACGGTGCTTACCTCACCTGCTACCCACTATAACTGATATCGTGAACTTATCACTGAAGGATGGACATTTTCCAGCTACATTAAAACAAGCACTGGTCAAACCGCTTATTAAGAAAGCAACTCTCAATCCGGAAGAACTCAAAATTACCGACCAGTATCCAATATTCCGTGGATTTCCAAAATAATAGAAAAATCAGTCATTAAACGTTTGGATACACACATGTCACAAAACCAATTACACGAAAAATTTCAATCTGCATATCGTGCTGGTCATGGAACGGAGACAGCTCTGGTGCGTATATTTGACGATATCTTGCGCGCGCTTGACGATAAGCGTGGCGTTGTTTTAGTTTTGTTGGACCTGAGCGCGGCAGTCCTGATGCAAAGGCTTCATGAGGGTCTGGGTATCGAAGACACCGCTCTTAAATGGTTCTCCGAATATCACACTGGAAGGTCGCAAGCGGTTATTATAGATGGCGCACTATCCGACCAGATCTGTCTTTCTTTCGGTGCTCCCCAAGGTTCTCTAATGGGTCCCGAGGATGACAAAATTTACACCTTGCCGGTGGCAGATATCACACGACGCAATGCAGTTAACTTTCATATTTATGCGGATGACACTCAAAATTATGTACAATTTCGACTAAATGATCGTCCTGATTTCAATTATTCAGTGAGGAAGCTGGAAGCATGCATCGAAGAAATTAGAAATTCGATGCCAGTCAACAAATTAAAGTTAAATGACTCGAAAACCGAAGTGCTTGTTATAACTCCATCATCACAGGTTACTAGTTTTAGTTTGGATAGCATTGTGAATGGTGAAACCCATATTAGCCCAACAGATAGTGCAAAAAACATTGGAATAATATTTGATTCACATTTGACACTAGAAAAGGAAATATCGCAGCGCTGTAAGACGTGCCTATATCATCTCAGAAACATTGCTCCATACGGCCATACATCTCACAGGACTCCTGTGAAAAGCTAGTACATGCACTGATATCCTCCAGGTTGGACTACGGCAATGCAATACTATATGGTCTTCCTAAATGCCGCATCAGTCAGCAACCCAGGATACAAAATATTGCCGCTCGCTTAGTGACGTGCAACAGAAAATATGACCACATTACCCCTATTTTAAAATCGCTACATTGGTTACCAGTTGATCGCAGAACTGAGTTTAAAATTCTACTATTGACATTTTGGATTATCCAGGGCACAGCTCCATAATATCTATGTGAACTACTCTCACCTTACCAACCTTCTAGGACTCTGCGTTCAATACATAAGAATCTGTTAAATGTGCCAAAATCCCGGACAAAAACCTATGGTGATAGGGCCTTCTCTGTTTCGGCAGCGCGACTGTGGAACAACCTACCAACTTCCCTACGTTTAGAAACGAACTATCTGTCTTTTAAAAAGAAACTAAAAACTTTTTTATTCAGTATTACCTATCTGTGGTAACAACCTAGTCAGTGTCTTTTAGCTATTTTACTATGTGATCAGTTATTTTTATATTATTGTATCGTGTCTTTGAATATCTTTTAGAACTAGGCACGTAAAATCTATTTACTATTTACTATTTACCTTGAAAAGTTGGATAGGGCGTCGTTTCCGCGACAGATCTCAAAAACTTCTTCTGTCTGTCCACAAAAAGTACTAAGTTTTGTCCGGTCGACTTCTCATAGAAGGGTATGTCATAGGAACTTGAAACCTTGTATGGTAAAAATATATATATTGAATATGTGCAATGTGGCATTATTGTCAAAATCAGCCAAAAATTGACGTCGTGGGAAATTGTTAGAAATTGTGAATTTTTGTGCGGTGGTATTTACATTTCTTGTTTGTTTCAGAAATATATGGGACTATTTTTTAACGTTGCAATTTACGTATGGTCTGTAGTTTATGTTATTTAAGAAAAAAACAAATGCGGTGGCGTTTCAGAAAACCTTGCACAGTTTGCTTGTGTTTTAAGATTATTCAAAGTGTGTTATAAATATTTAAATTAAAGTTGTTATTTTGAAAATCTGCCAAAAAATTCACGTGAAGAAAGCTGTCAAAAATCGTTAATTTTTACCTGTAGCTTTTACATGCATTTTAGTTTTATTGTTTCACGGGGGATGCTGCCTTACTGAGGCTCTAGTTTTTCGATTTCTGCAGAAAATGTATCTTTGTTCCTATTCACCGTAGACCAATAAAACTCTACAGCTGGAAAGTATATAAAGTGTAGTTGTTCTTCAAAACATGTAATTTTGTCGATTTTTGACAATTAAGACTTTGTCGTAGATGAACGCGGCTGGGGATGTGCAATCTGCGATTGTCTTGTTCTACTGTGGAAATAGGGTCAATTGATTTAACTTGTTTGCTTCAATATCAAGGAAGGGAAGGATATGGATGGTGTAGTTGGGTGAGGTTGAAAGGGCTGATACAGTGGAGCCAGAGGAAAGGAGTATGGCTCGTAGGGCGGGATGGGGCGTTGGAAGGGTTACTAACACAAAATAAAACACAGTTCTTTAGTCTCAACTTTGCATTTTAACTGTGAAAATTGTTCATAATTATGTTCAAGGGCAAGTCCATCGGATGAATCCACAACAACAGACAGACGTGATGTATTTACAGACGTCCAAGGATGTGTAGACCAGCTAAACCTTCAACAACACAAGTGATTCAAGAACAGTGGGAACAGTAGCAATTTGCAGTAGACAGCAATTGCATGAAAACAATGATATTTTATTTTAATTTAAATGGTAATAGTTACCGTTTAAGATGTTTTGTATATATATATATATATATATATATATATATATATATATATATATATATATATATATATATATATATATATATATATATATATATATATATTAATCATACATGGGAAGCGAATAATTTGGGTAAAAATTTAAATAATTGATACCCCGGCTCTCTGTCTTCTAGTGTGTCACGTGTTTTTACTTGTGATTGTGCATCCAGCAAAAATCTGCGAAATGATGATGAAATTTATTTTTGTTGTTCGTGGATATGATATTTCGAGCTACTTAGATGTTGCTGACCTTCAGTAGACATTTTAGGTATGGCAACTTTAGATATTTACCTTCGACACAATAGCAAAGGTAAGTCTTGTAAACACGATTCTGACGAAGCCCGTACTTGGATTTTGACGAAACTTAAGGCGCGTGTTGATGCTAATAGCCTCTGGGTGTTGATTAGATTTTGGTGATATATTGATTCTCTATTTACAGTCACGATGGGATATTTAAATATTTGTCATCGACACTGCCATAAGACTGGTTATGAACAGTGATACTGTTCATATGGATAACCTGTTAGACTAAAAAAATTTTGATGAATTCGAGAGGTCACTCAAGTGCAGGTGGATATTTTAATTAAAAGTACCCCCTGTCTTAACAAGTACTTTTTTTACGGAATCCCCCATGGGTATGCAAAATAAAAAGGAGTTAAACACACAGACTGAAACGCTGCAGAGGTTAGCTGATGTACAACAACGGTATTGTTACGCGCCGTTTTGGGACCGGCGCCGTTTTAAGACGGCATCGGGGCCGTTTTAAAACGGCACTAGCGCCGTTTTGGGACCGAAGCTGGTCCCAAAACGGCCTGGCCGTTTTTAGTCGGCGAGGGGCCGTTTTGGGACCGTCTGAGTCATTAAATGGCACATGCGCCTTTTTGAGGCGGCGCTTGTGCCATTTTAAAACTACGGTTCAATTTTAAGCAGCAAAATAAAAGGGACATTTTACTTTTTCTTAACGTTTATTCAGATTGTACTGTCACACTATTTTCGATAATTTTTTTCATTTGTTTATGTTTTGATATCTTTTTTTTTTTGTTTTATCTCGAGTCGCAATTGTCAATTGCTACTGGTATAAGGGGATTAACACTGTGTACGCGTGAGCCTTGGGATTATGATTAGTGAGGGAAGACTGCGCATTGTACTCCGAAAAGGGACAGTTACTTGGGAGATTAGGGGATTAAGACTGATTAGCAGAAAACAGCAGATTCAGCAGGTCCGGAGTAGAAACTGTCAGTAGATTAGGGGAGCATTTGGGGATTAAGTAGGAGGCGCCGTTGTTGCGTCTGTTATTGTTCAATAAAACATTGCTATTTCTTTTTTCCTTGTCTTTTATTTTGCTAAAATAAGCAGTTAAATTATTTCATTATTCGACGATATGGCTTTGGTGGCAAAATGGTAGAGTTGTGTGTGGTGGCAAAGTGGTCGGTGGCAAAATGGTTGAAGGCAAAGTGGTCGGTGGCAAAACGACCTACACCTGAGTCAACTATATCAAATAATGTTTCCGTACTAGCAACTCGAAGTAGTTTTTCTGATTTTGAATTATCCTCGGGTTTTTCAAGTTTTACTGAAACATCAACTAGTCCCAAGTCTGGAATTGTTACCAGTCCGTAGCCTTTCGAGACTTGACACGTTTATATGTTTCCTCATTCTTAAGTACTTTTACTATTCTGTCATATTTCTCACGACTGATAACTTCGGAGGTTTTTGAGTTTTCAAGTTCTTTTATTTTTCGCCACATTTTTCTTTAAATTTATCAATTTTACCCCATCTTAATAGCAACTGCAATAACTTTTTAAATGAAATAATTTAAACCTGGTCCTAAAACGGCATCGGTGCGGTGCTGGTAAAAAATGGTCCTAAAACGGCGATGGTGCCGAATCGCGGACGATCTCAAAACGACGACACCGATTTGGGGCCTCTAAATCCTGGAATATGGTCCCAAAATGGCACTGGCGCCGTTTCAAAACGGCCCCGGTCCTGAAACGGCCCAAAAAGTATAGTCACTTTCACGGTTGGGTGAATATTAAAAACTTGCGTTTCATCGACAATTACAGTAACCTTTATAATCGCTCAGCATTATATTATCGCCCTACTTCTATTCATTTTTCCAATAATGGTTCTTAGCGAATTATTAAACTACATAGAGCCATCACAGCTCGTACTTATACAGGGTTTGTCTAACGTGCATTTATTTCTGTCGATTCAACCTACATATACCAATCAGGACCTTTATTAAGTACGAGGTTAGCTCCGAGTAGCACTGACTTGTATAACATCGTATATCTCTGTCAGAGCTACGAAGCCTTCCATTGCTCCACTAATAGGGGTCAGTTTCATATGTTCTGAGGCACGAATCCTGCATACCAGCCCCTATTATTCAAACATGTACAGAAAGTTCATGCCCAATATGCCCTTTTTGTAAAACAGGCTCAGTTTCTACTCAGCTGTATATCTTTTATTTGTTCATAAAAGTGCAGGAAGGTTAGCTTCTGCACCCACCTGTCAAATGTTTGTTTACATTCTGGCCTTTAAATGTCACATGACCAAAGTCAAGAGACCGAACATTTAAATAAAGGGATTGTAGTTTATTTGTAAAATATATGCTAAAATAGTTGATAGATGCAGAATTGCGTATAAATTTATTTTGTACACCCACAATATTTCACTTTTTATTTTTACGTTCTTTTTGAAATATAAATTTAAAAGTTTTTTGGTGAATAATTACAAAAATTATTGTTACTATTTCACGTAATAAAGTATGCTCCCTGTATACAAACAAATGTCAATGATTGCGGGAGATATGGGGTTATTTCCGTGTTATTTTCTTTTAAAGAAAGTGCAACACAGAAGTTGTATATGATTACCGTTGTAGTTTGAGGGCCTTTAGCAAATGCCAATAAAAACTTATGGGTCGTGTAATCTCGCACAAAGTAGCCACAGGGGTGCCTCAAAGCGAGCGCAGTTGACTTGCTTATCGTTATATAACGAGGCTTTGAAGCGATGCCTGGAAACTTTTTAGCGCACCGCTTCTTGGAGCTAGTACGAGGTCAGCAAGATAAAATCGGTGGGAAGGTAAATTTGAACTTTTCGGGTGATAGCACAATATAGGTAGAGCAAACACTATGTTATGAAATATATCATGTGTAACAGACAAGTATGTTTATTTATTGGGATAATCTTAATATTAATTGTTAAACAAGATATGTCAATTCAATCAGCATATCAGTAAGGAGAAAACTAGCTCCAAGTCAGCTCTTTCTTACACTAACTCGATATATCTCTCTCTGTCAAAGCCACGACGTCTTCCATTGTTCCGCTAATAGGGATCAATTTCATTTGATCTGGGGCATGTGCAATACACCCCTTCTGTAAAACAAGCACAATTTTAATTGGTTGAATATTTTTTATTTGTTTTCAAATGTAGAAAAGTTCGCTTCCGTACTCAGCTCTCAAGTGTTTGTTTACGCGCCGGGTTTTAAATGTCATGTGATCACGTGACTAGAAATATAAATAAAAGGGGTTATAGATGATTTGTGAAATGTATACTCAAATAATTGGTATGCAGCATTAGGGATAAATTTATTATGTACACCCATAGTATTTCACTTGTAGTTTTTTCCGTGCTTTTCTAAATATCAGTTCAGAAGTTTTTGGCGGATAATTACAAAATTTATTGTCGCTTTTTCACGCGATAAACTATGCTCCCTGTACGCAAACAAATGTCAATTATTGCGGGAAATCGTGGTTATTTCCCTATTCTTTTCTTTTAAAGAAAACGTGACACAGAAGGTGTATATCATTACCGTTGTACTGTGACTTCGAGGGCCTTTAGCAAACACCTATAAAGACTTGTGGGTCGTTGTACAAAGTCGCCACAGAGTTGAGTTGCATGGCGTTTGTATCAAGGGATTGAAGCGGTACGTCGAAACTCTGTAGCGTGCCGCTTCTTGGGGCTAGAAGAAAACATTATGTGTCTGTTTATATGCCTGAAATAAATGAAGGAAAATGAGATAATTTCATTGACCTGTAGTAAGATGTTATCAAAGGAATCAAAGCATTTTTTTGTCACAAAATGTCAGACGTAAGGTACTTCTTCAAACAAGGAAGCCCGTTGTTTCGGCACAGTCGCAAGTAGACTATACATTGAGATATTCACCTTTCTGCTTTTCGTAGTTACCATCTTTTTCTTTTCATTATTGGATAAGTTGATAGCGCTTGTGCTAACATAGTAGGTATGGGCTGTTCTTTTACATGTTGCAGGGTGAAGTTGTGCTGCGGCACACAAAAAGACTCAGGTAATAGAAACCATAAATCATCGCCCAATCTACCACTGTCATGTCGTAGCTCCAAGTCAGCTCATTTTACTAGACATACTAGTTATATTATCCCCCGTGGAACGGAGGGATATAGTTTTGAACTTTTCGGTCTGTCCGTCTGTAAAGCTTCAGTCTCAAACGCCTACAGGCCACATTAATAGATAGATTCGTTTCAGATTTTGGATGTTGATACTTTTTAATACTTTTTCTAATTTTTATTTTACCTATTTTTTTTTATTTCTGATAATGCCCCTTGAAAATTTTATAATTTTTATTTTATCTATTTTTTTTGTTATTTCTGGTAGTGCCCCTTGAAAATTTTATATATATTTCTATGGCCCGCCCGGCGATAGTTAGAGTGCCATATAGTACAGTAGAACCTTGTTAATTCGTATAAGTACAATTAACTGGGGGTATGAATTAACCGGGGGTCAAATTTTCGGCCTTGCAAAAACCAAGTATGTACTGTACAAAACTTATTACATTTTTTGTCTACACTGACCAGTGAAAAAATATATATACACAAACACATTTATGTCATAGGCATTCATAACAATACATGTTCACTGTGTACACAGAGATCGTCGGTTACAAACAGTTAAAAACATGTCTGAGTACTGTTCAGCATTTATAGCAAACTCCGTAGCAGGTATTGTAGCAAGTGGATTTAGAAGCAGCCACGTATTACTCCGAAGTGAGTAATGACAAGGGCACGCCACGTGACTGCTGAGCGGGTGGTGCAGTACTAATCCATACACATACGCAATTAAGTCGTAGTTATACTATAATGTCCCCTTTTTTATGGTGCAATCAACTGAGCTTGAAGACTTTGTCAATCTCATATCTTACAAGATGTATTTTGTTAGATTTTGTTCTAAAATCTGGCAGAAAAATAAAAAATATAAGATCGCATAGTTGGGACGAATTATCCGAGCCCTCGTTAATTCGCACTTTTCCACAGAAACCAATAGGTCCCAACTTGGGACCGAGGAATTTGGTACGAATTAACCGGTTTTACGAATTAACCGAGGACGAATTAACGAGGGAATCCTGCAATTGACTTTTGCGTGCTTGCTTCTAGCAGACAGTAATTTTCCAAAGGTTTTTCCGTCCACAATTTTGATTTGATTGCCTTTAATTGTTAAATGTTTACTAACCTGTCGTCTCTTGAGAAGTGACTTTCTTGGCGACCTACTAAGAATTGGCTGAATGGGGGGCATTTTTGGTGGCCATTTTTCAAAATGCTTCTTTTCCAACAGCCTTGATCAGTTTGCTTTCACATTTTCACTAGGTGGTCCTCTTTTGAAAAGTGAACTTTTATGGAGATCCGCCAGTTTTCAAATTGCTTCTTTTCCCACTATTTTGAGCGGGTCCCCCTAAAATTTTGTGCGAATGTTCCCTTGATGTTTCCCTTCCGGAAATTGCTTTTGTGGCGATTCTTAAAAAGGGCCAATTATCGGCATTTTAATTCTTTTTTTTTTTTTTCTAAAATGCGTTGCCAGCTGCAGTTTGATTGGATTTATTCGATCTTTTAGAATGTTACTCTTTATGTAATGTTTTCTTAAAGATTATTTTTGCGTACCTCAAGAAATTTGCCTCATGCCGCCGGGTTAATGTTTTGGGGATCTTGTTATGCAGAATAGTTCTTCTGCCAGTAATTTTAGTCAGATTTGTTTCATTTTTAGGCGTAATCCAATGTTAGGGCTCTTTTAAATTTACCTTTTTGAGATCCGTCAGAGATTAGGTAAATTTTCAGTAACCGGTTTATAAACTATGACTACCACTCTTCGGCAGCTGCACAAGCCTTTTGATACTTGATTCACTAGATCTCGGCTGGTCACAATGTCCCTGGACATTCCTATTAATTAAACTCTTGACTGACGCCAGGTACGTAACCTTACAGTCTTGAAATTTTCCTTACAGGGTATACGTATATGTCATAAATTTTGACATCAGCATTCGTGAGCTGGGAGCATTGTCCATGGACAGTCTTGTTTGTTTGAAAGTAGTTATATAAAAGATCAGTAAAACTTTCAGAGACTGGGTGGTATTTATTATTTGTCTTTGCTATTGATCATCATTTATAACTTAATGTGAATAACCCCAAACCGCCAAATGTCACATGACCACATTATCTCCATTTTGAAGGAGACTTGAATACAGACCCGAACTGTTAGCATTGCTTTTTTCTCTCTAACCACCAAACACAAGAGACCCTCTGGGTCCTCTGATCTTGTGACGCGCGGGCCCGAGTCGGAATCGGGGGACTCGTGTCAACGGTCTGCTACTGATTTCTAGCACTGTCAATTTGACCAGAGGTACAAACCACATACTGTGAATCGAAGTCGTAGAGACTGTTGTGTTTGTATTAACTGGGCACATAAATAATTGGAAACTCTCACGCTTTTGGTGAAAAATAGTGATAAATAGTGAGAAAAAAGCTGTAGAAACATCCGATAAATGTCGGTTTTTTATGCTGCAGAAGAATCCATGATTTATTTATGTTATCGCTTTTAGATGATGTGGAGATTAACGGAACTGGGTTTCTCAAAGCATTCGTCAGGAGTGCTTGCTCAAGGTTAGTATGTGCTTTGTATGTCTCTCTGTTTTTTTTTTTTTTGTTGTTGCTTGTCGAATGCTTTCTTGTGGCACATATAGCTTTTGTGTGGCACGATTTAATTTCATAAAACACACAACCTTCAAGCGCAGATGGTTTCCTAGGTGGGAAACCACGAGTGACTACGTCAAGAGTTTGTTTCTCGCCAGGACACCATCTGTGCGAGAAGTTTGATAGTTTTAAACCACGGTTCCGCTAAAATATTAAATGTGTGTATAACAAGTGCAATTTCGCAGATTGCAATGATGCTCCTCAGTGACCTGCTTAGATCACGAGGTAGTGCATAGTGATTACTTGATAAAAAGTTCAAAAGGAACAAAGCTAGACAGACTTTTACTTTTAAAATTCAGAATAAAAGACAAGTGTGATAATTGGCCAAATCCTAGAGAAAAAAGTTCGAGATCTCGATTTTGATGTCACCAGGATAAAATACCGGAATTTGTATCGATTAACGAATAGCAATTGGATCATGTTGAAATTTCGGGATTTGCACCATTTCTGAAAAAAATGGGGATACCTTTGGGATTACGCCCAAAAAATTTGGTTTCGAGGAAAAGATTGTTTTTTCACCAGAATCCCATGCCTTACTTTGCCTGTGGAGACAGCGTTTAATAAAAGTGGCTAAGAATCTTTTACCAGAATGCTAAAACAGAGTGTTAGAACAGTACACAAGATGATTTTAAAGATGGCTTTATTAACATCGAAGTCTTGCAAAGAGTTATATGCTTTGGTATTAGGGCACCCGTGAGATTTTCATCGTTTTTTTTTCTTTGCAGTCGGCCGTCATTTTGTCATTACAACTCGTCAGAAACTACTGGTCCAATTGACACCAAACTTTTTAAGTTTATAGAACTGGACGCAAACTAGTTCTGTCAATATTGTTTTATTTATTATTAAGGTTATTTTCAAGGTCAAATCAATACGCAAAGACGGTAATTTTTCCTTTCTTCTGCACTGAGCAAAAGGCTGATGCCTGCTGTAAACACAGTGGAGGCTTTAAAAATAAGTACATGTGTGTGCATGCAATATAGCTCGAGATCAGTGGAACTTGTGTGCAGTTGAGCACGATAAAAAAATTAATAGACTTCAAATTTAATAGCCTGCATTTCTATGTGCATCATTTTAATGCATCATTATATATAAAATATTTTATATATAAATCATTAATTGTCATAAAGTTTTCGATGTAGTTTTTGGATGCTACTCACCGAATTTCAAGTTATAACGGTCAAAATGTAAAACAGAAGCTTCGAAAGTCTTTAAAAAAATCACATGCTCGAGAGAGGTTGGATTGAGGGGTGGGGGCTCTTCGCCAGGCATGTTAAATGCACGCTTATATGCAGGTCAGTTTTTAGCAGGATGCATGGTTATGAAAAGTGAATTATCGTTTTAGAACGGGATCGTACTAAATCCGATTCAAACAAAATAGAAATCTTAGGGTTTTTAACAGTTGAATAGCGGCTAGCTTGCAAGGGTTATATGAATTTGTGCGAGCAGCCGTTCGTCCTTTTTTCTTGACAGTTTTCCGATTTTTTGTGTCTTCTTCTACTCTGACACTATGGGCCCTAGGACGATGAAACTTGGGTCTTATGAAGACCTTAATCTGAACGTGTGCATGTCACTTTTTATTTTCGTCTTCGATTTCGTTTTCTTTGTTAAAACGCCATGTGAAGAGAGTGTATTTTTTGCAAGTAAATGCGGAGCATTTCACGCACAGCACAGAACACCACACAGTTGCTCAGCTTTGTGCGAGCTCTCACTGCGTAAACAGCAAAAACCAAACACTCCTCGGCTTATAAGATGTATTCAAGCTGTGTTATTTGCTAATTATTTAGCTGGTATTAAGTTATCAACCTGGGGAATTTTTTCTTGACAGTGGTCCGATTTTTTAGAATACTATAAGCCGCAGACATGCTGTGCCATGAGCTCTGTACATAGTTGTATAACACATTGTATGCATGTTGTAAAATACTTTATATAATTCAAGAAATAACCCATTGAAAGAAGTATTTTTGCGTTTTAATTTTTGTCAAGTGTTTAACATTTCGCTAGCAAATTCAGTTCTAGTTTAAATTTTAATTTGGTCCAAGTGTTGACCGATTTGACTTTCGTCAAAGCGTGCTCCTCGTTTTTATAGGATATAGGATTTTTGAAAATTCAGTGTAAGAAAAATCTGTAGTAAAAAAGCTGTCATGCTTGACCTGTCTGATAAAGGAAACTCAAATAAAAAGAGTCAGTTGCATAGCCGTATGTGTTAATGTCGAGAAATAAAGAAGTAACTGTATATGTCTATGCAGAATTGCAAATAGTACGCACAGTTTCATTTTTGGCATTAAAGGATTTATCGAGGTTATGAACACCCCAAACGGACACACAGTCGAGCAAACAGAGAGACTGTTCAGAGTCCTTATGATGTTGTTTATGCAAATTGAAAATTAACGTCATCAGAACGGGTTTCGTGGCTGAGAATTCTCATGCAAAGACAATGGGGACGTCACAACTGTGGTTTAATATTTAATAAATGACATATGCGTCAGGAGGCCTTATATCTAGCTGAATAAGATTTAAAGTAAAAACAGTGGAATGTAGTACTCATTAGTGTTCGTTTCTTCGCCAATTGCTTTCGTCTTTTTTTCTCAGACCAGTCCTAAATCATGGTACCCAGCAAAAATGTCAGATGAAGAAATAAAATTTATGATATAAGCCTAATCACACTTTCTGTGATCTTGCCTAATTCCAACAGTTTGTTGATGAAATTGTTGTTATGTTTCCAGTTAAATCCTATATCCTAACAGGATAGAATAACATTTTGAAAACAGAAAATTTTGGAGCTGTTCACGTAAAACCCTGGTAAGGTCCTTAAGTGGAACTGGAGATCTATTTATTGATCAAAATAGTACATTTTCTGAGTTTGACCATGATCATCTTTTTAAAATTATGTTCTTCACAACATCATCTACATAGATGTATAATCTTCTAGCTTCTTTTATCACTGCTGTAATTTTCTGTCATGGAAATATTTCACTTTGAATTTTCAAACAT
This sequence comes from Protula sp. h YS-2021, assembly GCA_949752745.1. NCBI lineage: Eukaryota > Metazoa > Annelida > Polychaeta > Sabellida > Serpulidae > Protula > Protula sp. h YS-2021. Next base: position 51,552,927 of record OX457026.1, on the reverse strand, counting down.
CTGTGATCTTTTTGGGTTATGTTTTATGCATTCTTTAACCGCCTTGTTAGAAGCGGTCATTTGAAAATAAGCATTGTGTCAGACGAACAGCTTGTTACTTTATGTGGAAACTTGACTCGTTATCATAAATATGTATAGAATCTTCACACTTGAACAGCATTGTGTACTGGAGTATGTGACCATGCGGGTGCAAAGGTCACTGCGAATTTTGGTGGCGCGGAAATGTGAAGATGGTGGAGAAAGCGTTATGGGACAGACACATTTAACATATTTTTCGGTTGTTTCAGAACTGGTACCACCCATCTGATCTTATACGAAAACAGTCCGAAGGCTTTCCGCCAGAATATTCCTCTGTCAAAAGAAAGGTGAGGGAATTATGTCTCCCCGACCAAGGGGACATATAGTGTTTGTACGTTCTTCGTGTGTGTACATGTGTGCGTGTGTGTCAGTCTGTTGTGAACAACATGTTTGCAAGATATCTCGAGAACGAAATGTTGGATCGACTTCAGACTTGATCGATTCATTCCTCGGTTAGGTCAGACGGGTTTTTTTTTCAACTTTTGACGCATGTCACATGATTAGGGCAGGTGTATGACGTCATTATGTAAAAATCTTGTGTGCAAAATTTCTGAGCCGCTGAACATCGGAGAAAGTTGAAACTTCGTGGGATTGTTGCTTGGTAGGTCAGAAAGTTTCTATTTTTTTTTCGCGAGTACAACGAACGAGTGCGGCGTTTGACGTCATCGCGAAAAATATGAATTATTTAAAAAAAAATCTTATGTGCAAAATATCTCGATCAGGGTAAGTCGTATCGACTTCAAATTTTATATGGGTATTCCTTGGCTCAGTCAGATGATTGTTTCAACTTTTGACGCATGTGGGGAAATTAAGAAAAGCATCATTACGTAAAACATCTGTTGTTAAGCAAAATATCTCGAGAGCGGGAAGTCAGATCGACTTTAAACTTGGTGTAGTTATTCCTCGGATAAGTCGCACGGTTTTGGTTAAACATTATTAAACTCATATAGAAAATAAAGAAAGGTGTATAACGTCAACACCCTCCCCTCCCCCGTCTCCCCATTTGTTAACTACACTGGGGATTTCGGCGTTTTCCAGAAGATTCTTGAATGTTCCTGGATTCTTTAGAATACTTCAAGAGCAATGACCGCATTACTGTCGGTCCATTGCTATTTGTTATTGCCTGAAATTGAACTTTTTGTGCGATTCTCATCTACGGCTATTACGTTGTGTTGCATGATGAAGTCGTCATCTACGAGGTCATGGAATGATATTGTCATATTTATAGGTCTCAGCAGGTCTAACTGTTGATTTTTTTTCGCCGCATACTTGATTTGGTTGCTAAGGTGTTCCATATATGGGAGCTATGTTGTATCGGTTAGCATTTTTTGCAGTACCTGGAAGCATTTTTCGCTATTAAAGTGAATCATCTGATATCTTGTGTTATGAGAAGTAGCTCACCATTTTGGCACCGAAATGCCCTCTCCCCCCTTCTCCCACCGAGGTGCGTCATCTGATGCGCAGTTACGAAGAATGCCTTTCCAGATGATAGTTGGCAAAAAAAAAAAAAAAAATCCAGACCACCTTCAAGACCCGGATAACAATATGTAAAGTAAGACCCGTTTGTCGTGACCCCTTTCAGAATCGGGTAAAGAGACGTCCGCTAAAACCTGCCAGTCTTGACCAATTTCCAGATCCGGATAAAAATGTAACGTACAGTAAAACTACTCTAGTGACCAACTTTAAACCTGTATAATAAGGGCTTAAGTAAAACCCGTTTTAGCTACCATCTTTCAGACTCGGATAAAAAAGACTTGCAGTAATATCTGTTTTAGTGACCACCATCTGTTTTGTTTATTTTGAATTTTTTTTGCAGTGAATTATGATTATGTTTGCAGAAATGAATATTTTATTTCACTAACTAAAAAAAAGGAAAATTGTTTTTTTTTTTTTTTTTTGGTGGGGGGTAGATTATGGGTTTAGTCAGGGAGACATTTGTTTTTGTTTACAAAAACAAGAAACTAAGTAGGTAATATAAGCCTGTACTTTTATGTTTTGTGTACACTGGCCGCTCTAGCTCTATCTGTAGTTTAAGAGATCGATGTGAAATAAGCAGAGCAGAAATCTTAAACATTAGCCATTTGAAAATAGTTTGTTGGTATTTTAAGTCCCTTTCAGCGATCGGAGCGCTGTATCAGGGCTGCCCTGCCACATGTTGTCGAAATGGGCCATTCCAGTTTGGATCCCCAGAGGTTTCATGACTGAGTGCGCAGCTGATGGGCACGAGCAGGATTCGAGCCCGCACCGGCTGTACACTCCAGACTGTAAGGCGAGCGCTCTACCAACTGAGCGATCCGCTCCCTCCACTATCCCCCTCGCCCCCTAGCCGTTTGACAAAAAATGTCAACTATATTATTATTGTCTTATAAAAATGGCCTCGAAACTCAACTCTAACGTCGCTGCTTAGCTTAAAGCTGTTACATGCTCAACGTCGCTGCTTAGCTTTGTTGGTTTGCACGCTCCAACGTCACTCCTTGGCCTTATCGTTTTGCACGCTCTAACGTCACAACTTTACTGTAGCGTTTTGTCCGTTCTAACGTCGTTGCGTAGATTTATCGTGATACACGGTCTAACGACACTGCTTAGCTGTAAGCTGTTACTCGCTCTGACGTCACTGCTTTGCTATAACGTGTTGCACGCTCTAACGTCTCTGCTTGGCTTTAAAATGTTGCACATTCTAACTTTGCCGCTTAACTTTAACGGTTTGCAACCTGTAACATCACTAAGGTTTAGCGTGGTGCACGCTCTTATTTCGCTGCCTTTTCTTCCTGTGCGCTGTACAGTGCCTTTCGCCAGTGTGTTCCCCTTTCTAGCCTCACTCCCCTATGTCACGTGGTGAACCCGTATGATTTCGCTGACTTGTGTCGGTATATCGCATCCTCTAACTTTGCTCTTTTGTATGTTTATGTGCTTGTTTACTTTTTTTTTAGCATTACAGTACACGATGTCGCATCTGATCCACTGGGATGGAAATCAGAAAGCCACTTAACTCTAGATACAGATATCTTTAAACACGTGACCGAGTATCACCATGGCAGCAGCGACACCTTAGTGATAGACAGTCTCAGCAGTCTCATTCTTCATCGCTCGTCCGCCTATACATGCCAAGTGTTGAATAAATTCCTGCAGGCCAAACAACGCACTGGTAAAGTTATCTTTTCGAGCACCGTTTTTATGCAGCTCTCTAGATTTCGGTCCATTCTGTTACCGAATGGGCATTCAGTATAGACATATTTTTCATTCATTTTTTTTTCGTGCATTTTTTTATCCCCTGTTTAACGGAGGGATATAGTTATGAACTTATCCGTCCGTCTGTCTGTCTGTCCGCACTTTTTTGTTCGCGCTATATCTCTGTTACTATTTGTTGGAAGCAAACCGAATGTTACAGGAAGAAAGTATATATAGTGAAGTTGTGCAACAGTGACGATTTTACATTTTTGGACTTAGTCGTTTTTGTATCAAGTTTGTTCGCGCGATATCTCTGTTACTATTTATCGGAAGCAAACCAAAAATAATTACAGGCAGAAATTATATATAGTGAAGTTGTGCAACGGTAGATTATTTTTCAGTTTTTTTATAAAAAAATTGTGAAAATTTCGACGTTTTACGTTTTTGGGCTTAGACTTATCGGAAGCAAACCAAATCGTACAGGAAGAAAGTATATATAGTGAAGTTGTGCAACAGGGGGGGGGGGGGTTATTTTTCGATTTTGTAACACAATTTGTAAATCGTTTTTGTATCAATTTTGTTCGCGCGATATCTTTGTTATCTTTATCGGAAGTGAACTAAACCTTACAGACAGAAAGTATATATAGTGAAGTTGTGCAACGGCAGGTTATTATCCTACGTGTAATTCTTGCAAGGTTGAAAAATATGCTGTTATGAACTTTTCTTAAGGCAAAATGTAGCAGGCTTTTTAATGTTTCCCAATGTACAGTGTTATACTTTTCACTAAGAGATCCTGCCTCACCAAGGCTCTAGTTTTATAATTGTTATTTCTGAACCAGTGCGGGAGCTCGGGGTTAACGTATCGGCAGTTACGAAGTACACCCAAAAGTAACGAGTCCCTCACCACAGGTGATATCGATTTTTGATTTGCCCTGGTTTATGGGAGGGTGGTTGAAGTCCAAATTTTGCTCAAATATAATAATATCCAGAACAATATCCTGGTTGAAGTTTGTCACTCCTCATCTCCACAAATGTCGAAAGTGAGACTCCTAAAGTTTATCGCTCCTCATCTCCACAAATGTCGAAAGTGAGACTCTTAAAGTTTGTCACTCCTCATCTCCACAAATGTCGAAAGTGAGACTCCTAAAGTTTGTCACTCCTCATCTCCACAAATGTCGAAAGTGAGATTCCTAAAGTTTGTCACTCCTCATCTCCACAAATGTCGAAAGTGAGACTCCTAAAGTTTGTCACTCCTCATTATCCCCCGTGAAACGGAGGGATATAGTTTGGAACTTTTCGGTCCGTCCGTCCGTCTGTCACGCTTCAGTCTCACGCACCTACAGGCCACATTAATACATGGATTCGGTTCAAATTTTGTACACGGCTTCTCTAGAACCTTCCGCAGTGCAGTGACCAAGAATTTTCCGGATCGACCAAAAATTGACAAAATGGCGGACTTTTGAAAATCGGCACTGGACTTAGCGTATATACGGCAGTCTCACGCATCTTCAGGCCACATTAATAGACGGATTCGTTTCAAATTTTGTACACGGCTTCTCTGGAACCTTCCGCAGTGCAGTGACCAAGAATTTTCCGGATCGACCAAAAATTGATAAATTGGCGGACATTTGAAAATTGGCACTGGACTTTATATATACGGCAGTCTCACGCGTCTACAGGCCACATTGTCCCCCATGAAACGGAGGGATATAGTTTAGAACTTTTCGGTCTGTCTGTCCGTCTGTCACGCTTCAGTTTCACGCGCCTACAGGCCACATTAATATATAGATTCGTTTCAAATTTTGCACACGGCTTCTCTGGACCCTTCTGCAGTGCAGTGACCAAGAATTTTCCGGATCGGAAAAAAATTGACAAAATGGCGGACTTTTGAAAATCGGCACTGGACTTAGCGTATATACGGCAGTCTCACGCGCCTACAGGCCACATTAGTACATGGATTCGTTTCAAATTTTGTACACGGCTGCGCTGGATACTTCCGCAGTGCAGTGACCAAGAATTTTCCGGATCGGAAAAAAATTGACAAAATGGCGGACTTTTGAAAATCGGCACTGGACTTAGCGTATATACGGCAGTCTCACGCGCCTACAGGCCACATTAGTACACGGATTCGTTTTAAATTTTGTACACGGCTTCTCTGGATCCTTCCGCAGTGCAGTAATCAAGAATTTTCCGGATCGGAAAAAAATTGACAAAATGGCGGACTTTTGAAAATCGGCACTGGACTTAGCATATATACGGCAGTCTCACCCGCCTACAGGCCATATTAATGGATGAATTCGTTTCATATTTTGTACACGGCTTCTCTGGAACCTTCCGCAGTGCAGTGATTAAGAATGTTCCGAATTGGGCAAAAAGTGACAAAATGGCGGACTTTTGAAAATCGGCACTGGACTTAGCATATATACGGCAGTCTCACCCGCCTACAGGCCATATTAATGGATGAATTCGTTTCATATTTTGTACACCGCTTCTCTGGAACCTTCCGCAGTGCAGTGATTAAGAATGTTCCGAATTGGGCAAAAATTGACAAAATGGCGGACTTTTGAAAATCGGCACTGGACTTAGCGTATATACAGCAGTCTCACCCGCCTACAGGCCACATTAATGGATGAATTCGTTTCATATTTTGTACACGGCTTCTGTGGACCCTTCCGCAGTGCAGTGACCAAGAATTTTCCGGATTGGGCAAAAATTGACAAAATGGCGGACTTTTGAAACTTGGCGCTGTACTTAGCGTACCTACGACAGTCTCACGCGCCTACTGGTTAATGGATTGATTCGCTTAAATGTTAGACACTACGTCTACCTATCCTTCCACTTTTAAATTTTGCGTTGTCAACACGCAACAGCCTTACACACACACCATATCCCCCACGGGGGATAGACGTACTCCTCGAGACGTAGTCAAGTTAATGAATGGATTCGTTTCAAATTCTGCACACGGGTTCCCTGGCACCTTCCGCAGTGCAATGATCAAGCATTTTCCGGATGGGACTTGACAAAATGGCGGATTTTTTCAAAATCGGCGCTGTACTAAGACAGTCTCACGCGAATACTGGTTAATGGATTGATTCGTCTAAATGTTAGACACTACGTCGACCTACATCCTTCCACTTGTAATTTTTTTTTTGCGTAGTCAACACACAACAGCCTTATGGAAACCATATCCCCCACGGGGGATAGACGTACTCCTCGAGACGTAGTCAAGTCTCCACAAATGTCGAAAGTGAGACTCCTAAAGTTTCCATCACTGTTTGTTATGAAACCGTGTATCCAGTAAATTTCAAACTGCAGCATTAGAAGATGCTGTATATTGCGTATCACAAAACCAGTTTCTTGGCTATGCCTTTTTCTGACGGTTCATTTTGCAAATGAAAATATAAAATAAACGCAGATATAATTCTGGCCTGCGCCATCGCGCATCAAGGTTCTATACGGGGTACAGAAACTGTGGTTGCGCGCCGTAATGGCGGACGCTTTTCCCAAATGGCGCCCAAGAACTTGCAGTGTGAGCTATAAATTGTTTTAAAATCCAAAGTGCGTTTATTTCGGATGACAGTATACAGTTAAAGCTGTCAGCGTGCTATTTCAAACGATGAAACATAACTACTACTCGGGATAGAATTTAATGAGAAAATAGTCCATGCTTTAACAACATATATTTTAAACCGTTTACCGAGTTGTTATAATCCACTGGGCATTACTAGATGTTCAAAAAAAAAATCATGGCGCAAAATGGCGAACATTTATTTATCGTGCGTCACTGGTGGCCGGCGCTTGATTGCCACAACTATCCCTGTAGTCTGATTATAAACATGTCCGCTAGAAAAGAAATTAAAACTGGCAAAAGTAAAATGCAATCATGAGCTTGTGTCTAAAGGAAAACGGTAATGTAGTGTTAATAAACAAATGACATATATATATACATATATATATACATATATATATATATATATATATATATATATATATATATATATATATATATATATATATGTATATATATATATATATATATATATATATGTATATATATGTATATATATATATATATATATATATATATATATATATATATATATATATATATATATATATTCGTTTATTTTTTATTTAATGTACTACGTTTTAAGAGAACTTATTTCTGTTTGCTTGCAAAACAGGTGTAGGATTCAGCCAGATAATATGCCTTGTTCACAAAGACTTGCATGATGAACAGGCCTTGAATCTTCTCTACTACACCGCTAGCTCTGTGCTCACCTTGACCCCGACAAAGTCAAGAGATTTCACTGGCGCGTGTAGTATTCTACATAAGAAATCCAGCGGCAAAATCGTTAGATCGGTGGGCTTTAACATCGTTTGCAATGTGCAAGTTTTCAAATAAATTCCACTTGTTATTTTTAAATATGTATGCGTACGTTGTGGATCTTGAGAAGCATCGAGTAAAATTCGAATGTGTGTACTGCCGTGCACTAGTGCATTGTGGTCCTGTTAATGGCTACAACAATCACTTTTTTCATATCCAAAATTTAAACATGTGGTGAAGTCATGGCTAAAAGATGAAAAACAGTGTATTCAATAGAATACATTGTTTTGAATCTTTTAACTGACTTAAAACATGGTTGGTGATTATGTTTTTCCCGCAGAGACAAAACATTTTGTTTTGTACTTTCCGCGTGTATATGAGTGTGCATGTAGTGAGCAGGAGATCATGTGGGGTTAATGGTTAATGAACAAGTAACTTGTATTCTCATTTAAAGTTATAAGTTATTTTCTGTCATTGAGAAATTGATAACGAACATAAGCATTTTGATTTTCATCTGTAGAAGGAATTGTTCAGAATTGGTCCCGGTTACGAAGTGGAAGAAGTCCAGCCCGTGACAGACATAAAGCTACAGTATGGACCGGACAAGTCGGCGGTAAGGCAGTCTCTTAAGACCCGGAAAACACCTCCGTCTTGTTTAATACTGGCACTGTCACTGGAATTAAAATTAATAAAGTAATATGTTAAGCGCCCCACCCTGCCTAAGACAAACACACATACCTGAATGAGCCATACACACACAATATTATTGGGATCTGATGAAAACTGTATGAGCAGTAGCATTTAATCCAAATTTTGTTATTTATTTATTTATATGTTTTTGCGGTCTCCAGCCGAACATTACGATCGCTTTGAAGACGAAGAGCCCCTCCTCCTCCTACTCCTCCTCCTCCTCCTGCTCGCCAGTTGACCTATTTTTAAAATGCTACTCCTCCTACAGTAGCAGAAATGCGGAAATAGTGGAACTTTGAAGTTTGGAAAAAACTGGAATAAATGGTAGTAAATAACTGATTATTGTCAAACCATTCATTTCTCTCAGTCTTTTTCAAATATTTATAAAGTTTTAATCGAAAGTTTCTTACGTGCTTCTGCACCTGGACTTCGCTTTTTTTGCAAATGACAAAAAATGCCGAAATAGTGGAAAATTTTTTGTAAAATTGTGTAGATGTTGGTAAATACGTGAATTGTCAAAACCCAACCTCTTCAACATCCCTTTTCGGGTAGCGTCCACCCGGGAAAACTCGTTTTTTTTGTATTAAAATTATGAAAAAGTTCGTTCATAAAGTTCTGCATTTTTTGGCCTAACAGTATTCGTTTCAGAGTTTTTCCCTCTTTCCTTGTTTGGTAACTCGGCTAGGTCATGTCCTTGGACATGCTTGTTTTTTTCGTTTCGATGCATCTCCTCATGAACGAGCATGGAAGCCCTTACTTTAAGCTGGCTCCAACGTGAGTTTGTATTAGAATCAGAGTAGCATTCTATTAGCATTTTAAATTTTAAGAAAATTAAAAATAACGGTTATCTCGAAAACGGTGCTCCGATTATCGGGGTGGGTGGCAAAGGTTTCATGCTCGCATCGATCTGGTTTGGAGGGGGAATGAGGCCTGATATTGTTTTATTTTGGCGATTTCCAACTTTTCTCCGATCTCGTGAGTCCAAAACCTTTATTGCTAAACTGATTGTTTCTTTCTACTAATTTGTGAAATTTTACAACAGGATTGTTAAAAATTGTTCGTTTGATTTTTTGTTCTCTCAAAAATTTGTTCATGCAACTGATATGGTGATATTACTTTTAACAAAGTTTGATAGTTTTATTTTTAAGCCGTCACTATAGTGACTGCGCCCCAAGTGTAAAATTTCGCCACTCAGTTGCGACATCGGTCCAGTTCGTTCACTGATTCTTCGGGATTTTTTTATTTTCGTATATGACTATTTTTAAAAGGTGAAAATTAGTTATTGGTCATTTTTCGGAAGTTTTATCGGGGTCCATCCAAGGCATGCGTATGATGTGCCGTATTCCGGAATAGACTACCGATAAATCAAATGTCACAGAAATTGATTTTTTTTCATTGTTTCATCATCTTAGTTTGTAGACTATATAAACAACTTATTTTCTTGCCTTGGAAATAGAAAAAAATATGAAAAGTATTGAAAACACAAATAAATTTTTAAATTATTAAAAATTTCAATACTTTATTCAACACTGAACTACTGACATTTTAACAAAAAGCCACATTAACAATTCAGGTTTCCCATATTTTTATTTATCTTTCGCCGAAAGATAAGAATTTACATTGTTCGACTCATTTACGGTGTTGGACGTTAATATAAATAAAGCAAGGCTTTGTATTTTCACCTGCGTTCTGCACGAAGACAGAGGTGACTTGTCACGGTGTACACGAATTTTCACACTTTGACTTTTTTTCCTTAAAATTTTAAAACCTTTGTTTTCTTGTCAGTGGTGATCTGAGGCCATTTCTGTGGTTATATTGAGTAACTATTGGTCCACCAATGGTTAAAAATAAAAGTGGAAAATTTGCAGCTGTAATGTGAAAAGCACGGGAATTCCAGTTGCCCAAAAAAGCCACGTACGCTGTCTTTATGTATAAATAAGCTGATTTCACTAGATTAATTAATTCAGTGGCATCTTGAATTCTACTTATTTATTTTACAAGCGACTATTCAGACCGGATTTACGTAGGTTCATCATAACATACCTAATGTTTCTTTGTGTGCCTTTAGTGACACAGGTAGCAGTATGTGTGGTAAAATCCACACTTTAAAACTCAAAACAGCATTTCCCGTTAACGTTTTTTGGCGACTTCTTGATGGATGTGGCATTCATTGATTTCTCATCGATGCTTCCCTTGTCCTTTCTTGAAACATTTCAGCGTGTCGTTTTCGTAACTTACAGACGTAAGCCGTGTCCGGGGTAGGATCGTGTCTTCATTCTTAGCCTAGATTCCAAAAGACGAAGACTGAGAGCTTTGGTTAGACCACCACCGTTAACTGTGGTCGGTTGGTAACAATTCCAGCCAGTTTTGTGTTGTTTCCTTCTCCAAACCCTTGACGCTAAACACTCACCTAAGAATTTGACGACGTTTGTGGGTGAAACGTCCCGTAGTATTTTACTTCCATATTTTGCGGGTTTGAAACTGATGTCAACTTTGACAAAGTTGTGTTAGAAAATCTTTGATTCGTATTCTGAAAGGGATTCAAGTAAAAACACGTGTTTTAATTTTGGTTGTAGCAACTGGATCCGACAGCCAGCCTCACCTTTAACTTGTCACTGAGCGAATCAGAAAGACAAGCCAGGAGCAAGGTTCATCTCCCATACGTGAAGCAGAAACCCAGGTTTGTTTTTGCTGCTTGCTTTGCTGCCTGGGAAGTTTTGTGTAGCATCAGATTTTCCGTGGAAAACTGTCATTTGAACAAAATGACACCTTTTCAATGAAATCCTTCAACTGGCTGCAAAGAGTGAATTGTGTCAAACATTAATAATTTCGATATACCGACTGAGGGTCAATTGTTTTGCTGGGTTCTGATTGAAAGAGCAGTATGACGACGACGGGGAGAGGGGGTGGGGGGGAGGGGTCGGGTACAGGTTACCCACATTACCAAGACTAGTTCATCTAGCATACAGATCAAGCCATATTGCATACCTTAAGTAATTTGGACAGTTTGCTAATACGGGCAAATTTTGTCAGTCCCAGCTATCAAGTTTTTTTTTTTTTGGTAGGATAAGAGGAAGTAATAAGGATCGGTATGTTTAATTAGCCAGGTCGGCTCAAGGACAGTGACCCGGTTGGAATTGGCAAATTTACGCAATCCTTGAGCAGATGAATGAGTTTTATTCACATGCTCAAACCTACATTTCTTGATTGATTGTTTAAATATTTTAAATACAGGTAGTATTGTAAATGAACCAGAGTGGTCTAAAGACAGTGGTCCAGCTGGACATCACAAATTTGCGCAATCCTTGAGCACTTGGATGAGTTTAGCAACATGCTCAAGTCTACATTTCTTGATCGATTGAAAAATATCATCGTATAGGTAGTATGCGAACTAATAAGGATCTGTAGTATAAATGAGCAAGGGTGGTCCAAAGACAGTGGGCCAGTTGGACTTCACAAATTTGCGCTATTCTTTAGCACTTGAGTGATTTTATCAACACGCGCAAGCCTACATTTTTTGATGATTGTTACAGCATTTTAAGTATGATTAGTGTGTGAACTAACAAGGACACATTCGGCGGACGATTTTGATTTATACTGTTATTACTGACCTTGTTAGCCCTCAACCAGTATTGGCTGAAGGTTATTGCTATTGGTCTGTCCTTCCGCCCGTCTGTCTGTTCGTAAACTTTTTTTTATATGGGCGATATCTCAAAAACTATTTATCGCAGCTTCACAAAACCTTACCATAAAGGAAGTATATAAAGTGTAGATGTGCAATGGTGGGTTCAATTTGTCTCTTGATCGTCCGTCTGTCTGTCCGTCCGTCGCACTTTAAACTTTTTTGTCCGGGCGATATCTCAAAAAGTATTCATCGGATCTTCACCAAACCGTACAGGAAGGAAGTAGATATAGTGCAGATGTGCAACGGTGGGTTCCATTTGTCTCTTGTCCGTCCGTCTGTCCGTCTGTCGCACTTTAAACTTTTTTTATTGTGCGGTTGATATCACAAAAACCTTTCATCGGATCTCCAACAAACCTTACAGAAAGGAAGTATATAATAGTGTAGATGTGCAACGGGTGGTTTGATTTTTCCAACGCCCACCCGTCTGTCCGCCCGTCGCATTTTAAACCTTTTTTCTTGTCCGGGCGATAGCTCAAAAAACTATTTATTGGATCTTCACCAAACTTACAGGAAGGAAGTATATAACACCACATTATTTAAAAGAAGAATTCTGAAGTTAATAAACCAAATATTTTTTGGTAGGCTATTCCGGAGTAGACTACCGATAATTCAAATGTCACAGAAATCAATATTTTTTTTATTTTTCTTGTACCAAAGGGTGAAAAGAAGTTGAACAATGTAAATTCTTATCTTTTTGGTGAAGGAAAATAAAAATATTGGAAAATTGAATTTACATTAGGATTTTTATTAAAATGTCGGTAGTTCAGTATTGAATAACCAATTGAAATTTAAAATTAAAAAAAAATTATTTGTAATTTCATTTTTTTTCATATTTTTCTATTTAGAAAAAAAGAACATAAGTTGTTCATATAGCCTGCAAGATGAAATGATGAAATAATGTAAATAATTCGATGTCTGTGACATTCGATTTATCGGTAGTCTATTCCGGAAGAGCCTACCGAAAAATATCGGGCTTCTTGTTTGCTTCAGAATTCTTATTTTAAATAATACGGTGTTATATTTAGTGTAGATGTACAAGAACCCATCCGTCGCTCCATCCGTTGCACCTTGTATATTGTTTTTGTCTGGGCGGCATTTTAAAAGAGTGACTGGACCACAGTGATGCTGAGGGCTGTTGACTTAGGGCTCTGCATCTCTGATGCCTATGTTTATTATTATTATTATTATTATTATTATTATTATTATTATTATTATTATTACTTTCATTTACCAGGTGTCGCCTGATGCTGGTGTCCCTGGACATTTTTTTTTTATTTATTTTGAACTGGGTATGGCCAACTTGACTAGTCTTTGCCGAAGTCCCTGTCCACCGGTATAGCTTTGTTTTCACCGTCCTAAAAATCTCACAACATGTTGACTTTATTTGAGAAATTTTACATCTTAATTTAAAAAAAATAAGGCTTCTATAAAAGGATGCTGTACTGAATTACGTTTCCGTCACTGAAATATGCAGCCTGGTTATAGTAACCGATGGGTTTACGTCAGCTATTGCGCACTTTCCATATCGAGTATATTCCCTCAAGCCCCATCCAATAAACGCACTGTTCAGCAGTCGATTATGCGTGTGATGATTTTAGAAAAAGAGTTTGCCTACTTTTCTGGTTATTTCAGCATGGTTATTTCAGCATGGTTATATCAGTCCCTATCGCCTGTGTCAGTAGTTCGTGGCGCATATTTGGGGACTGGTGTGTTTGAGTTGGCCTTCTGCCAGAAAATTTTTACTGGGACAAAAATTGTTAGAATGTTTGGAATTTATTTTTCTGTTTTTTTTCTCCTTCTTCTACTTTTTTTATGTTTATGTTTTTTTTGTTTTTTTTTGTTTTTGTTGTTGTTGTTTTTTTTTTTTCTTTTTTTTTTTGGCGCAGCAACACAATGAATCCAAATAAGAACTAGAAGCTCATTCCGCTAGCGAAATGTTAAACACTTGACAAAAATTAAAACGCAAAAATACTTCCTTCAGTGGGTTATTGCTTGAATAATATATTGCAAACAACACAGCTTGAATACGTCTTATAAGCCGAGTAGTGTTTGGTTTCTGTTGAATTAAGGTTTTATTGACTGATCAGGCATACGCCGTGTTATTTAACACTTGACAAGCCTTTGGCTTGCAAGGGTTATATGAATTTGTGCGAGAGAAATTCGTCCTTTTTTTCTTCTTCCTGACACTTTTTCCGTTTTTTTGTGTCTTCTTCTTCTCTGACACTATGGGCCCTACGACCATGAAACTTGGGACTTATGAAGAGCTTGATCTGAACATGTGCATGTCACTTTTTATTTTCGTCTTTGATTTCGTTTTCTTTGTTAAAACGCCATGTGAAAAGAGTGTATTTTTTACAAGTAAATGCGTAGCATTTAACGACAGCACAGCATACAGCATAGCTTTGTGCGAGCTCTCACTGCGTAAATAGATAACAAGGCGTATGCCTGATCAGTCAATAAAACTTTAAGTCAACAACAACCAAACACTACTCGGCTTATAAGACATATTCAAGCTGTTTTGTTTGGAATATATTATTCAAGAAATAACCCATTGAAGGAAGTATTTTTGCGTTTTAATTTTTGTCAAGTGTTTAACATTTCGCTAGCGGAATGAGCTTCTCGTCTATTTACGCAGTGAGAGCTCGCACAAAGCTCACTGAGCAAATGTGTATTCTGTGCTGTCGTTAAATGCTACGCATTTACTTGCAAAAAATACACTCTTTTCACATGGCGTTTCAACAAAGAAAACGAAATCAAAGACGTAAATAAAAAGTGACATGCACATGTTCAGATCAAGCTCTTCATAACTCCCAAGTTTCATGGTCGTAGGGCCCATAGTGTCAGAGAAGAAGAAGAAGACACAAAAAATCGGGTAAAGTGTCAAGAAGAAAAAAAGGGCGAATTTTGCTCGCACAAATTCATATAACCCTTGCAAGCTAAAGGCTTGTCAAGTGTTAACTAAAAGCTCATTCCGCTAGCGAAATATTAAACACTTGACAAAATTAAAACGCAAAAATACTTCCTTCAATGGTTATTTCTTGAATAATATATTGCAAACAACACAGCTTAAATACGTCTTATAAGCCGAGTAGTGTTTGGTTGTTGTTGACTTAAGGTTTTATTGACTGATCAGGCATACGCCTTGTTATCTATTTACGCAGTGAGAGCTCGCACAAAGCTCACTGAGCAAATGCGTATTCTGTGCTGTCGTTAAATGCTGCGTATTTACTTGCAAAAAATACCCTCTTTTCACATGGCGTTTTAACAAAGAAAACGAAATCAAAGACGAAAATAAAAAGGGACATGCACATGTTCAGATCAAACTCTTCATAACTCCCAAGTTTCATGGTCGTAGGGCCCATAGTGTCAGAGAAGAAGAAGACACAAAAAATCGGGAAAAGTGTCAAGAAGAAAAAAAAGGACGAATTTTGCTCGCACAAATTCATATAACCCTTGCAAGGCAAAGACTTGTCATGTTAATAACATGAAGGAATCTTACTGTGTATCGAGCTATATATATTTTTCGACACCTTTACCATCTACCTTGAACATCACAAACATGTAAATTCAGCATTGCTCAGAAACTGTTAGGGATTTAGACAACCCTATATGATCTCACACAAGGGGTAACTTCGTTATATTTGTCTAAACCTGATTATATCTTGTGAATTTGTTTGCCATATTATGACGCCATTTATGCTTTCAAGAAATAGCACAAAAAAAGACTATTTCGGTAAAACGAGTAAGATCCTGATAAAAAGACTTTAAGTAAAACTTGTTTGTAATGACCACTTTCCAGTTTTGGAAAAAAGACGTACAGTAAAACCTGCCTGTCTTGACCACCTTCCAGACCTGGATACAAAAATATTTCGTACAGTGAAACTGCTGTAATGACCAACTTCGAAACCCGAATAAAAAGGACGTGCAGTAAAACAAATTTTAGCGACCACCATCCGAACCGGACAAAAAGGACGTACGATAAAACCTTTAATGACCACCTTCCAGAACCGGATAAAAAGGCGCACCGTAAACCTATCTGTAGTGACCAGCTTCTAGACTCGGATGAAACTACCTAAACGTGAACTAAAAAAAAAGAGGATTGAGATACCCACAAGTGAAGTTACTTATGACGTATATTGGAAAACACGTGACATCATATCACGTCAAAATGTGAAAAATGCGTCATCATTGTAGCCGCAGAATGAAAAATCGGATCAGCTTCAAACTTGGTAGGATACTGCCTTGGATGTGTCCGGTGGTATTTAACATATACAGCGCAACGCATGACGTCATATAAATCAAAACATACTGTGGACACTTAACTTTGGTAATATGAAAATTCGAGAACAACAAGTCAGATCAGCTTCAAACTTGGGATTACGCCTTGTTTTGGACTGCCAGTTGCTACTGTAGTTCATGTATATTTGGCAACGCTTGACGCCATATGGCGCCAAAAGGTGACGGCAAACTCGTGCCACATCCGCTTGTCCTGTGAACTTTGGGGGAGGGAGGTTCAAGAGCACAAATTGATGAGTATGGAGGGGGAACTGAACCGATGCAGAGCCGTTCCGAGGTATGCGAGTCCCCATGTTCAAAATGGGGTTTGATGAGCGGCGGGGAGGGAGAGGATAGGCGGTATCTTTGTAAACCAGCGGCACAAGTTATCACCGCTAGCTGGTTATAGCATGACACAGCATTTTCTGTGCACTTATTTATTGTTTCCTCCAGTTATTGATCGATTCTAAAGATGCGTGTTATTGGTAATTGACAAATATGTAGGACATTGCTTCTCCGTAAACCACCCCCCCCCCCTTCCCTCCCCAGCAAAATTGTTTTCACTTGGCTGGTAAGCTCTTCCATATACATGGGAGCAGTTCTGTAGCATTGTTTGTGGTACATGAAAGTATTTTTCACTTTTAAGTTGTTGGTCGCCTGCTATCGTATGTTATGAGAAGCAGATCAACATTTTGGCACCAAAATCTCCCCTACCCCTCCCTTCCCACCGAGGTGAGTCATCTGCTGTGCAGTTATGAACCTGCCTTTGTAGTTGCTTTTTCCGAGGAGAATGTGCGACGACAAGGTACATATAATGGATGCAAGTCCAGTCTGGGTACAGACCCACACCATGGAAGGGGTAAAAGGGTTAGGGGTGCGTTCTAGGGGGGGGGGAGGGAGGGGGTGACTAAAAGAAAAAAAAAATCACCAACGAAGCCGAAGTAGCGACTTGCAAAAAGGCGTACAGTAAAACCTGCCTGTCCGTGACCACCTCAAAGAAGATAAAAAAAAATACCGCTTTCTGGGCCAGATTACAAAAGACCTAGAGTATTAGCCCAGTTTATAGTGACCACATTCCACATTGGTATACCTGCACCTGACCGCATACAGCTCAGGTTACGTACCTTCCCCTTTCAGAAATAAGCTAAAGGCGTTACGTAGCCCGACTTCTGGTCACATCAGATATATATTCATACACATTCATAATCGTTTATATTCATATATATTTGTGTAAGGTAAAAGTCTTATAATTCTGAAATAGTGCAAAATTGTCAAAATGAAACTTTCTGAACCGAAGGAGGGGCAAGCGGTGGAAAAGAAAGGGTGGGGGGGGGGGAAGGTGTCGGGGGAAGCATATGTTTAAAATGGTTAAGAAAAATGTTCGACATGTTCGGGTGCACTGATATTGTTGTGCACTGGCCGCTCTTGTTCGTTATAGTTTCATACTCTTTTTCTTCATGAAACTCTCCACCGAGGCACGATTTCCTCTCGGTCTGTTGAAAAGTACCAGTGGCAGGATTCGTATACAGTTCAGACTTGTAGAACGCTAGGGAAAAGTCCCTTATACGGTGTCCAGATAGTGTTAGTTCTATACATGTTCTGTTTCTAGAATTGAGTCGCATTCCGGCGTTGAAGGCAAAATTTTCTACCAGCCAGACGAAGCAGACGACTTTGACGAAGAAGATCCGGATGATGACCTAGATATTTAATGATATGACTTTATTCAGCGATTGGATATGCCCAGACCTCATGCTTCCGGCAATTGGAGACTTTTCGTAGGGAGCATATGAACAAATCGTGCAGTATCAGTGTCATTTTGCTAAGCGCTTGACTCATTTGTCTTTAATTTAGATTTAACCCCTGATTTGCGCATTGTATTTTCTATCTTACGGCAGCAAACTGTCAGTTAACTACGTGAAATCAAACCGTAAATCAGAAGTGACAAATTACAAGCATTGATTTTCGTGAGAAAAGAAGAAATATATAAAGAGAAAAGAAGAAATATAAAAATATCCTAGTTTCTGTGATAGAAATTAAAAAGCCAAGGTATTATAAATAGAATCGTACGCTTAGCGATTTCAGTTATTGTTTGATGAATTTTCCAGAATTATGGGCACGTCGTATCGGTTTTCTGCGTTATAAATAAAGCAGAAGGATCATCTGTGTGTACTTTTTAATGTGCGTTTGAATTCCTTAAAATTCTTATTTCTCAACTCCTGTAGAAAATAGTGGAGAAAAGAGTCAAGCCCGCTGGAGTCTAAAACATTTTGCTAAAAGGAGACAAAAATCGGCGGGAGGACCGGGTGCAAAAATAAATGTTAACAAATTATAATGAAGACGGAATAGTAATCGGCTGTTTTAGAGTATTACTTGCGGTAAAATTTTGTACTTTCACTTTCACATCTCTGAGTGTCGCATTTTATTGCAAAAGTTGGCTCATTGCCAATAAAAAGGGATGCTGAAGAATGTTAAATATGTTTTCTGTTGTATAATACACCATAAATACACATTGCAAGAAACGTAACAATTTCAAAACTTGCAATGCAAAAACTGACTGCTATTTCGCACCTGTTGTACCGCCACGACACATCCTGACGTACAAAATGTTTCCGGTGCCCTGTCTCCTAAATGGAAAGTTACATCACCTCCAAAAACCTCCAAACTTTCTCCTTTTAATGGGTGTAAAATATTTTACTGGTGCATTCTTGTATCATTGCTGGCGTCGTACAGCGTCGTAGAAGGTATTATGCTGCCCAGTATGTGCCTCAGTCTCAGGACATCATTTGAGGGTAGTGCTTCATTCCGACGCCACGGCTTTGCCGTGTAGTTCTTCGGCCCATCCGCGTTGCTTCCAGATAACTGGGTTTGCCATTAGCGAGGATTAAATTATCTCCCGTGGAACGGAGAGACATAGTTTTGAACTTTTCGTTCTGTCTTTTCGTCTGCCAGTCCGTCTGTCTGTCTGTCCGTCTGTGACGGTTCAGTCTCACACCGCCTACAGGCCACATTAATAGATGGCTTACACGGCTTCTCTGGACCCTTCCGCAGTGCAGTGGCCAAGAATTTTCCGGATCGGAAAAAATTGACAAAATGGCGGACTTTTGAAAACCGGCACTGGACCCCTTTTTCAGTATACGTGTATATGTGTCATAACTAATCCTTATCGGTATAAATAGGTATTGCAATTGTTATCCATTCAATGACTGACTCTGTTGTTTAAAGGAGACAGCTTTCATTTCGTGAAATGGCGGGTTTCCAACATTGACTGTAACATATATAGTGTAGATATGCAACGGGGGGTTCGATTTGTCACGTGACCTTCCGATCACGTGACTGTCGCACTTAAACCTTTTTTCTTGCCCGGGCGATATCTAAAACTATTCGTCGGATCTTCACCAAACCTTACAGCAAGAAAATATATGTAGTGTAGATGTGCAACGGGTGGATTCATCTGGTCACGTGACCATGGCACTTTAAACTTTTTCTTGTCCGGGCGATATCTCAAAAACTATTCAGCGGATCTTCAGGAAATCAAACAGGAAGAATGTATTCAAAGCGTAGATGTGCAACGAGGGGCTTAATTTGTTACAGTCCGTTTTCCTGTTAGTCTAAAATAAAAATTGACGATTAGCTCATTTTATCGTATGACCGCAGCCTGGTTTTGAACCAGGGACCTCTCTTTCGACCGTCGCACCACTGAGCTAATCTGGGATCACTGTTTACTTTCGCTTTAGTATACGTATTGCATTGCACGATCGGATTGAAGCTTAGTCAGTTGTTAGCCCCCAACCGGGGAACCTGGAGGGGGCTATATAATCGGCATCCGTCTGTCCGTCCGTGTACAAAAGCTTGTGAACACCATATCTCAAGAATTTCTGGGTGGATTTCAATCAAACTTGGTGTGTGGCTTCTATATGAAAGGTTCTCGATCTGGTTAGGTTTTTGGTGACTTTGACCCCACTTTGAATCTCACCATGGGACTTAGAAATTTTAGGTATATAAACCAAGAAAATGTACCTTATGAACACCATATCTTAAGAAGTCCTTGGTGGATTTCAGAAACATAGTGTGTGGCTTCTATATAAAAAGGTTCTCAACCTCATTAGGTTTTGATGACCTTGACCCCACCTTCAAGGTCACCGTGGCACTTTGAAATTTTAGGGATGTGAATGAAGAAAATGTACCTTGTGAATACCATATGTGAAGAAGTGCTGGGTGGATTTCAATGAAATGTACATCTATTGGACAAAGATGTGAATAAACATAATTGTACGTGTTGGAGAAGCTGGGTTCCGTCAGATTTGCTGGTCACGTCGATTATGTGTTAAATACACCAAAGTATTATGTTCCATTTCGATACACGAATAGGTATAACAAGAACTGTGGTGGGATAAACATCTTTAAAACGTCATGTATGTATATAAAGTCGCTGTTGTAGTCTTGCAACACCTATGAATAAACAACTTACGATAAGCTATACATCTATTGAATAACGATGTGCATAAACAGAAATGTACGTGGTGCAGAAGCTTAGTCCCGTCCCATTTGCTAGTCACGTCGGCTATGTGTTTAATAGACCTTTCCCTTATTCAGAGAAAGGAAAGTCATGCGGGTCTACATTTTCTTCAGCACTTCTCAACAGACAAAAGAGCTCTTAGTCTGCCATTAAAATAAGAAATTACAACAGTCCCTGATCACCAGTATCACAAACGTTTGACCTAGCTTTTAGAGTTATTAATCCAACACCATGTGATGTCCAAGTCCACCAAAATTAACTATTTACGATTTCACAGTTTTATCACCTCTGCGTGTCGTAACTCCCGTCTCACCTATCTAACTTGTTACGTAAACTTTGTCAAATTACATTTCTGTTACATGCTTGGAATATAGTCTACAGTGATTGGGGGCCTTATACATGTATGTGGCCCCGGTTGGGGGCTGTTCCCTCTACGATGGCTTCTTGTTTCTTCATCGGATCTTCATCAAACCTTACAAGAAGAAAGGATATATAGTGCAGATGTGCAACGGGAGGTTAAACTTGTCAAATGTCCGTCCGTCTGGTCGTCCGTCGCACTTTTAATTTTTTGACTATGACGTCATCATTTATGAGTTATGACGGCATTTATGTTTTAAAACTTAATAACTCGAAAACTAATGAACCTAGCGCTTCGGCACAAAATGCATTATCAGACTACTTTTACGAAAGTAAAATTACGTAAAAAAGTTGTACCTATGACGTCATCATTTACGAGTTATGACGTCGTTTATGTTTCAAAGCTCAATAACTCGAAAACTAATGAACCTAGCGCATCGGTACAACATACATTATGAGACTAATTTTAAGCAAGTGACTATAACATGTCTAACAGAGACTGTTAAAAAGCTGATTATGAAATGTTGCATAAACGTCTTTAAAGTCAACGACATACATGCGCGCAAGAAATTAAATCTTGGTGCGTCACTAAGCCTCAAAGACAAAAAGCAGATGAAACTGTACTTGTGCAATTTGAGGTTCATTTTATCACATATTCGTCTCGCCATTTCGTCACACCTAAATCTTACTTTTGTCCCGGCGATATCTCAAAAGGTTACACGCCCACCGTGATGTAACTGCTATTGGCTGAGGGCTCTGGATCTCCGATGCCTATGTTTGACATTGACCATGACCGAGGAAAGTCAAAGTCGCTCTATCTCTAACTGTGTACGAGATAATGGTCAACTTAAGGTTTTTGACTTTGACCATCACCGAGGAGGTCACGGTCACCGAGGTACCTCTTATATATCGTCTCTTAGACCCAAACGGCCGAAAATAAGCTCAAAATCGCTTTGTCTCTAACCGTTTTCGACTTAATGGTCGAGGTGGTCAAGGTCAGCGAGGTATCTCTAACAATTTTGAGATAA
Organism: Protula sp. h YS-2021; assembly: GCA_949752745.1. Taxonomy (NCBI): domain Eukaryota; kingdom Metazoa; phylum Annelida; class Polychaeta; order Sabellida; family Serpulidae; genus Protula; species Protula sp. h YS-2021. Next base: position 51,530,803 of record OX457026.1, on the reverse strand, counting down.
TGGTTAATTTTTCTTTAAGGTCATGGTTAAAAAAATGCGGATTTTTACGACGTCTAATCACCCTCTATTAGTGAGCCAAATTTCATCACTCTTTAGCAACTGGAAAAAAACTGAAACGCGGCAGCATGCTGTGGTGTCTCTCATTGTAGACAGTTCGGCGATCAATACGCCTAGGCTGATATCATGCCAGTTCCTTTAACTGCGAAATCAAAGCGTTTGCTTGCTTATAATGGGCGTCAGTGGCAAAATTTCAATGTCTAGTTTTACATATTAAATATTAAGGAATTGCTAAAAAACTGAGCTTGACCAACTACACATCCTATATTATGTCTCTGCGTAAATTGATCGTCGTATCCATAGCAGTCTCAGAGGTGTGTGTGTGAAAAGATTTTAAATTTCAATGTCCATTTTTGCATATAAAATGTTAATGAATTTCTTAAATAATTCAGCTGGACCAACTAGACATGCTAAAATGTCTCTGTCAAATTTGGTCGTCCTAGCCCTAGCCGTCTCAGAGGAGTTCGCGTGACAAGGTTTTGACGAAAAAGGCATACGGAAACACATTTCCGAATCGTACGAAAGCAATAGACTGGGAGATTGAAAATTCCCAAGTGTAACTAGTCCCACATGAAGTTGAGCTTAAATACAGAGCAGTGTTGGAAGTTGGTATTCCGATTAGCACACTTTCAACATGGATAGAGCATAAACAGGAAATCAAAGATGGATATTTAACGGTAATTTTGAGCCAACTGGTAAACGTTTAAAATGGACACCAGCCTTGTTAGTTAGATATATTCATACGTGTATATAAGTACAACATAAATATGCTGAAAATAAATTTCAATACGCCAGGCACATGTTTAACATTTTTTGTTATTCTAAAGGAGGACATTGCGAAATATGAATGTGTATATTGTAGTTGGCGACAAATTCGATAACTCGAAATATTGGATAACTTTTTTCTGATCCTAAGCATTTCGACTTATCTAATATATGCTGTACCTCGAAAACGAGCGTGGGACTATAGTGTTCGGGTCTGTCCGTCCGTCGAGCCGTCTGTCCGTCCGTCTGGCAACACTTGGAAGCACAAATTTGTGCACGCGATATCTCAGCCGCTATTCAACTCTGGCTTTTGATTTTTGCTACAGTGAAAATATATATATATTGAAGTTGTGCGACGTCGCATTTTTCGACTCGACCAAAAAATGACAAAATGCCGACTTGTTGAAAATAGGCAATGTTTTAGTATTTCTGTTGCCCACAGTGCAACTTTGCGCACGCGATATCTCAGCCGCTATTCAACCCTGGTTTTTTATTGTTGCTACAGCGAAAAATATATATTGAAGTTGTGCGACGTCGCATTTTTCGATTCGACCGAAAAATGACGAAATGGCGACTTGTTGAAAATAGGCAATGATTTAGTATTTCTGTTGCCTACAGTGCAACTTTGTGCACGCGATATCTCAGCCGCTATTCAACCCTGACTTTTGATTTTTACTACAGTGAAAATATATATATTGAATTTGTGCGACGTCGCATTATTTCTCGATTCGACCAAAAATAACGAAATAGCGACTTGTTGAAAAAGACAATGTTTTAGTATTTTTGTTGCCTACAGTGCAACTTTGTGCACGAGATATCTCAGCCGCTATTCAACCCTGGCTTTTGATTGTTGCTACAGTGAAAATATATATATTGAAGTTGTGTGTTCGCATTATTTTTCGATTCGACCATAGTTCGTGGCGGGGGTTATTTATCAGTTTCACTGTTAACTTGTTCCTTTGGTATGTTGGACGGTAGTGGTGGGACCATTATTCGAATATTCGTTCGTTTGAGTAGGGTTCGAAAACTATTTTTTGATATTCGAATATTTTGGACTTTTTTTAAATAATTTTAAAATTATTTTTCATAAGAAGAGAGAATTTTTAGCCTTGCAGGCAACATTGTTACAAAGAAAAGGTCTCAGCTGAGATCGGAAAATATTAATATCCTTATTTTCCTTAATAAGAATTCATAGATTTTCAGTTGTACAGAAACTAGGCAGGGATTGGTTTTGTTTCTCGGCATTACATAGTTATAGTGATACACCTCATTATCCCCTCGCCCAACTTTGTTGGCGAAGGGGATATAGGATTTGGTTTGTCTTGCCGTCCGTCCGTCCGTCACGCTTTTGGGTAGTGGTCTTGTATGTACAACTCCGACGAACGGATAAGCACACACATTTCAAATCCTATACAGATTTGCTTCCCTTGTATTGTAGTTGTGCACCTTGTATTCAGTTTGTCCGACTTTTCATTTATTTAGCCAAAATTGAGGTCGAAACTTAGCATATTTTTCGACTATAAAGGCTATGTGATCTAAGTCTTGTATGCACACTTCTCCGAACGGGTAAGCACACAGAATTTAAATCCTATACAGATTTAATCCCCATGTATTGTATTTGTGCACCTTGTATTCAGTTTGTCCGACTTTTCATTTATTTAGCCAAAATTGAGGTCGAAACTTGGCATATTTTTCGACTATCAAGGCTATACGATCTAAGTCTTGCATGCACAACTCAGACGAACGGGTAAGCAAACACATTTTAAATCCTGTACAGATTTACTCCTCATATGGATCTTTTGACAACTCGGCCCATTACTAACTCGGCCCACACAAACTCGGCCTATCGCGAAAGACGACTCTGCCAAACCTTTGGACAACTCGGCCAATTCGTGAAAGACGACTCGGCCCAAATTACCAACTCGGCCAAAAACATTTTTATCGAAACTTTTCTTTAAGTATATGAGTTTTTTAGTGTCATTAATGGAACAAGTGTTAGAACTTTGTCCATTGTCGATTATGCATGTGTTAGGAGGACAAACTACTTCTAATTGTTAGGAGTACAAACTACATCTAACTGTGAATTATTAGATTAATACACAGAAAAACAAACTTTTTACCAGGGGTATGGAAAAGTCGGCATTATAATTTACTTATGTACTCTGTGTAATTTTAAGATGGAAGATGTTTTGTTCAAAACAATAACAGTTCTTTTGACACCTTTATATGCTGTATGATTGTTAGATCAAAGGTTTGATTGCACATCAAGGGAGCTTGAGTGCTACCTTTGATTGAAATGAATAGCAATTATTGTTGTGAAATATTAATTGCATTTGCAATATACCACTCGTGAGTAAAATCAATCGCAAATCGCTCATTAAATTTGGTTGTTTTGGTTGAGAGTGATGGGGAAGCGTACGCGACCACGTGAACAACATTATTTTAATTGCAATTTTTACAATTTTTAAGAACCAAGTTTAAAGAGTGATGAAGTGCAATTTTTGGTGTGTAAAATGACCCATTATCACCATAACACATGAAGTGCATGGTGAGAGATATTTGTATCTGCGTCATAAACCGTAAAATGGTGTGTTAAATGGGTATTGTAATATTTGATGTTTGTGACATTCAGACTTCTTTCAGTCATCTCTGCCATTGTGAAAAACAATGCAGATCATGAGAAATGCAATCGAAGGTGGCAAAAATTGCAGTTGGACTCAATAACACCAGAGTATTCATCAGCTGCAGTCATCCCTACCATCGTGAAAAAAAATGCATATCATAAGAAACATCTCCCGCCTTTCATAATTTCATGTAACAAATGTCTCCCGTCTTTCAATGTTTGATTAAATCGTATTAAAAATCATAACTGTGTCATAAAAGGGCTGCTAGTTCTAATCAAAATCAGCAATGAAACCTCAAATATTAAATAGTAAAGTGGCAAAAAAATGAGCCGAGTCGTCTTTCACAATTGGCCGAGTCGGTAAAAGTGGGCCGAGTCGTCCAAAAAAGTTTGGGCTGAGCTGTTCAAGATGGGCCGAGTTGGTAGTGGGCCGAGTTGTCCATACCCCCTCATATGTTGTAGTTGTGCACCTCGTATTTAGTTTGACTGACTTTTCATTTATTTAGTCAAAATTGTGGTTGAAAGCATATTTTGCGTAGGGCGAGGGGATTTGCCGCGTTCCGATGCTCTTGTTTCTGTTGACGTTATTCAAAACTTTGATTTCGCTTGAACATACTTGAAATGGGTATTTTAAGATCTCTTAATTAACGAAATAAAAGTTTGATGTTCACTGCATGTTTGTTTGTTTTCTGAATAATTTATGACAATACAGCCTCATATTACACAATAATACACAACCACACATCACTGATAATATTTTTGGGGTAGAAGTAATAATGTGGATGTAAATGCAAAAATTCCACAATTTCGAAAAATATTCGAATAATATTCGAATATTGCTCCCAAATATTCGAACCCTGTTTTGATATTCGAATACCACCACTATTGGACGATTCTGTCAACTTTTGACACGTGTTACGCTATTTAGGCAGGCGTGTGACGTCTTAACGTAAAAATCTTGCACAAATTTCACAACCGGTGAACAGTTCATATCAATATTATTTTATCAACACTTTAGCGTAAGTGCATTTGCAGTAGTTGTTAGATATATTCAGTCATTTACAGTTTTGGTAGCAAATGTAGTTTAAATGTCTAAGATAAGCGCTGTTACGTGATGTCATTGTCTTTCTCTTCAAAGAAATGCCTAAAATGTGATAAGAATTGAAGGGTTCCGTGCACAAACCTGTTATGCCGAGATAACATGTTTGTGCACTGAGGTATATTTGAGTTCCTGGAGTCCAGATCTATCATCTGTAAAGTTTCCACCGATGAAATATGCTTAGAAATGGTCATCAAAACATGTAAAGTCCTGTTTGAAATGAGAAATCGGGTGCACAATAATGACATGCCGAGATAACAGGTCTTTTCCATTAAAATTTTTAAATTTTACTGGTTGCACAATCCTGTTAAGTTGTGTTAACATGTGAAAACTATCAGAGATAAAATGTTAACAATGCAGAATTCTCGGGTGCACAAAAATGTTATCCCTTGTTGAAATGTAAATATTTACATATAATACTCTAGCTGATGATATTTTTCTGGTGACTTTGGCCTCCTCCGTCATGGTCAAGGTCAACAAGCATGTCCAAGGCCATGACCCAGCCGAGTTACCAAACAAGATAAGAGAGAAAAACTCTGAAACGAATACTGTTAGACCAAAAAATGAAGAACTTTGTTTCTGAGCGTAACTTTTTCATAATTTTAATGCACACAAATGAGTTTTTCCGGGTATAAGCTACCCGAAAAGGGATGTTGGACAGGTTGGGTTTTGACGATTCACGTATTTACCGACATTTACACAATTTCACAAATTTTTCAAATTTCCACCATTTCGGCATTTTTTTGTCATTTGCGAAAAAAGCAAAGGCCAGGTGGAGAAGCACCTAAGAAACTTTCAATTAAAATTTTATAACTACAGTCGGACCCACTTAATATGAACACGGTTAATATGAAGTGATTTGCATGGTCCCAGTGTAAAATGCCTTGGTTTCTATGGACAGAAATTCACATGACATGAACACGTCTAATATGAAGTTCACGTAATATGAAGTCCAGCATAAGGTCACATAGGCCACATTTACTGCATAAGTTGTTCGCGTAATATGAACTACATAAAAGGCCAAGAACAACAAACACAAAGAACACAAGTACACAAAAGACTTTGAGTAAGTGTCAACATTTAATGCTATTGTTTATAAAAGGCATTATTGTGGGGCGATCACAGAAGGGTCGCAATTGCATTTTGGCAGTCTTTAAGCAGATAAAACAGTCGTTTGATTCAAAGCTATTGCGAACCAATACCGTAATCAAACACTCGGGTTTTGGATGTTGTATTGCATGCTAGGGATTTTATATCTTGCTCCTGCCACTGATCTATTAATTTGGTTCGGGAGTAATGGTTAATTGCACTTCGTTTGATTCAAAGCTACTGTGTTTCAATGCTGTTATTAAAATTCAGGGTATTAATGTAGTGATGCATTTCAGGGATTTTTATATCCTACTCCGGTTATTGATCTTTTGGCGAGGTACATAGACTGGCTGCAGAAACAGAGGCACAAACTCCAAACAATCGAAAATTAATGAATATTTTTCGAAGACGCAGACAAAATTACGCGTGATTTTAATTGTATGTAGTGTGACTCATTTAGTTTGATTTTATATGACAGTAGCCCGTTCCAAAATAAGCAATAAATCTATGCCTATTGATTTTATGGGTGATTGAAAGTATGATGTGTAAAAGTTCGTGTAATATGAAGTTCGCGTAATATGAAGTATTTTGCTCGGTCCCGACAACTTCATATTACGCGGGTCCGACTGTGTTTGAAAAAGAGAAATGAATGGTTTGACAATTCAGTTATGTACTACCATTTATTCCAGTTTTTGCCAAACTTCAAAGTTCCGCCACTTCTCTGTAGCTTTTGGCGAATCGCGAAAAAAAATAATAACCTGGTAGACGAAACTCTGGGGAACATCCCTGCGTAACATTTAAACGGTTGGAGTAAAACTGTAGAAGGAGTATCATTTTTAAAATGGGTCAAAACGGGCACAAATTTTGTCAGTTTTTCGTCAATTGTCAAAAAAAGTAATAGGCAAGTGGGGGACCACCCAGGGAACATCCCTGCGTTATATCAAAACGACTGGAGCAAAACTGTAGGAGGAGTAGCATTTTAAAGAAAAAGTTTAACATGCGCACATACATTCAAGCCTATCTTGGTACGACAAACCCAGTCCGACCGAGTCGGCTTGGTTAAAAACCGGAAGTTGACCATTATCTTGAAAACGGTTAGAAAAACTGAATTTGATTATTTGTACCCAAAACAGATTACATTATATTTATTTCGATGTACTCGTTCAAGATAATAATTCGGAAGCTTATAATTATGTCGAAAAACGAAAAATGTGTCTTTGTCGAGATATATTGTACCAGTGTAAGTGGGTGCCATTTCGCTACTACGTGTAGCGAAATTCGGTCTAGTTTTTTGTTTGTGGTGCACCTGATACAAATTTTTGACCTTGACCTTACTGGTCAAAGTCAAATCGCGAAAAAGTTCAATCGGTTTCCAGACAACTACTGCAAGGCCGTTGAAACTAGAAAAGCCAAACTTGGCACATATTAACGACGATGTGATCTGAGGCACCCGTTAAAATTGTTTGACCTTCACCTTGATGGTCAAGGTCAAATCGCGAAAAACGTTATTTAAGAAAAACTATGATTTATCTCGAAAACGGTAAGCAATTTTGACTTCATTTTCGACCTCCACCCCCTATACGACGTTACGTAAGGTATAATTCCCGGTGTCCTTGACCTCCAGGTCACTTTCGAGCCCCAAACCGGAATTTGGCCTTTATCTCGAAAACAGTAAGAAATAGAGCAATCGGTTTCCAGACATCTCCTCCAAGACTGCTGAAGCTAGACCAATCAAACTTGGCACATGTATGGAGTGTCATCTGAAGTGGTGCACCTGATAAAAATTTTTTACTTTGACCTTACCGGTATAGTTGGTTGTATTTAGGAGGATGTTCTACATTCAGACATGTGAAAATTAACAAATAGCAATATCATCAACCTTCCGTTTTAAGTTATCATTCCAAGTGGGGTCTAATTCGCTGTGCGAATTTGGGTCTAGTTTTGCATTAAAATTATGTTGGATTAACCGACGTAAATTGATCCTTCCCACAATGTCGGCTTAAAGGGTTCCACTGTATTAGAATTAACTATAAGAATTAACTGTTTGTCGGTCCTTGATTCTGGTCAGTAATGGGAGGGGGGACTGAACGCATTAAAACTCAGAAACAGATATAACAAGCCATCGTCGAAGGCGCAGACCCCAACCGGACACAACAAGTCGCCATTTTGGCAATTTTTTACCGATTTGATATTTTATTTCATACCGATGACATGGCGTTGCACAACTTCGATATATATATTTTTACTGTGCAAGGTAGCATATGCCTAGGATTAATAGTTTCGGAGATCTTGCGTGGAAAGCACCCAAGTCTTATATTGCAGTTATCTGAAGAAATCATAGTTTTTGACAAGTCGCCATTTTAGCAATTTTTGGCCGATTTGAAACATAACACGACGTTGTACAACTTCAATAAATATATATATATATATATATATATATATATATATATATATATATATATATATATATATATATATATATATATATATATATATATATATTATATTTATTCACTGTGCAAGGTTGCATATGCCTAGGATAAATAGTTTCGGAGAACTTGCGTGGAAACAAAACAGCATCCAAAGTGTGACACATGGACGAACAGACGGATAGGCAGACGAACAGACGAACGGACGGACAGAGGGCAATCCTATAGACCCCCTGCCCCGGGGTCGTCCGGTTCGGGTCTAAAAATTTACTTAAACTTGTTTGGTTGCGATGGCGATTAGGGGGGGTGGTAGTGAAATAACGTTACTATAGAGTAAATGTGATTATTTTCTCAAAATGTGCCTTTTAAATGTCTAAAACCAACGAATACGTATCTAACGTGTTTTCCAGTAACTGGAAATCATTCTTTTTTATCATTTGTGGGGCGACTCGTGTAAAACAGCTTACTTTCGGTCATGCATACAAATATGCATGTTTTTGCACCCTAACTAAAACAGAAGTTTTACATGTTATCTGGACATTTGTTTACATGTTAAGTCGGAATAACAGGATTGTGCACCCTGAAAGACATTTTCATTGTGGATGCTATGCCGTAATACCATGTTGATTTTTTTAGTTTTTCTTGGTTTTTTGGCACATTTACACAAAAATTGCATTTTTGTAGCTTATCGTGTTTCTCAAGCAGTGACAAATCTGGAGATACCTCATTTATTAAAATCGGTCAGACAATAACAATCACAGACTTAAAATTCAGATTTTGCAGTTTTCCGAACTTTAAGAACGATTTTCGAGTGCTGTTAACCCTACATAACAGGTTTGTGCACGAAACCCTTCAATTATATTTTAGTTATCGCTGTTATTAGATTGATTTATCAAACAGAAACGTTCAAAGACAAACAATAAAGTTTCTTGTTATCAGAAGTAGGCATTCAAAAAAAAAAAACGAAGCTGAAAGAAAACGTGTAGCATATTGATTATCAAGTCAACACAGCAACAGCGTATGCCGCCTTCCGCTGCACAACACACGCCTTGAATAAGGTTTAGTGTTGTATCAGTTACTTATAAATGTAAGATATATGATCGCCCAACAGTTGATATTCAAGGGGTCATCCATAATGTACATACGCTCGGCAAGGGATGGGGGGGGGGGGGGTTGAACCAAAGCACTATGTACAAGGAGGGAAGGAGGGGGCCTATAGCAAAGTCAAATTTCTGCGTACCTATTTTTTTATGGATGGCTCATAATTTCGGTGCCAAGAATTCAGTGAAGCCAATTAAATACCATGCTTACAGACGAACTGGCTAATGATGTAGAAGTTTTTTAGTATGCACAACTGGTATTGTGAATCAAAATATTGCATTTTTGTTTCAAATTCAGATTAAGGACTGTGAGTTCTAGAGTTTGAGAAGAAAAAGTACAATATGTAAGAATGCTTTATGTGCAGTTTACTGAACATAGTTCTCATTAAAATGGAGGTATATGGGACAAATTATGTTTATTCTTATAGAGTTCATCTGATTCAGTTTGTTGCCTGTGTTCCAGGAAAGTGTTTTTGTTTGCAGTGCCTGGAGGAAGATCTTCGTTTTCTGTTGTTTGTCTGGCAGAAAATGATGGAGCTGGTGACGGGATCAGTACGTGCTGCAAAGCCGGTGTGACATGAAATCTTCACCCCCCCCCCCCCAAAAAAAACTCACCCCCCGGTGCAGATTACATATGTAAAACTCACCGGGGGGTGGATATTACATTATGAAATATCCACCCCCTTATGAAATATGCACTCCCGGGGATGAATATTTCATAGTATGAAAAATACACCCCCGGTGAATTTTACACATTAAATCGTCACCCCCTTTACAGAAGTAAATGCAGAAAATAGTTAAAATCTTGTAAAAAAATACATTTTCAGATTAAAACTAAAAATGGTAAACAGTGATTTATTTAGATAAACCTGAAATTGGTCACGTCTAACAATTGGCGACAGAGATCCAATGAACTTATAGAACAATAGAGCCAGGATTGCATTTTGCATACTTCATAGGGAAGGTGAATTATACCAGTAAGTATAAAATCGCCATGATAACAGGAAGCTACTTATGACTATGATTGCAATCAGCAGAGGAATTGCAATTGAACATTAAAAGCAATTTTACGAATTGAGTAGCTGGTATCAGAAAATGATTCAACCAATAGTCACAGAGAAGAGGAGTCGAGTAATTGCATTTTACGCTGTTTTCGTTGGTTTCTGCATTTTTCGGAGCTTCAGATGTTGAAAAGGTTGCATCTCGATACTATGAGCCTGGCTCCGTTAGCGAATGTGTGAAAGCAACGTTCACGACAGACCTGCCAAGATGACAACCATCAGGGGAGACGAAAACCGCCTTTTCCGTACTTTTAGCCATTTCTTGACAGGATTGCAAGCCGACGATAGACTAACTAGGGAGCTGATATGTGATTACATGCGGTCTGATTCCAACAGGATTAGCCTTATCGCCCAGAAAGAGGATTATCCCGAGAACAGTAGCATGGACAGAAATGGGGAGTGGGGAACCGAAGTGGAAATTTTGGTATTTGCTAGCTGAGTGGATACCCTCGTTTATGTGTTCGGTCCGTGTGGCACTTACCCTGATGCGTTATCAAAGTTTTATGATTCGATACTCTTCAGTTGGCGCAGATTATACGAATGTATGCATAACAGGAATAAAAGTGTGGATTTTCTTTTAAAAAGGTGTGATTTTTTTGTTATTTCAGACAGTTTTCTATGGGGAGTGCATATTTCATAGAGGGGGTGAAGATTTCATAATGAAATTCTCACCCCCGGTGAATATTTCATGGGGGTGAATATTTAATGTCACACCGGCAGTAATGCTTTCAGCATTCACTGCACATACTGCAAGTGCCCGGTGTCTATAGAAAACGATGGACTGTCGCAGCTTCGCGCACTCCAAGACAGAAAAAATTGCGTTTTCGACAAATTGTGCAGAATCCCCGACAAGCGAAGCTGTTTCAGTCAACCAATTGTCAGAATATTGGGGCAAGTACTTCAGCTGGGAACACTTTCAACACTGACGTGGACTCATCACAACACGAACATCACCAAGGCAGAGATCATTTGGGGTCTAAAAGTGTCAGCGTTTGATTTCAGTTACAGGTCCCGTGGCAATATTGGGAACACGTTTCAAACAATGTTTCAGTGCTGTATCGCTCAGGATCTCAAGTTGTCCTGCGCTAAAGTTTCTTATAAGATATGTGATGGCTTCGGACCCTGTTTTACGAAACAGTTTATTTATGATCTTAATAGAAGCGAGAGAGCGCTCTCTCCTCGTTACGATGAGACCACGACTTCACAAGTGAAAAAAAAACAGATGGATTTACACCTTCGATATTGGTTAGATGCAACAGATCAGGTCGAAACGACATTTTACTCCTGCCTGTTGTTCGGCCACGCGGAGGGGAAAACACATAGCACATTCGATTATCGACCAACTGAACACCGTTGGTGCACCCATTCAAAATTCGACAGCGCTGGGGAGTGATGGGCCAAACGCAAATAAGACTATTTTCACGGCGATCGATTCCCATCTGAAAGAAGGAGGCTTTTCTGGTCTAGTTAATATAGGGACGTGTAATATTCACTTAGTACACGACAGTTTTGCTAAGGGTTTAGAGGAGTGTTGCCTAAGGCTGGACGAACTTACTGTTGATATCCACTCTTTCTTCTAATTGTCTTCAGCTAGAAGGGAAGATTTTCCCTCCTACCAGTTAGAAGGCGCTGTAGAGAACCACTTTTTTCTGCGACACGGACCCACGCCCTGGCTAACACTTGCTGACGTTATGGCCCGAATTGTGGAAGAGTGGAATCCACTTTGCAAGTATTTCCTTGAAGTAGCTAAAAATACACCTAAAAGCTCAGCCGACAAAAGAATATGCGCCAAGCTTCAGACGAAATCCACACTATCTGAGCTTTTATTTCTGCAACCAGTCATTCCCACTTTCCAGGAATTTTTCAAGTTATTCCAAACACAAGCTCCTCTGATCCATGTGTTATACAGCGAAATGCATAGATTGGTTTTAAAACTGTGTCACATTTCCTGCACTTTGAAGATAAGTGCCGCCAACGATAGACATACCAAGCCAGGAAAATCAGCTGGGCAATGGCCGTCTCCCGTTCAAGAACCAACTGTTGCAAGACCTATCGTGCCTTCAGCTTGGTCAGCGGATGTGAACCATCCACACAACAAATGATACACATAGTTGGCTGTGTTCTTCCGTCGATTAACAACAATGGCATTCCAATTATTTTTGGTGAGTGGTGCATCTACCAGAAAGAGGAGTTTGCCGATATTGATGCAGAAACCCAAAACGATGATGCTAATACCCGAGCAGACCGCTATTGGAGGAGAATATTCCAGAGGAAAACAGTGAATGGAGATGCAAAATATCCGAAACTGGAGAAGCTGGTGAAAATTTGCCTCATTCTACCCTTCGGGAATGCCAGATTGTGAAAGAGGTTTGCTTGGAAACGACAAAACTAACTTGTCAGTCAAATCAATCGTCGGTAAAAGAATGGCAAAAGATGCCGTCTCGCTTTATGAGCAGCCCGAGCAAGTCTCCATAAGCAGGGATTTGATTGAGCATATATAAAACTCACACCAGAAATACAGAGAACGTATTGAACAAGAAAAAGAGCAGAAGGACAAGGAAGCAAAGATATGGTGAAGGCCAGTCAAGCACAGATGATTTGGAAAAAGCTGAAACAAGTTTTGCATCCGCCACGAAGAAACTTGATGATATCAGGAAACGACTGAAAAAAAGTTGAGATGAAAAGGCGCAAAAATTTAGAAAGTTCCGAAAATATTCTTAGTAAGAAAAAGAGCTAGATTTGGATAAGGCACAATTCATATTAAGTTTTCTATGTGGAGAAAGAGAAAGACTTTTAAGTGCTAATTCGCCATCGGCAAAGTAACGAATTAGTAAGCTGTATACATCAGTAATTTTTCTTGTGTCAAATAACTACTTTTGTCATGATTATATCTTGATTTATATGCCAATGAAGTATTTTAACTGATTTTGTTAATTATAATCAAACGAATAGCAACTGCAGTTTTTAAAAGTGCGTTTAATATGGTAAAATGTCTTTTTGTGTAATTGTCCGATTTTTGGAATCCAGTTGGTAGTGTATGGCTACTTTTCATTTGTCTTTATGGTTGCCCAAGTGTGCCTGAATTGAAATTTTTATGTTATCTAAGTATTTTGTGCACTTATAATCTTACAGTTTTTATGGTGAAATCAGATGAATAGTATTTACAGTATTAGACGAAGGGTTGCTAAAGTGGTTCATTTGATGAAGTGGATTAAAATAGAGTGGGATAACGAACAAAGCAAAAATTACTTGCAGCACTTTCTTTGTTTTTGTTTGTTTGTTTTTTTTTTTGTACTTTATAAAGTACTCGTAGATAGTGTTATTAAAGTGCATTTATAACATTTTGTATCTTTCTCGTGGGTTTTACTGGTTAAAATGAGATAAATAGCATTTACAGTAGTTGAGTTTTGCGAATGGTTAAATTTACTGAAGAGGATTGAAACTGAATCAGTGTACAAACAACGCTTTGAGAGTTGCATAATTTTCTGAAACGTATTGAAAACGAGTGGTATTACTTACATACTTACAATTATTGTAAGCACTTTCTTTTTTGCCGTTATTTGTGTTTCATAAATTACCTGTGCTTGCTATTTTATTAATTGCATTTGAACCCGTTTCCGTATTTCTGTCCAGTTTTACTTATTCAAATCAGATTAATAGCAGTAATATACTTTTAAGTTTTTATACTGGGTAAATTTAAGTTAATTGGTATATTTGTCATAGCAGCAATTATTTGTAGCAGTTTTCTTTTTGACCATACATGGGCTTATTGGAGTTTTAAATGATCATGTGGCTATTTAAGTGATATCGTAATAGTTATTTTGTAAGTATTTTTCAGTAAAATAAACCAATTAGGGTCAATCCATAAAGTACGTTCGCACAATTTATGCTACTTTTGACCCCTCCAAGTGTTCGCAGTGCGTACGCTTTGGATCAGACCCCCTAACCCCTGCACCATATTCACCAATTTTATAAAAAAAATATGGCCATGTGTAAATCACCTTGAAACGCAATATCTATATAGTAATCATCATATAAAATCTAAAATCTCAATTACGAGTATTTAAACAAATAAAATATTTATGCGTACGTATGCTTTGGCGTAGACATGCACTCGTTCTTGTACGCTGTGCGTTTTGCTCAGAACCCCCTGTCCGTCCTCATACCTGCGAACGTACTTGCGAACGTACACCAAATGGATGGCCCCTTTGGTGGTACCTGGTTGACATGATAGGCTTTGATCGAATTGTAAACGTGTTCAAATTGTAACTGCGTTGTGCCGAGCGATGTATATCTTCCTTAAGGGTTGGACTATAAGGCGTGGTTCGCTGATCTGTAGTGTCGTTTATACAGTTAAAATATCACTGCCTTTACGTACGAGTATTGGATACATTGTGGAAGTGATACATGTGATCACCATGCTTAGCTACAATGTTGAGTGGTACATGTCTCGTAACGAATAATGCTACGCAGTATATATATTCCGTTAGGGCTAGAAAAATGAAATTTGGATATGATAAACTTCAGTAGGTCTAGTTGATCTTCCTGTATTTTTTTAATTCGCTTAATTTTTTAATTAAAAAACGACAGAACAAATTTGCGAAACAGACCGCAAGAAGCCTCGGTGTATTTATCGCCCAACTCTCAATGAAAGCCATCACAACATGTGTGTGCAAGTTTAAGTTGGCTGCAGCGTCTGAGTTTTTCCAATAGCTAAAGAGTGATGAAATTTGGCTCACTGATAGAGGATGATTAGATGCCGTAAAATACGCGTTTTTAAACACTTGGGACTTGTCCAAAATATTTGGCTGAATTAGTATGAATTATGGTAGTTTCTCGTTTTTTAAACACTTGGGACTTGTCCCAAGTATTTGACTGAATTACTATGAATTATGGAAGTTTTTCTTTTTTCTCACCTTTTTGCTTCTTTGCTTTTTTATAATCATGTAAGCACTAAGACGGCTAACACTAGGAAAATGAAACTTGGCACATGTATAGGATATGTGGTAAACTCGATCCAAGCGAAAAATTTTTGACGTTTGGCGTCATCTTCTGCATCTTATGACATCATGAATATTTTAGCGCTTAATATCTTCAAAACGGCTGGAGCTAGAGATTTGGCGTCAAATACGTTATGAGACTACTTTTTGACAAATGAAAGCGGAATTTTTGTACAAGTATACAGAACGCTTAATTGAATCCAACTGACAGATAAAAGTTACTTTAAACTCTCCAACGCCCTGTAACCCCCCCCCCCCCCCAAAAAAAAAAATGCATACAAGTGTTAAAACAAGCACATCTCGCAGTACAAGGTGACTATTGTGCAAACGCGATTATGTATAGTGCAGATCAATACTGCTGTATGTGGCTTGTGGCCTCTCCTCTAATGAAAAGCAGTACTGTTGTTCTGTAAGTAGCTGGCTGTACTGAATTGGGTTTTTTTTCAATGCTGCAGTCAGTGAAAAGTTGACCACGGAGAGCAAATGCTGTATTTTTATGAAACTTTTTTTTACAAATAACTCCGTTACAATTTGTGAATATATTGAATGTTACGGAATTGTGGTGGTGATAACTTTCTGGTGTTCAGAGGGATTTTGTGCTCATTTTCGACCCGTTGAGCCTAAACAACGTTCTATAAGAGGTACCTCGGTACCCTTGACCTTCTGAGTCACAGTCATTGTAAAAAACCGGAAGTTGACTATTATCTCGAAAACGGTTAGAGATAAAGTGATTTTGAGCTCATTTTCGACCCTTGGGCCCAATCAACATTACATAAGAGATGCCTGGGTCACCTTGACCTTCCGGGTTACGGTCAAGGTCATAAACCGGAAGTTGACTATTATCTCGAAAACGGTTAGAGATAAAGCGATTTTGAGCCCTTTACGACCCTTTGGGCCTAATTAACATTACATAAGAGCTTCTTGGGTAATCTTGACCTTCCCGGTAACGGTCAAGGTCAACAACCGTATGTTGACTATTATCTCGAAAACGGTTAGAGATAAAGTGATTTTGAGCTCATTTTCGACCCTTTGGGCCTAATCAACATTACACAAGAGCTGCCTGGGTCACCTTGACCTTCCGGGTCACGGTCAAGGTAAAAAACCGGAAGTTGACTATTATCTCGAAAACGGTTAGATATAAAGGGATTTTGAGCTCATTTTCGATTCTTTGGGCCTAAACAACATTATATAAGATTTTTTATTTAATATTCAATTTTAGTATCTAATTTTAAATCATAAAAAGAGTTTTAATTATGTCTGAAAGTTTTCATTCTCCATGCAAACCTAAACCCGAACCGAATCAAGAATCATAATGCGAATTTAAAAATTGAAATAAGATAAGAATCTTTTTAGCTCATTCAACAAGTATTTTTAGTATCCCAAGTGTTTGCTTCGCAACTCCGTTGCGAAATCGGTCTAGTTACAGCATTGATTTCACGCCTTTTCTTACATTTCTTGTACATTTATAATCTCACATAGCCCCCAAAAATATTACAAATAAAATATAAAAATTGGATAAATCGTCCAAGAACATTTGGTGAATCGCCCAAACCTATTGGATGAATCGTCCTAAGCTATTGGGTGGGTCGTCCAAGACTATTTGTTGAATAGCCCAAAGGTTTTATATGAATTGGTTATGGGTTGGATGAATTGGTTTTAGTGTGAATCGTCCGACATCCATTTTAGTACACTGCCATTATATTGTTAAATCAATGATTTGTTGGAGAATGGCAATGCTTATCTTGTCACCCAAAGCCGAATAGCGGAATGATTCACTTGCAAAAAGCACAAGCAAAAGCAAAAAAGACACCTGTTTAGCAAATCCTTTTAGGCCCAAAAGGTCAAAAAGCGAGCTCCAAACTGCGCTTCCAATCTTTAACCATTCTTCAATTAATGATCAACTTCTATTTTGTTTTTTACCTTGACCATGGCCAATAAAGGCATGATCACCTAGTTTTTTAATGTCTAACCGCTTTCGAGATAAAAGCCAACTTCTAGTTTGGGATTTTGAGCATTACCGCAAGTCAAGGTCACGGTGATACTTCTTTTAGACAAAAAGGATCGGAATAAGTTCAGAATTGTTCTATCTCTAACCTTTTTCGAGATTAATCGACCTATCGTTACGGTTTTCGAAAGCAAAGGTCACGCGACCTTTGACCTTAATCATCAAGGTCGATAGTCAGATTGCAAGGTTGCTATCTTCTTAAATCGTAATAACTTAAAACCGGGATTTAAGCCCTTTTTCTAGCCCGTTTTCGCGATAAAAAGGAGTTTTTAAAATTTAACCTCTTTTAGGCGGAAGGGTCGAAAATATGCTCAAATCGTTGTCTTCAACTGTCTTCAAAATAACGGTCAACCTCCGGTTTTGGACCTTGATCATCACCAAGAAGATCAATGTCATTGATGTGACATCTTTTAGGCTCAACAGATCGAAAATAAGTTCAAAGTTGTTATCTAATCGTTTTCGATATAAATCGACCAATCGTAGCGGTTTTTGAGATTCAAAGGTCACGTGAGCTTGACCTCAAGTTCAATATTCATACTCGCTGGGTTACTGCTTTCTTTAGTAGTAATGTGTTAACACATGGATTTGAGCCCTTTTTAGCCTGTTTTCGTGACAAATAGGAGTTAAAAAATATTTTGAACTCAGTTTGACCTTGATCGTTTAGGTCAAGGCGAACAAGTTGTCGACGAGACCTTATTATCATTTATAGATGTACCAAATCTGAAGTTCTTCCACCTAATAGTCTGGGAGAAGTTTTCTGAAATGAAAACCATGTTGTAAATCAACTTTGACTTCAATTTGATCTTGATCTTGACGGACAAGGTAAGAAAATAGCCGATCCGCCGAGACCCTGCGATTCTTGATACGATTCTGATACGGCTCACAAATACTGATGTCAAGAATTATAACATATACATATAACCTGCAACCCAAAATTCAAGACAGAAGGGCTGACCTCAGTCAAATTTCAATGGAAATATGATTTATCGCCAATATTTCCGCCAATTTTTGGCGAATCGTTAAAATCAGTTGCATTTTCAATAATGCTTTTGGTGAATTTCCGCTTCCATAATTCAAAATTTTAAGAAAGTGACATTAGATTCCTAGTGCAAGAAACGATTTTAAGAACAACTGGTTTTTCGCCAATATTTTCGCCATTTATTTTTAGAATTACGAAAAAACAGCAACAACCAGGTGGGTACCAATGGCCACTATCTTTAACCAAAATTTCAAGACAGTAATACTGTTTCTGTGGTGCGAGTTAAGATTTTACTGACTTTTTTATTTTTTCGCCAATATTTCCGCCAATTTTCAGCCAATCACAAAAAAGTAATTGACAGATACGCAATAAATCCCGCTACCTGTACGTAAGTTTCAAGACAGTGAAGCTATGTTTTGGAGTTGGTTAAGATTTTTCGACAAAAAGTTTTATCGCCAATATTTCGACCAATTTTTTTGCGAATAGTAAAAAAATAGCCAGGTGGACGTTTTCATTGAGACCATATGAGTATACACGTTTAATGCGTTTTACCAATATTTCCGCCAATTTGTGGCGAATTACCAAAAAATAATAGTCAGGTAGGTAGTAATGTGTGCCACTATTACATAAAATTACAAGGCAACGAGGTTATTTTTCTGGCGTTAGCTAACATTTTTCAAAAAAATGCTTTTTTGCCAATATTTCGGCCAATTACAAAAAAGGAAGCAATAACAAAGTAGGTTTGAACATCCGCTTCCCTATTCAAAATTTTAAGAAGGTATGATTGTGTAACCGGCGTTAGTTAAGATATTAGTAAAAAATTGACATTTTTTGTTTTTCGCCAAAATTTTCACAAATTGTTTTTAGGCAATCACCAAAAAAGTAGCAGCCAGATAGGTAGTAATGCTTGCTACCTTTGCTTAAAATTTCAAGACAACACTGCTATTTTCCTGGAGTTATTTAAGATTTTACGGATTTTTTAAAAAGTTTTTCGCCAAAATTTGTGCCAATTGTTGGCAAATCAAGAAAAACTGCATCAACCAGGTAGGTAAAAGGGTCTGCTACTTTTACATAAAATTTAAAGATTTTGAGGCTATTTCCCTGGAGATCGTCAAGATGTTACTGATTTTTTATTTATTTTTTACTTTTGGTTTTCACCAATTTCACCAAATAAGTAACAATAATACCATTTTCTTGCTGACGTATTCAAGAAAGTTAAACCAATGGTTTAACCCAGAACTTAATCCAAAAAGTTAACTTCGCGGTTTAAACCAAGTTTAAACCATTGGGTTAACTTATGCTATTTTCACGAAAGTTAACTACGGATTAAACCAGTGGGTTAACCCATAACTTAAGCCAAAAAGTTAAATTCGCGGTTTAAACCAAGTTTAAACCATTGGATTACCTTATGCCATCTTCACGAAAGTTAACTAAGATTAAACCAGTGGGTTAAACCAAAAAGTTAACCCTGTTTGTTAGGTCGGTTAAACCAGGTTTAAGTTCCTAAAAATGTTCAAGTCATTTAATTTGTGTTCCTCCTCTTTTGCTCTCTCTAGAAGGGGGAATGGAAATTAAATACCTATGTATTTGAAACTGACTTGTCCTGCGAATACCAAGTTTACGGATAAAATCATGGAGAAAGTATTGACGAATACAGGATGTTGCAGAGAGGGGTGGCATGGGCTCCGAATTTTATATGAAAACTACACTATATTTGCTAGTGGCAGATCGTAGGAAGAGGGAGTTCATACCCCCACCTGTAGATTAAAAAAAATGAGTGTAAAAATTCGTGGTTTTACTACTTTGTGTATATCCCCCCTCTCTCCCGCCTCAGTTAGCTAATCGCTGGGTTCATTTCGCTTTAAGAAAAGTTTGTTTTGCGATTATGAAACTACTTCAATTTACGTACGTCATTAAGATATTCATTGAGGGGTACTTCGCATATTTTTGCAAACAAGTCATAACGTAGTCCACTTGCACCACCCCCGGTCCAAGACTAGGCAACCCAATCCTAACAGATTTTTCGAAATGAAAATAAACAACAGATAATTATATTTTCCCTTTTCAATGAGCGCCAGTCTCT
This sequence comes from Protula sp. h YS-2021, assembly GCA_949752745.1. Taxonomy (NCBI): domain Eukaryota; kingdom Metazoa; phylum Annelida; class Polychaeta; order Sabellida; family Serpulidae; genus Protula; species Protula sp. h YS-2021. The sequence continues at coordinate 51,510,513 of OX457026.1, read as the reverse complement.
TGGAAAATCCGTGGGAATTCCTTGTATTCCGTGTATTAATGATGACGTATATGGGTTAAATACGATTTAATTTAAACCAAAAATTAAACCATTGCTTTAGTTAAATCAGGGTTAAACTCCATTTGTGAATATGGGTTAAATCACTGGTTTAATTAATCCATATTTTTTGGTTTAACCCAGTGGGTTAACCCAATCAGCGAAACCAAAGAGTTAACTATCGTAAATACGGTGGCTGGAGTTTTTCGCTACAATTTCCGCCATTTTTGGCCAATCACTAAAAAAGCAATACCCAGGTAGGCAGTAACGCCTACTACCTTTATTTAAAACTTCAAGACATTAAGACTATTTTTCACGGAGTTGGTTAAGATTTTACTGATTTTTTTCAAACAATTTTCCACCAGCTTTTTAGCCAGTCACTAAAAGAAAGTAAAACAGTAAGACTATTTTCCTAGATTGAGTTAAGATTTACACCAAACAGATGAGGTTTTCCGCCAATAATTTTTGACGAATCTCCAAAACAAGTAACAGATATGAACCCTACCTTCCACTAAAATTGCAAAATGTTTTCATGAAAACCCTACGAATTGCTAAAAAATGTAATCGCCACTTAGTTAGTAATGTGCGCTACTGTTGCTGAAAATTACAAGGCAATGAGGCTATCTTCTGGAGTTCAGTAAGATTTCACTGAACATTTTTTCGCCAAAATTCTCCGATTCTTTGGCCAATCTCTAAAAAAAGTAATAGCTGATTAGGTAGGATTGGCTGCTGCCATTACTTAAAATTTCAAGACAGTAAGAGTTTTGCTATAGTTATTTAAGATTTTACGGCATTTTTGTTAGTTTTCGCACAAATTTCGCGAATTTTTGGTCAATCAATATAAATTGTATCAGTCGGATAGGTAGGAAGACCTATTTTCCTTGAATCGTCAAGATTTTACTGCATTGTTTATTTGTTTTTCGCCCGCATTTCACCTATTGTTTTAGCTAATAATCAAAAATTGCATCAGCCAGGTTGGCCAGCTGCCTTTACTTAAAATTTAAAGAATTAAAGACTATTTTCCTGGAGATCGTTAAGATTTTAATGAAAAAACTTTACTTAAAATTTCAACACAGTAATACTGTTTTCCTGGAATTTTTAAGATTTCACTGAAAGTGTTTAGGTTTTTTTGCCAATTTTTGGCCAATCATAAAAAAGTAACGGCCAGGTAGTTAATAATTCCTGCTACATTTATTTTAAATTTGAAGTCATTTTTCCAGAAGTTATTCGAGGTTTTACTCAAAATTTAGTTGGTTTTTCGCAAAATGTCCTCCGTTTGTTGGCCAATCACCAGAGATGTGATAGCCATGCAGGCATTAACACATGTTAGCTAAAATTTCAATACAGGAGACTATTTTCCAGCAGTTAGTTGCGATTTTACTGAAATTTGTTGTTTTTTTTTGCCAATTTTTGGCCAATCATCAAACATGTAATAGCCAGATATATAGTAACGCTTTGTATTCTCAGTTAAAATTTAAAGACAGTGTCAAGAAACAACCCTTGTATAGGACACTTATCTGTTCAATGGGTGTGAGTTCTGCTCCCTTGGTACAGCGTTGTTTGTAGACTGGTAAAAACGCACTTCAAAACTGCATCAAAATTTTATTATATCCAATATTTACAGTCCACAGTATTTCGAGTCTTATCTGTAACTGATAAAATTTATCCAGATTTCACAAATCAACTATATATTATCAAGTAATAATATATCCGATAAATTCTCAGACCCGATTAATCCCTAATCGGTCAATTTATCAATCATTTGCTTATCCAGGTTGTGAGACTCCTTGTCACTCCAAAATCGCCAACCCCCATAAAGTCTAATTTCGTTCCAGAACTTTCGAGTATGTTCTAGTACATTTTAGATAAACAATAAACAACCAGACTAATTTAGAACATTCGAGAAAATATTTCTTTAATACCAAGCATGTACTTTGACCCACATACGCAGCACATTTTAACACTTACGTAAATAAGAACAACAAAACTGGGTGAACGATCGAAAATTAAAAATCATATTTCAACAATTAGCCCCCTCCTTAAGAAAATATCAGCATGATTTTCAAAAAAGAATATGACTTTCTATTTAAATGCAATACATTAAGTATGCGACTTTCAGCCTTCATATCCCCCGAGCTAGTCCGCTACTACATTCTCGGATCCCTTGATTGACTCGATCCAGAAGTTGTAGCTCTGCAGAAACAATGACCACCTCAGTATCTTGGCACTGTCCGTCTTGCGCTTCCTGATGCAAGTGAGCGGCATATGATCCGTATGTATAACGAACTCGGTACCATACAGATACCTCTGAAACTTCTGTATCGCGAACACGATTGCCAGACATTCGCGCTCAATGGCCGAATAGTTCCTTTCCCTCGGAAGTAATTTCCTACTAGCTTATACAACAGGAAACCGTCCATCATCAAAGTCTTGCACTAGCACGGCACGGACTGCTGAATCGGAGACATCGGTCTGCATGGTGAATGGTCGTTTGAAGTCCGGTAACCGCAAAATTGGTGCTTGGACCAGCAGTGACTTCAGCGTATCGAACGATTTCTGCTGCTGTGCACCCAACTGCACTCTTCTAGGTTGTCCGCCCTTCGTTAGATCGGTCAGTGGTACGGCAATCTCAGAGAAGTTTGAAATGAGCTTCCTGTAGTACCCTGCTTGACCCAAACATGATCGCACTTCCTTCTTCGTCGTCGGTTGCTGGGCGTTCTTGATTTTGTCCAGTTTGCTTGAGTCCACCTCTACCTGCCCTTGGCTGATCTTGTGCCCGACGAAATCAACCTCGCAGGACTCGCGATGATTCTGTTACGGGTATCTGCTAATAACCATTGCTCAGATCCAGTTTTGTGAAGTACTTATCGCATCGCAGCTTGGCGATCAGATTTTCTTGGTTTCCCACTGGTTCAGTGTCAAACTTGTAACGGCATTAAGTCGCCTGTAATAAATGCAGAATCGGCATGTATTGCCCTTCGTTCTTACTAAAACCATAGGTGAGTTATACGGTGACGTTGAAGGTTCAGTTACTCCGTATTTCAACATGTTCTGCCCTTCATCCTTGACCGCCTGTCTCGTTACGTAAGGCAGAGGATACGATCTTATACTGATGGGTTATTGTGTTGCAACATCTATTGAATGTTCACCAAGATCTGCAGTACCTGGCATATCAGTAAATATGTCTATATACTCACATAACAGATCTTCGACTTGCTTCTTCTGTTCAGCTGTCAGGTTGTCACCAATTTTGATACCCTTGTAGCTTTGCCCTCGACGTTGACCTTGTAGTCCATCTTGTTCATGACCTCCACCACTTCGTAAGGTCCTCGCCATTGAAGAAGTAGCTTATTGTTGTCCGTTGGCAGCAGGGTACTACTTTCTGATCAACTTCGAAGTTACGATCTTTAGTCTTCTTATAGTAGTGGCGCTTCATTTCAACCTGAGCCGCACGCAGGTTATCACGGGCAAGTTGACAAGTTTCCTTTAATTTGTTGCGTAGATCGAAGGTGTACTGGTATGTACTGCGAACTTCAGGGGTGTCAGACTGGGTCCACAGCTCCTTCAGTACTTGCATGGGTCCACGAACTGTTCTGCCGTATAGAAGTTCAAACGGTGAGAACTCTGTACTTGCTTGTGTAACTTCGCGATATGCAAACAGGACCTCAGGTAGGTATCGATCCCAGTCCTTTGGTTGCTCTTGACACATCTTCAGAACGCCATTCATTCTTTCACACAGCCCGTTGCAGCGTGGATTGTATGGTGTGGTGAGAGTTGCTTGATGGATACAAGTCGGCATAATTCCCTCATCATGTCTGCTGTGAACTGTGACCCACGATCGCTGAGTACCAACTCTACAGAAGATGCTTAGTAGAGCCTCTGCTACCCGCTCAGTCTCTATCTTTGGTAGGGGTATAGCTTCTGGGTATCGGGTCGCACAATCCACCACCGTAAGTTTGTATCGGTTTCCACACACAGGGTAGATAGGTCCAATTAGATCGACAGCGACACGTTGAAAAGGTTGTCCCATCAGCGGCATTTCTCCAAGTGAAACTTTGTCACTCTACCCTTGGATGTTTCCTTCTAGCAGATATCGCAGGACCTACAGAATCTTGTCACATCACTAGTTATTCCAGGCCAGTGGAAGTTTGATGTAATTCTGTCCATGGTTTTCTTCATCGCAAGATCACCTTCGACCAGGGCTTCATACGCGAGTGCCATCACTTGCTTGCGGTATGAGATAGGAACCACTATCTGTTTCGTTTCTACCGCAGATGACCCTTTCCTTTCTGTAAATATTCTATAGAGTACACCGTCATGCATCCTGTAAATATAGCTTTGGTTACCTCAAGTTGTGAGCACCTTCTGTTGCTTTGCATACGCGCGTAGCTTATCGAGTAATGCCTCATCCCGCTGTGCGGCTTGAAGTTTGTTTAGGTCAACATCTGCTGCCTTGACATCAACTATTTTCAAAGGCTTGAGAGGTTTCTTCTCCCGCTGAAGTTGTGCCCTAGTTGTCACTGCAAGTGCCGCGGAATCTCTTCGCTTCCACGATGGATCTTCCTCTGTCCTTGCACCGGGAGGGTTTCCGTTGATTAAGTCATGGATCGGCTTATCCATACACATTACTTCTATGTAGCCAGTGTGATAAATATAGGCGTATCAACTTCGATTTTCGCTAAGGGAAATCGCTTGATTGACTCATCAACCAGCGCGCAGTACATGTATTTCCCCGTCAATTGATCTTCACGCACCAGGCCAGCCTTTACGACAGCATCAGTACACCCAGTGTCTCGCAGGACTTTAACAGCAATGTCACCGAAGTGTCCCGCAGACGAGATCAGGCGTCCCCCTTCAGTTGTATCTGTGGTGCCACTAGCTATCGGGATAGACTATCATCTGCAAGCTTGATTTTGCCATCCACTGTGTTTCTACTCAGTTGCTAAGGTAATATCTTGCAAAATACGGCAGTCTTTTTGGAATTCGCTGCCTGGTCTTCAGCGTCGTAAAGTTCACTATGTCTTCTCTCCTTTGGAGACGTATCACGTTGGCGGCGCCAATTCTTTGGAGATTCGTCAGGGTTTTTGCAGGCCGGCCAGTGACGATCCTCTTGCTCTCTACTATTGGCATTGTTCACCGCTGCTATGTTGCCGCGCCGTTCCTTTGCGCGACACTCACGAGAGAAGTGTCTCTCCTTCCTGCAATAGTAACATGCCATGCTATTGCTGTTCTCCTCGGACTGTTTTTCGCCCACTTTGGTAGACGCTCGCTGTTGTGGTCTCTCGGATGGTTCATCGGATGGCGGTAGTTCATCTGGCTGTTACGGTATGCCTTCTGCTGAGTGATGCTGCCCCCGTGAGCCTCAAGGTACTGTTCCGCCAGTCGTAGTGCCTCTGCGCCGTCTTTGGTACACGCTCCTTGAGAAACAGTGCAAACTCCATGGAACACATATTTATTAGTTGTTCTCGAACCAGAAGATCTTTCAGCTCTTCCATGTACCTATTCGCATCGGTCAGTTCCGTCCAGCGATCCAAATAGTGTTTGAGGCAAGCCACAAGCTGAATTACAGTCTCACCTTTGTCTGGTTTTGCGTCGCGGACCCATCAGCTGTAAGCTGGTATCTGTGCAAAACCGTTTTTTAGTGCAGCGTAGCCGCTCGTTTGGTCAGTCGCTCGCGTACACGTCGAACCTCTTTCCTGTCAGCAGCGGACTCAAACTTGCTGCCCAGCTTTCCTCCGGCCAATCTTGACTTGTTGCAAAACGCTCGAATCGTTCAAGTAACGCGTCCAAACGTACTTTGGCCCACATACGCAGCACGTTTTAACACTTACGTAAATAAGAACAACAAAACTGGTCAACGACCGAAAATTTAAAGTCATATTTCAAAAGACAGTAAGACTGTTTTCCTGAAGATAGTTAATATTTTACAAAAAATTGGTTTTTCGCCCATATTTCCGCCAATTTTGGCGAATTGCAAAAAAAAAAAAAAAAAAAAAAAAAAAAAAAAAAAAAAAAATGACCACTTGGGTAGTACTGTGTGCTGCTGTTATTGGCAATGAGGCTATCTTGCTGGAGTTTGGTAAAGATTTTACTGAAATTTTATAATTTTTCGCCAAGTCTTTGATCAATCACCAAAAAAAGTAACAGACAGGTAGACAGGGGTGCTTGCTACCCTTACCTAAAATGACAAGGCAATCGGACTATTTTCTTGGAGTTCGATAAGATTTTAGTGAATTTTTTTTTTTTCGCCAAAATTTTCGTTGATATTTTGGCCAATCACCAAAAAAGTAAGAGCTAGTTCGGTGATACTGCCTCCTACCGCTACTTAAAATTTTAAGACAGTAAGACTATTTTCCTAAATTTATTTAAGATTTTGCGGATTTTTTTTATAGTTTTTATCGTTTTTTTGTTTTTGTATTTTGCAAAAATTTTCGCAATTATTTTGGCCAGTCACCAAAAAAGTAAGAGCCAGATAGCAATGCATGCTACCTTTACTTAAAATTTCAAGACAGTAACACTATTTTCCTGGAGTTATTTAAGATTTTACTGAAAATGTTTAGGTTTTTGCCAAAATTTCCGCAAATTTCTGGCCAATCACCAAAATTTAAAAAAAGTAATAATCAGGTAGGTAGTAACGCTTGCTACTTTATTTAACATTTCAAGGTAGTAAGACTATTTTCATGGAGTTTGTGCAGAATTTTACGGAAAATTTATTCGTTTTTCGCAAACATTTCTCCATTTTTTTTTCCAATCACCAAAAAATTAACAGCCAAGTAGATAATAATGCTTGCTACCTTTACTTAAAGTTTAAAGACAGTAATACTATTTTCCTGAAGTTTTTTTACAGATTTTACTGATTTTTATTTATTTATTTATTTTTGTTCTTCGTCCAATTTTTCGCCAATTTTTTTTTGCCAATCACAAAAAGTAACGACCAGGTAAGTAATAATTTCTGCTGCCTTTGCTTTAATTTTCAAGTCACTAAGAAATTTTCCAGCAGTTAGTTGAGTTTCAACTGAAAATTTTTTGGGTTTTCACCAATTTTTGGCTAATCACCAAAAAAAATGCCTGCTACCTTCAACTAAAATTTCAAGACAATGAGACTATTTTCCAGAAGTTAAGATTTTACTAAATTTTACTGAAAAAAAATTGTTTTTCGCCAAAATTGTCGCCAATTCTTGGCCAATCACCAAAAATGTAATAACCAGATAGGTAGTAACGCTTGGTGTTTACAGGTAAAATTTCAAGACAGGAAGACTATTTTCCTGGAGATGCTTAATATTTACGATTAGAAAATGGTTGCTTTCTCGCCAATATTGTTGCCAATTTTTGGCGAATCACCAAAAACAGTAATAGACAGGTGGACACTTGCGCACCGTGCCTTCCACCAAAATTTTAGAGCGTTTCCACCAAAACCCTGATATGTTTTAAGAAATTTGGTTTTTGGCCAACATTTAGGGCAATTTTTTGCGAATCGCCAAAAAAGTAATAGCCAAGTAGGTACTTATGTCCGCTACCATCTACCAAAATCGCAACACATTCAGCTAAAAACCCAGGAGATACGATTTTTCAATTTAAAGCGTGCATACGCACATACTTTCGATGACTGCTATAGCCCCTGCTTCTGCAAGAAGCTGGGTCTAAAATCTCTAAAATTATAGTGTTACCATAATTCGTATTCTAAATTAATATATAATACGACTCAATTCAGACTAATTTAAACAATGTCTTTCAGAAATATCCTTAGATATAACCACAAAAATTGGAATTTGCTGTCTTTAAAGTTTGAGGATGCAGGCGATCCCTCGCAAATAGACAGGAGAGGCTGTTGTCAGCCAAAAGCCTCAGTACCACCTGGTGGCACTGGGGCCAGAGGTGGCACTGCGGCTAAGAGCTTAAACTGGGGCTCCACGCTATTTTAAATGCAAATAACTCGTTCTTTAATCAGCATTTCATACAAACTTACAATCAATCAAGAAGAATAAGTCAGGACACGTTGATTAAAGACCTCAAAATCAATTTCATGCCATGGCACTGATGAACAGAGCAAGTGGTGGCACTGGGGCTCGGAAGGTGGTACTGGGAATCCACGCTATTTTAAATACAAATAACTCGTTGCTTAATCAGCATTTCACACAAACTTACAATAAAGAAGAATAAGTCAGGAAACGTTGATTAAAAACCTCAAAATCAATTTCGTGCCATGGCACTGGCCAACACAGCAAGTGGTGGCACTGGAGCTAAAAGGTGGTACTGGGGCTCCACGCTATTTTAAATACAAATAACTCGTTCTTTAATCAGCATTTCACACAAACTTACAATCAATTAAGAAGAATAAATTAGGATACGTTGATTAAAGGACCTCAAAATCAATTTCGTGCCATGGCACTGGCCAACATAGCAGGTGGTGGCACTGAGGACCCTGAAAATTTGAAAACGTTTTCCACACTTGGCTTTATCTTTAATTCTTTTAAAAAAACCACTCGAATATTGACAATAAATTAGAACACATTGGTTCAAGGGTCAGGAACCACTTTTGGACCACTCAGTTCTTCGAAATTGAAAGTGGTGGCGCTGAGGTCCCGAGGTGGCACTGACGCTGCTCGATATTAAATCCTTCCAAAGTGCTTCATTTCGTTATCGTTATATCTTAAGCAGGAGAAAAAAGATATCTGCTTTGCAAAAATGGTTCCAAGCCCACTTTTGGACCATCAAATATACCGTCGTCATAGGTGGTGGCACTGAAGACCCTGAAAATTTGAAAACGTTTTCCATACTTGGCTTTTTCTTTAATTCTTTAAAAACCCACTCGGTTTTGACAATAAATTAGGACACATTGGTTCAAAGGTCAAGAACCACTTTTGGACCACTCAGTTCTTCGAAACTGGTGGTACTGAAGACTCGGTGGTGGTACTGAGGACCCAAACGTTTTTTGCGTCAAAATGCTAGATTGGGTTGTTTTAAGCTGAAAGAAACGTTCAAAGTTAAAAATCAATACTCATTTTCCGAAAAAAGTGAAGCGGTGGTATTGAGGACCCGCTGGTGGCACTGTGGACCCTTTGATGGTACTGAGCTCTGTGGGGTGGCAGGAGGGCTTTTTGCATTTTGAAACTCAATTCTGCATCACAGAGTTTTTTTCGGACCTCAAATAGAAAGAAAATCACATTCTTTGTTAACTTGAAAATTTAGGGGCACAAAACCAGGCGAAAGGGCAGAATATTGGACCGGGATGGCACCAGAGTCTCGGGGTGGCAGGAGAGCTTTTTGCTCGTTTTGAACGGATCTACATATTTTTCTGCAAACTTTGTTATTCTGATAAGTAGATTATACCATTTTACGTCGATTCAAATCATTACCATTAAAAAAATCAAACGAAATAAAGCGGTAGTTGGCCGGAGATGCACCAGAGCCTTGGAATAGCTTTTACCTGGTTTACAACCGTATTTTTGGCTTGCCAGAGCTGCTGTGACTGAATTAGCAGAGCGCCGATTGGATTTCTAGCTAGATTCATGGGGATAGGAAAGAAGACCAGCAGTGGCTTATATCCACAAGCAAGGGGGCATCTATTCAGTCGAACAGTTGACAGGGGAAATCTCCCTACCTGCATCTATTTGCCAATTACCTAACCCATCAAATTCCTAGATATGCCTCCCCCTGCTCTTAGCTTTTACGAAATAAAAGTATCATTTTTATTTTTTTAAACGCGTTTTAGGAGTAAAAGCGAGTTCTCCACCTTTAGACCTTCGGTTACCCGCCCTTATCCATCCTTACTTCAAACCGGCTTGGACGGGGGGAGGACACTGAGGTAAAAATGAAATTGGTTTATTTGTTGTAACTCAGTCTTAAACACTCGAGTGTTTCCTTTATTGCCCAATAAGACATTTTTTGGCAATGTTTATTTACATTGTACGCCTACATGTGTAGAAAAGTTCGATTCACAATTCGTGCGTCAACTACCGCAGGTGGAGAACGCGAACTACGCTTCCCCTCGTAAAAAAAGCGTTTTACGAAATAAAAAGATAATTTTGTCATTATTATAAATGTTTATTCTTACTGAAAATACGTAATCTAAAATTTTAAAATAATCATGTCCACAGTACCTCATCCGAATCCTCAGTGCCACCACTTCACTTCTTTCGGAAAGTGAGCATTGATTTTTGGTTCTGAACGCTTTTCTCAGCTTAAAACAACCTAATCTAGCATTTTGAAGTAAAAATGTTTGAGTCCTAAGTGCCACCAGCGGGTTCTCAGTACCACCGCTTCACTGTTTTCGGAAAATGAGCATTGACGTTTAGTTTTGAACGTTTCTTTCAGCTTAAAACAACCTAATCTAGCATTTTGAAGCAAAAAAGTTTGGGTCCTTAGTACCACCACCGAATCTTCAGTACCACCAATTTCAATTTCAAAGAACTGAGTGGTCCAAAAGTGGTTCCTGACCCTTGAACCAATGTGTCCTAAATTATTGTCAATATTCGAGTGGGTTTTTAAAGAATTAAAGAAAAAGCCAAGTATGGAAAACGTTTTCAAATTTTCAGGGTATTCAGTGCCACCATCTATGACGACGGTATATTTGATGGTCCAAAAGTGGGCTTGGAACATTTTTGCAAAGCAGATATCTTTTTTATCCTGCTTAAGATATAACGATGACGAAATGAAGCATTTTGGAAGGATTTAATATCGAGGAGCGTCAGTGCCACCTAGGGACGTCAGTGCCACCTAGGGACCTCAGCGCCACCACTTTCAATTTCGAAGAACTGAGTGGTCAAAAAGTGGTTCCTGACCCTTGAACCAATGTGTTCTAATTTATTGTCAATATTCGAGTGTGTTTTTTTTTAAGAATTAAAGATAAAGCCAAGTGTGGAAAACGTTTTCAAATTTTCAGGGTCCTCAGTGCCACTGACGGCTCTGTTGGCCAGTGCCATGGCACGAAATTGCCTTTTCTTTAATCAACGTATCCTGACTTCTTCACTGATTGTAAGTTTGTGTGAAATGCTAGTTAAAGAACGATGCTAGTTAACATCCTCAGTCACGACCCATGCCATGTAATGGATTAAGAAATTGGTATCGTGAATGAACTGCAATACATTCAACTCCAAGTATAGTTTTTCTTCGCTTCCAAAAACTTTCATAAAAAGCTTTGCAACGGCCAGGTGCATGGGACCGGAGGGGGCATAATACAGGACGAAGGGCAGAAACTTCAGGAATCACAACAAACTTGTTCCCAATTAGAAACGAAGCCTCTATAATTTCTTACTCATTCAAAAAAAAAGCTGACTGGATTTTGATCAATATTAATGGAAAAATCCATCAAAACATGTGACTGAATTTGAAAAAGGGCTCCCTCACCCTAAAGACCTGTCCGAAAGCACACCAAACCATTTTGACAGACAACCCCTTCCCTCCTACCCCCTGCACCCCTTCCCCCTTTACCTCTCTCCACACACACCATCTAAGAATGTTCTGTACGATTCATTGAAATCATGTCGTGGGAACGACATTAACTTGTTCCTTGGGATAGTTTAAGTGTTTCTGTTCCAAAACATCGAACTAAGGGTGATCAATGTGAGCATGACAAAAAAATCCCCACCATTGTACACCGGCCGAAAAGCATCAGTACATTATGGACGCCAGAGAGATCAAAGAGAAAATGAAACTACCATGTGTGCAAAAAAAAATCACGTGCATGTTTGGACTGCATCATGTTCTCGTTATTTATTGACACCTCAGAAATTCGGTCATCCAATCAAAGCTAAAGGAAGAAAGAAAGAAAAGGGGCTGACACTGTTTAGTGCCCGCCCACCATTTAGGTCGGCCAATAAGATAATAGATGACGTAATGTTTTCGCAAACACGGGAAATTCCCGTGAGCACATGCTTGTAACTGCTGATGTTGCCAATTTACAGTCAGTTTAAGCAACGCAGTCCAAGAAAGGAGTAAGGCATTTTTTTGGAATTACTAAAGAAGAAAAAAAACAAAAAACCGGTGAGTACGTGTCATATTTATTCCACTGTTAACTTAATATTTATCTGCAAGTTCTTTGTGATGCAGTTGATGCCGGAGTGATTAATCCGCGCTCGCCAATGATTTACGAGTATAGTTGTTTTTGCCCAGTCACCAAAAGAGCCGTGTTCGTAACTGCAATATAAATGCACGTGCTGAAAATTGCAACGCCATTGCAAACAAAATAGTTAGGCACAAATGAAGAATATATATCAAGGTTTTACCTCATCTTCAAAATCTTTGCGTCCCAGGGACGCCACACTTTCCTATTTGTGCGTCCCCCATGATTTTTTTGCGTCCCCCCAATTTGTACCCTGATTTATTTATGCACAAAGGGTGTGTGTTTGGGGGGGGGGGGGGGGGGGTAAGAGATAACGCATACAGTAGCAGTTCACACTATCTTTTATTACCAAACCAAGGAAATTCTAAAAGCAATGAATTGTCATCTAACCAGGCTTGCTTTTCATATTCTTAAACAATCTGGCAGCGTCGGGAAAATCAAACTGTTCTATGGCTGGTCCTTTCAGTTTAATCAACATTAAACAGATCAACTGCTCAGGTTTTAGTCTGTTTCAGTTTTTATTGCGTTTTAAACCAAAAATCTTCTTTCACACGGAACAGACGAAACGGGTATAACCAGGGCCAGTTTGCACAGCAACGCAAAATCGCTAAGCTGAATATGGAATCGTTAATGAGCATTTTTACAAAATCGGGGCTCGAAATTACCTGGGGCTCGAGGCCCCATAATTTCTGACCGGGCCCCATGATTTTTTTTTGTTTTTTGTAAAGGCTTATGTGAATCGTCAATATAAACGACTTTCACAGAAGAGGAAATAAGGGTGTGGAAAGAGTCAAAATATAATAAAAACAATAAAAAGACAAAGTCTTTGTATTACCGGTATGTGTACCAATAGTTAAGGTAAATATATTTTTTAATATATAACCTATATCGATCCGGGTCACAAGAAATTTGGTAAAAATGGTTAATTCCGAGCCCAGCAAAAGCTTAAAAAGTCAGCGTATTTTTGTAGGACCGTACAAAGTGTTAAACTGTATATAGTTTTTTCAGTAACAAGAGTACAGGAACGCTGCAAATCCCCTCGCCCTTCGCAAAATATGCTAAATTTTTATCTCAATTTTGGCTAAATAAATGAAAACTGAATACGAGGTGCACAACTACAACATATGAGGAGTAACTCTGTATAGGATTTAAAATGTGTGTGCTTACCGTTCGGAGGAGCTGTGCAAGACTTAGTACATATAGCCTTTGTAGTCGAAAAATATGCTAAGTTTCGACCTCAATTTTGGCTAAATAAATGAAAGTCGGACAAACTGAATACGAGATGCACAACTACAATACATGAGGAGTAAATCTGTATAGGATTTGAAATAGGGGTAGGTGAAACAGGAGGGGGGGGGGGGCACGTGGTATTATGTGTGTTAGCATGCGTGCCCCCCCCCCCCCCAAAAAAAAAAAAAAAAAACCGCGGAGAAAGGTGCGGGGTTTGATGCCAGACGTAGGAGTATAATTAAGTTTCGTTTTAAAAGGGGATAATTTTCATTTTGGAACTGTACTCCGTGTTTGGTTAAAAAGGGGGTATTATTTGAAATTTAGCACTGCGCTTTTAGTCATGGACACGCATGGTTACCAAATTGTACGAGGGTGCTTCCCGTCCCCCCTCCCGGGAAACAACCCATAAACCAACTATTCATATTGTGATTATACAAAAAAAAAAAAAATAATAATAAATAATAGAGAAAAGGACTTGGGGCAGTGGGAGAAGTACCGCTCTCCTCTCTTATACTAGACAGTAATATCTCGAAACTATAATGTAGAACAGTGACTGCGTGCACATGGAAAATATTTGTGTCCTACCCGGTGGTATTACGCGGACGTATAGGGTTCAGAGCACACACACACAAACTGTAGCGCCGATAAAAACCCCTTTGGAAACGTCTGGACATGGGGGAGTTACCTCAGATCAAGGGTTAAAGCCTAGCCTTCAGTTTATCTTTTTTTTTTTACGTGGTGGGGTGGCAATGGGGGCGGGGGAACTATATTTTCAGAATTTTCAGAATCTTTGGGAACCCTTCGGCACACATGAATTAAGGTTGTTTAGACAACAATTAAGTATCTTTTGATTTGCTGAATCGATTCTTCGTATCATTCATAGCCATGAATATGTGAGAGCTTGCAAATCCGCTTTCACTTTACGTACAACCATAGGTAATAGCATTTTTGCGTAATTAGGTCAAAGAACATGTTTGTGTATTTTGTCTTTTTGGTCATGAAAACTGCCTTTCCCCTTTTACCCACAAAACATGTAAAACTGGAGTTCAGCGGTAGGTGGATTGTGGGGTGACGTGTCAGGGTGGGGGTGGGGTACCTGTCCCACACCAAGCAAGGATGCGCAATAGCGGCTGACTATTGGTGGATCAGCTACCAGAGATAGACGAAGTTATTTAAGGAAGTGCTGGCTGCGCAACAGACCACAAGTAAAGACTGAAAAGCACAGCGCTGTGCTGAAAAGGCGAAAAAGGTGCAACTCAAAAAGAAATTTACAAGGATACTGTTCAGATGGGGCAAACAATATGTGCTACTGTAATTAACATCAACTCCAAAATGAAGGAACATCAACTCGAATGCTAAATTGTAGTGGGTGGAAATTTTTCTGCTCATCAGTATTGGCAAATTATCTTGCTGTTTGTAAAAGGTATCTCTTCACCAGAATAAAAGCGAAAATGTCTTTAAAACTGCCCAGCCTGTACGTATTTTGGCAAGTCTAAAAGATTTGATTTAAACACCAAATCTCCCAAACTTATCGTGATGCTAGATGTCCATTCTTTTGTTAAAGAGTGCGAATGTTGAAGGTATTTCTTGTAATCAGAGGGTGAGCTGGATCAATGTATGGTAGTGACGCAAGTCACCATCATGCATTTCTGTATATAGACATGACGAATCGCGAACACGTTGCAGAAATCTTGGCCTCACATGAATGGTATTGATTTGTTTATACCTTTATAACCAGAAGTCACGTGCTTATTCATGGCTATAAATAACCACAAGAAACTTGCTGAGTGTTATTTGTGACTGGTCAGGCGCAAGAGATGCAGTGGGAGCAAATTATAAAACTGCGAAATATCATAAAAATAAAGATATAACGGATCAATTTTGTAAAGTAGGAGAAAAAAGAAAGCTGCTACCTTTTGAAAGGAAGCAAAGCGAATACTTGTGATTAACGACAAGTAACAGATAAATGACAGAGACGTTGTAAAACAGGAAAAAAAAAGATTTTTGCTTTATTGACTTAACTTTATTTGTCAGCACTATAAATTTGTAAGTATATTATTTCTCTAACGTTCGTTTTTTTGTAACATTATTGAATGCGCAACCCACAGTGAATTTCTAACGGACTTAAATGTTTTTCAACAAAGGTCAGTTGTTGAAAGATATCCTGGCGAAATAACCATCATAAAGAGGAGGTTGTTTTAATAGCTATGGAATAAAACTTCTCGTACAATTTTATCAGTTTTTGAGAAGGAGTTTCTGAAAATACCTTCCACATGCTATTTTCTTAAAATGTGGCCGAAATAATGCAATCGACCAGTTCATTGAATCGAGGAAACAGCATGTTTTGTAAATTTTAAATAGATAAATATCAAACAAAATAAAGTGGTTATAGAAAAAGAAATTGACCCACGAGCGACTACAGGTTTTGTTCAGCTTCAGACTTCACCCATACTAGCGAATTTACAAGTCAGGTTTTCGTTGTTGTGAAAACATGAATTTTATTTTTTTTTCGAATTCGAGTTTGTCTTTGCTTTATTCCTACCTGCAAAAAAAAAAAAAAAAAAAAAAAAAAAATGCTTGGAAGTGGGTGTGGTTTGCCAGATATTCCGAGAGTTTATTCTTATTTATTTAAAAATTTTAAAAGTCTTGGATTGTTTCCAGAAAAGTCCTAGTCTATTTGACGTAGGAAAATGAAATTTGGTACATAGATATCGGGTGATGAGACATCGTGAAATCCGCAGTTTTATTATATGCCATCGACCGCGTGTCGGTCGATCGGTCGGTCTGTCATCAAGAGCTTGTTAACACGATAACGTAAAAACTCCTGCAAGATTTTAATGAAACTTGGTATGTTGCTTCTATGGGAACAAATACAGATCGGTAGTGTAAATGGGCCAGGTTCGTCCAAGGAAAATGGACCAGCTGGATTGGATAATTTCAGCTGTTGATTGACTATTGATGCCTGCACACTACTCTAGTTTACTTTGACCTTCAATGTCAAGGTTAAATTGAGGTCAAAGTGTTTTGTACGTTAAAATTGTTTACAGAAGACTTTTTCTGCAAGATTTGACCCAGGAATGCGATATTTGGAACTTGTATAGAGGGTACTGAGACCGCGAAATCCGCATTTTTTACCGTGTTTTACCGTGACCTCAAAGTCAAACTGAGGTCAAAGTATTCTTCAGAACCTCTATTTATCACGGAAATTTGCCAGATATAGCGCTCAAAAATTGTTTGAAAACCTATAGGGTTCAAGTAAGGAGCAACCTCGCGATCTAAATCTTGGCATTCAGGGTCAAGTCAAAGGTTACGTGACCTTTGTATGTTGAAAACCCCTGGAGAAAAGCTGCCAGAGATTGGGCCTAAAAGACGTTGTGTAAGGTGTACCTCGGTGACCTTGATCAAGGTCAAGGTCAAAAAGTTGACCACTATCTCAAAAAATGGTTAGAGCCGTTCGGACCTAAAAGACGATATTTCCTTGGTAACCTTGGCCTCCTCGGTCATGGCCAACTGGAACGGGCCATTATCTCTAAAAGGGCTAGAGATTTTGGGCCGTTTTTGCAAGTGGGTTATTCCGCTATCTAGTCTAGGGCAATTCGGTCTAGTTTAGAACCGCAAACACATAAAATAAGAAAATAAAAGAACTGAAATCATCTGAAGTTGCCACAAATTAAAAATATTTCGATTCATAACAATTAGAGAAAAAAAAATACACATGTATAGAGAAATAGTGTAGCTTGAATATAAAGGAATATACAGGAAAGAGAATAATTATTTCTCCTTTTTGGCATGCAAAGATGCATAAATCACACCCTACAAGGAAGTAGACTGTTTTGAAGCCTCAGTGCATTTTATTCTCAGCACAACTCGCTCAAAATATCGCTTATCGAAACCACAATAAAAGTTGATCGAAACTGCGGGGTAAAAAAAGAAAATGAAGCTCTCTGAGAAACAAAGGCACTAAGTTTAACTGGTAAACGTTAGGAAGAATAGAATTGTATTCCGATAGCAATATCGGCCACGTGAGTAGTCATCGTCCATCTTTTTTAGGGTACTGATAACGCACTAAGTGTACAAATGTCTTGTAGACTTGTGGACGAGGTAAACAAGTTCTACGTAGGGTGGCATGGTCATGCAATTCGTAGTGTTTTGTAGAATAGAAGAATTGTCGAGAGAAGATAACGTACCAAAACTTGAATATATATATATTTTTGTGGTTAGGACGTTTTAGCGACATTAGCATAGGGTAGAAGAAAATTTGATAAAAGTTTGTATTGGAAGTCTATAAAGGCTGCATATGGGATACACTTGTCACACTGTCCTTCTGTTGCCTTTCTGGAGCTTGCAGACTATCATTCAAAAAAAAAAAAAAAAAAAAAAAAAAAAAAAAAAAAAGAAAGAAAGAAAGAACTGTCATTCCCGCAACTCCGGATTGTTGTGTATTTCGCAGCCATATATCTTGATCGTAAAGCTAGTCAATCATCAATCGATTATAGTACACATGCGGACACCAAACTGATGCGGCGTCTGTTACCAAACAAAGAACCCGTATGAGACCGTTGCTACTTGCTTCAACATTGTTTCGGGGCCTTTTCGTGCTCGAAAATCCTGCGACTTCGTAAAAACTAATTTTTTGGAAAAACGTCATTTTAGCTGCATGGCCAAAAGCTTGATTTGTAAGACAAGTCAAATGAAATAATAATAATAATAATAATAATAATAATAATAATAATAATAATAATAATAATAATAAATCATGTGTAACTTATGCTACTTTCTGCAAGTTATTTGACGTTTCAAATTTTCTTTTTTTCAGATTTTTTGAGTTAATCTTAAAGGTGCGAGGTGGATCAAAGAAAACTAAAAATGGCACCGTACATCACTGACCCCATGCCTGTGGCTCAGGTTCCCATGGGACTTGTGCCCGTGCCTGGATTTGGTCAGTCGCCACCCGGATCTGGGGTGTACATGCAGGAAATAAATGGTGTGACCTATTTCTCACAGCAGCCGTTTCCCATGACTGGTGTTCACGTATATCCGGTTGAGCAGGGATCTGCAGGATACAACAGCCCGCTTCCGGAAGGAGGTCAATCTCAAAATTCTCCTGGCGGTTGGGGTGCGACACAGGAAATGCCCCAACACCAGCCGAGTCCGCAAGCCGGGTACACTTCGGCTCCGTGCCAACCGGCGTGCGTAGACCAGCCCCAAATGGTGCCAGTCATGATGTCAATAATGTCAAACTCCGCACCCGTACCCCAGCAGATCGCCTATTACTATTCACCGGGATCCTCGACAGCCAGCTCTGTACAATTCTCGGCTGGTAGTCCAGTACTGACTGCCTCCTCCACGCCGACGAGTGGTCCCAGCCCAGCCCCGCCGTCGACAGGTGCCTCGGGAAGCCGGGCGTCTACGCCCGCCAGTTTCGCGGGAGGAAGGCCAGAACACATCGTTGGAGAATCCCTCTCTACCAGGTACGTAAGTGTTCGTGTTATGTGCCTGTTAGGACTTGGCTGCTCTGCTGCATACAGTCTTACTGAATCCGGGTTGACAATCTTAGAGCAACGCTGAGAAAACGTTGCCGGTGTGAGATGTAGAATTGACCCCCATGGAGATTTGACCCCCCGGTCAAATCTACATAGCTATCAGCCATGTAATATTGACCCCCTCTATGTAATATTGATCCCTTTATATTTTTGTCTGTGAATATGTGCATTATCTCGTTATTTTTTGTCGTATGGTTTTCTTAAGTTACTATTTCAATTATATGACAGTTTTGACAGTTTCGCGACATAAATTTCTCTGCAGTTTTGTTGATGCGAAGATGACCAGAGGTGGGTTCAGAATGACAGGCTCTGAGAATCCTGATTTCAGTCTCGGAAATCATTCGGAGGAGTCCGTATTTCGTGTGTTTATAGTGAACCGTGCCATTCACTACACAAAATTTTGCACATTTTCTTCTAAAATTTCTTTTAGCGGCTTTTATGTCTTTTTGTGAAAAAAAACTGATTTCGGCCAACACTTGTTTCCTTGAGTATTGAGTAAGTAATTGCAATTCGAAGCATTACATATAAATTGCAATTGCATCGCGGCATGATCGACTCTGGATATAAAAGCACAATGCATGGAAGATGCGACGTGTTCTACTCCGGCTATATAAGTATAATGGATAAAAGAACTGTTCCCATTCCCTTTGATTCAAAGGATTCACATGGGCCTAATTGAAGATGTGGCAATTGCAATTTCAATGCGTCTCATACATAAAACAAGTGTTCCGGTTCCCTTTGATTCACTGAATTCATATTACTGTACGGAGCGATGTGCAGTTAACGATAATAATTGGAAAACTTAAACATTACATTGGGGAGGGGGGTCAAAATTCCATAGAGGGGGTCAATATTACATGCCCAAAATTGTGACCCCCCGGTCACATCTACATATGTAGATCTGACCAGGGGGTCAACAGTTAGGGGGGGGGTCAAATCTACATATCACACCGGTGTTAAAACAGACGCTTTGTATGCAGGTCGCTATGCTGGTGGGCTTTGCTTGTTTATGCACGTTTGGTGAGTTTTTTCTTTGATGTGGTTGGTGGTGGTGCAGGTAAAAACCCGTTGATGGAAAAAGAACGTGGGTTTTGTTTATTAACCCAGCCGACTTTGTCGGACTGGGTTAGTCGTAGCACTATAGGGGGCTTGAATGTATGTGCGTATGTTAAACTTTTTCTTTAAAATGCTACCCCTACAGTTTTGCTCAAAATCGTTTTGGTATTACGCAGGAATATTCCCTAGATGGTCCCCCACCTTTCTGTTACTTTTTTTGACGACTGACGAAAAACTCAAAATGGCGGCACTTTTTGTGCCCGTTAAAATTTTTGACCCATTTTTTAAAATGCTACTCCTCTCACAGTTTAACACCAATCGTTTAGATGTTACACGGGGATGTTTCCCAGGGGTTCGCCAACCAGACTATTATTTTCTTTCGCGGTTCGCCAAAAACTGCCGAAATGGTGGAATTTTGAAGTTTGGCAAAAACTGGAATAAATTTTAGTAAATAACTAAACTGTCAAACCACTCATTTCTGTCAATCTTTTTCAAATAGTTATAAATTTTTAATCGAAAGTTTCTTAGGTTCTTCTCCACCTGGACTTTGCTTTTTTTCGCAAATGACAAAAAAAAAAAAATGCCGAAATGGTGGCATTTTAAAAATTTTTGTAAAATTGTGTAAATGTCGGTAAATACGTGAATCGTCAAAACCCAACCTCTCCAAAATCCCTTTTCGTGTAGCTTCCAAATTCGAATTGAATGCATTTTGCATACGTTATTTTTTGGTCTAACAGTATTTGTTTCAGAGTTTTTCTCTTTCCTTGTTTGGTAACTCGGCTGAGTCATGTCTTTGGACATGCTTGATTTACAGTGGTTGTCGCTTTGTTGATAAATCTGAATGAGCGCGTGTGGTACTCGCAAGTGGCAGGGGGTTTGATGTTTTTCACCTACCACATTTGACTAGAACATATTCTTTTGGCTGTTGTCACAGCTGTGTGTGGCATCTGGATAATGCTCGGTGTCTTGCAGGTCACTCGCTCCATATTTCGCTGTGTTTGCGTGAAATAAGTCATAAATCTTGCGTTGAACCTCCCTCTTCAGCACTGCATTTGATCTCGAGCGCTTTCATATTGCAGGTGCAGGGTGACGTAATGTAGTGCCGATGCTAAGACCCCGTGGTGCATCAGAGCCACATATCTCGTTACTGGGCTCCAAAATTACCCAGGACCTGTCATTTCCACCCCTCCCCCCGACCTGTCATTTCCACCCCCCCCCCCTGCCCTTCTCCACACTTCCTCTGCCAGTCACATGAACCTTAGTCTTCATCGTCAGTTCCTGTGTTGGCTTGAATTGCGTGTCGGGTGCTAAATATCGGGTGATAACTTTTATCCGGGTCTCACCAACATATCAACATTCACTGTTGTACTTCGATAAACTGGGACTTGCCCATAGTCAGTTTATTCCTTAGTTGAACAATATTATAGCCGTTAAGAGATATGTTACCACAAGTCTACACTAAAAAGTTTTGTTGCTTGATTCAGTTTCACATTCGGCTTTCAAACAGAATCGATGCATTGATTGGCGTTCTTTTTTAGCATTTTCTCTATGTAGTGATTGTGTGAGCTTTTGTGGGCCTTCTTGGTAGTGGCTGTTATTATTTATAACCAAGTTTATTTGAAATGGTTACCTCGTCACGTTTCGCCTTTGCAGTCGGCGGTCGGTGTCATAAACCCGGCTAATCATTGTTATAAAACGATTATGACCTCTGAAGTATCTATTCTGTTATGTATAACCATAGAGCGGGAGGGTATTTTAAAAAGTAGTTCCCCACTTTTATTGGTACTATTTTCTCGGAGTCCGCTGTGGGTCTGGGTAGTGAAAAGTGCATACACAACAGACAGAACTGCTGTAGAGTTTGGCTGTTGAGCAACAATGATGCAGCAGTAAGCAAATGTTGCACTAAAAGTACCCAGATACCACACCTAAAATTTAAAATAATAATAATAATAATAATAATAATAATAATAATAATAATTATTATTATTATTATTATTATTATTATTATTATTATTATTATTATTAACCAAAAACAACTTGTGCTTCAAATGTCGATGTTTCATGTAGCAATTTGCCAGCTACAGAATTTCAATATCGGAGAAATAAATATTTATAGAATGTGCTGTATCCAAAAAAAAAAAAAAAAGATGAATTACAGATTCGTCTGGTAAATAGTAATTGTATTTGAGCGTCGTCAACAGATATTTTATGAGACTCATAATGGCGGGGTGTTGTAACGAGCCCGGTCGTAACAGTGGAGTAGCTGAATATGTGTATGACGAAATGATAGTGTTATCTTTATTTTATAAAGTAACTATATTTTTTTGTAAAATTAAGAATTTAGGCGATAACCGGATTAGAATAAAAATTAGATCTGGTACTAACAAAATGCACCTGTTACAGGACGGCTGTTGTATACATGATTTTGCGTTCAAGGCCAGTTTGTTGCTTCGCTTTCCCCAAATATCGACTTCATGCCCGATCTCTATTGCATCAGAAAAAGTGCCCTTATTTGGAGATCATGTGATTAAAAGATCGGCTAAAAATAGAATCTCACATCATCAGTCTCTCGATCATGTGAGCGTCGGATAAAACTGGTGTGTCAGCATAAGAAGCTATTCTGGCTGTAACAGGCGAGATACGTGGCATTGTTGGTCTGGTCCATTGTAGTTCCCCTGCTCAGGTTCAATGATGAAATAGTTAGCTTTATGTTGTAAAGCTTTGTCCGCATTTAGGTTTTGAATATTGTTGGGGAATTTTATGCAGGTGCACGTGGAGTAAATTGCGCAATAGAGTTGTAGTGTGCCCCGTTTCCAACTCAGATATCACTGCAGGTGACTTGTATCTATATGTTTACCAGCCATGCAGTTTCTGGCTAGTAATTAAATTAACATATGTTTAAGGTATTCCAAATATGAGAGAGAGAGAGAGAGAGAGAGAGAGAGAGAGAGAGCACGCACATTTTGATGTCTTCTTTCTTAACTTTACATATAACTGGTGTTACAAAATCTCCTTATCGTGAACAGTTTCGGATGGGGTGCAACTGATCATTGTATGGAGGTGTTCACCAGCGAGAGATCAATTTCATAATGGCAGACAGAAGTCAAATAGAAATTGGTGTTCAACCGCGTAAAAATCAAACTCTTTAGGAAAGGTTAACCGTTGTACAAGCTGTAGCAAAAATCGGCTACGTTGTAGTGAAAACCAGCTGATGTAGATAAGCGACAGACTTAATTTTTCTATAAGCATTTATGTGACTAACTGACACTATCGTTGGTGTATTGATGAAAATTGTGTGTTTTTAGGTTAGAAGTCGTTTGGCACGGGAAGTTTGAGGAATTGTTCAAAAGCTATCCGCATCACTGGACGCTCTCCCCAATCGCGGACACACAGTCTGTTGAAGGCGAAGGGGTTAACAAATACATGGACAGCGCCAAAGTCCGATTTATTTGCCCGGTAGGTTTAAAATTGTCTTGTAGGTTTAAAATTGTATTGTAGGTTTAAAATTGTGGTTGTTTCTCTTGATGTACTCTATTTTCTGTTGATCGTTACGTCTAGTGTCAAGATCCGTAAAAAACGATTGGTTTATTTCAGCACTGTAAGAACTGCTGGACGAGCATGAAGGGACGCGTATACTTTCTGTACGCTCTGGACCCAGTCTCCGGCCAGGGCTTCGTCATGTTCAAACTGTTCGGCCAGAAGTGCAGTAAATGTCCCGACAAGGACTATGTTCACAGCATGTGGTATGCCGATGAGATAGAAAAGGTAAGAACCCTTGATCCTTCCCCTCCCGTGTCCCAGCAATCATAAAAAAAAAGAAAAGAAAATCACTTGAGGAAGTTATTTTAAGGTTGTATCGTAAAGCTAGGTGCTCAGCATTCCAGCACGACATATTCCTCTGCCACCTCGCAGAGTTCAGTTGTACAGATATTTCATTTCGCTATGCATTTACTGAATCACTCGGATTTCCGAATGGGAGATGATTGCAATTGACGGGACATAAAAGGATGCATTTGCTCATAATCAGAAGTGATGTTTATTTCAATAAAAAAAAATGAAAACGATATTGTTATAAACGGTTTTCACTTGGTACAGGTCATTGCAAACATACACCAAAAAGTGGGACAGACGTACTACGGTGTGACGACGCCGATGGTGCGCGTTGACAGACGCCGAGGCCAGCCGAAAAAGCCACACCCCCTCATGGCCTGCCAGGCGTGTGACGTTGGCATATGCCGGGAAGAACACAACTTCCGATGATGTCTTGTTGTTTGACTGTTGCTGTAAAAATAATAATAATGAAACTGTGATGAATTTCGCTACATTTTCTGCGCGTGTGCGAAAGAAGAGTAGAATTTTGCTAATATTATGAAAAGACTGAAAACTTGAGGCTTGGCGTGGGTGCCAAGACTTGTACCTCACTCGGCGTTTCCGATCCTGGCAGATTCAGTGCATCAGTTTCATTTTAAGCTTCTTTAGCCGGTGATGAGGAAAATATTGGCTATTGAACGGTCATGTCTTTGTGAGAAATGGCATTGAGAATTTCAGTTAATAACATTATCTGTTCGAGAAAACAGAAATGGAGGTTATTTGTAAAACCCCTGATGTTCAAATATTCTTAAAGGAAAAAAAAACGCAGAGAAGCAACGTACTCATTCGGTCAGGAAACGGTTGTTTCAGGCCATTTGGTTGTTTGAATCTGAAGTAAAATTTGCTTTTATTTGATCTTAGGTTTAGTCAAATGGCTTTATGTAGAAGGAAATGTTTCTGTTTTGCTGAAGTTGAGTTTTATAGTTTCCTTTTTGTTTTTGAAGTAATTGCTTGTTGTGGGATTGAACAGGCTTTGTTGGCAAGTGTATTGATATAGTGATATTTGTTTTGTTTTAAAATTGATAATAGTGCTACTTTAATTTTTTTGTGTTATTTTTGTCCACCGGTTAATACCTTTATTTGAAGCAGGTAACAATAGTTCATTTGGTAAACAAATCGAGCAGTCCGAGTAATCCCGACACCTTGCTTATCCGGACAAATTTTGAACATCTTGAAGAAATACCCTCGTGCCTCCAAGACCGGTGTTACTTTCGTGTATATATTATGGATGCAGGGCGTTTATTGTTAGGTAGTATACAGAAAATAACCATGTGCTGGTTTTTGCATTTATTTTTCTACATATTATGTGATAGGTCCAAATTAGACTGTTTACAAAAACTGTACATAACACATTTCTTAAAATTATGTGCTTTGTAGTGGCAAAAAGCAATTGAATTACACATATAAATGTGTGTAGTTACTCTTTTGTACAACTCATGTGTATTATTTATTTGGCAGTGCGGTACTTTCTGCTGTTTAATACAAAAACGCATGTAAATAGAATGTATTCTTTGACACTAAAAAAAAAAAAAGAAGATTTCCAGGCCTTTTTTTCTTCTTTCTTTTTGAGGTGTATTCAGATGTCTTGTTTGCGTGTATTATACAATGAAAGTAAAATAGCTTAAGTACCGGTATACATCTCGAGCTGTAAGCAATTGCATAATTGTTGGTGTGGCGAGATCGTTTCTCAACCCACCAAAGCACGCGTTTCCTAACCCACCTGAAAAGGAGGGGGGATGAAATAAAAGGAGGCGCCTCGACGGTTGTAAATTAAGAATATTAAAACCTTATCATTGTCAAATCTAGTGTTGAAATATGTCGGTGAGAATCTTTCAAAACATTGATTTGAAGATTACATGAAATTTCAACCAAAAAAGTTCCTTCAGTGCTGTGTTAATGTGCTTTACTTAGTTCACAAAGTTATAATTTTTGTAATGTTACCGGTGTGATTCCTAAATAACAACAAATGTCGTACTCTGTGTTTTCTCTGATTTTATTATTTCACCTTTTTCACACCCAATAAGATCTTGCATAATTTTGACAAAGGTACGATGGTGTATAGTAACTGGAATGCGGTGGTTATTTATTCACGCATGAAGCCACTACCGATCAAATCAGAATCCTGCTTTTTCGGCTAAACTTCACCTTTTTTTCCGACTTCCGCAAAAATGTATACACACATATTACAATGCGAAAGCTTCGATTTCCAGTGAACAAAGCGCAACCATGGACTAATTCGAAGACGCTTAAGTATGAACTGCACAAGGGGCAAGTAAACAGTTTCTGGGCAGATTCTCCACGCTTGAAGGGACCTGAAAAATGGACGACACCTTTCATATTATACCCTCCCCCCCTTCCTTCCGTGGGGCTCCAAACGCGCGCCCCATAACGTCCATATGAACAACTGGCGTGTGAGCCTCAATTTTTGAAATTAAGAACCTATTTACGATAATTATCTTTCCATAATAGTGCCTCGTAAATGGCAGATCGTCTGAGATGACCAATCTTTCAGTGGTCTCTTTTTTCCACCGATCGACGGAAATCCGTCGATTTTGAGCCAAAATTTGTGGTCCTCGAATAAACTAAATTCTGCAATAAAATGTTTTTCAGTTTTGGGGAATGGGGGCTCGGTACCGGAAGATACTGTTGTGGAGATTTTAAGTTGTCAGGTGTCAATTTTTCGCTCTCACGCTTTCGGCGCTCGTGAATTAACACGGTGCAGTTCTACTTGCTATGTTTTAGCTGTGGTCGTCACAATTTATTATATGTCTCCCCCTAAGGGAGACATATATAGCATTTGGTGTGTCCGTCCGTCCGTCTGTCCGCAGTGAGTTCTTAAGAAATTAATCAGTCGATTTTTCTCAAAACATACATACATATCGGGGTACATGTCTAGATGATGCCCGTGGTATTTTTTTTTTTCGTTTCCTCAAAATTTCTATTTTTGGCAAATTTTTTAACATAGGGGGGTTTTCGTGCATTTTTTTCACTTTGGCAGGCTATATCTCCAAAACGGTTTGTTGGATTACGCTGAAACGTGGCAAGAACAACACACATATAGTGCAAATATTTACTGTGAAGTTTTACTTCATTTCCGCTGAAAATGTTTTTTTGGCGAATTTTTAAATTTTTGATTTTGAACTTTTTTCGGCCATATTGTTGCGATATCTCCCAAACGGTTTGTTGGATTAGGCTGAAACTTGGCAAGAAGAACTCACAAAACGTGTAAATGGTTACTGCGAAGTTTTTCTTCAGTTCCGTTGACTATGTTTTTTTGGCGAATTTTTCAATTTTTGATTTTTAACTTTTTTGACCATATTGTTGCAATATCTCCGAAACAGTTTGTTGGATTAGGCTGAAATGTGGCAAGAATAACCCACATATAGTGCAAATATTTACTGTGAAGTTTTACTTCATTTCCGTTGAAAATGTATTTTTGGCAATTTTTTTTAATTTTTGAATTTTAACTTTTTGGGCCATATTGTTGCGATATCTCCGAAACAGTTTGTTGGATTAGGCTGAAACTTGGCAGGAAGAACTCACAAAACGTGTAAATGTTTACTGCGAAGGTTTTCTTCATTTCCGTTGAAAATGTATTTTTGGCGAATTTTTCAATTTTTGATTTTAAACTTTTTTGGCCATAATTGTTGCGATGTCTCCGAAACAGTTTGTTGGATTAGGCTGAAACATGGCAAGAAGAACCCATATGTAGTGGAAATGTTTACTGCGAAGTTTTTCCGCGTGACTGATTGGGGGCGGGGGAGACATATCCGTTTTTGTTTTAACAAAAACACTGGCCAATCTAGTTATATGGACATGTATTATACATAGGTATATATGCAACTGTGTCCTGACGTTTTTGTTGCGACACACATTTATCAAAGGCTTACTTTATTTGACTTGCTCGTCAGTCTGTCCCTCTTTCCGCCGCACCTTTCCGCCCCATATTGTTTTGCTTTTATCGTTCAAATCGCATATCTGAGCGTCTGAAAGTGTAGAGCCCCGAACCCCCCAGCTAGAACATTGCTCCTTCGCTCGTTATGTTCGGCGCTTCGTGCCGAAAATATCACAAATTTCCCCCACTCACAATTTTCCGTAGATTTCAACGAGCCCGAGAACGATCCAGGTGTTTTTCATTGTAACTCAATTCCGAGTCGAAAAAAAAAACCAAACGCTTGATGGCAGCATTATGTTAACATCCAGCAATGTGGCTAGGTGGACAAACCCAAGAAATATTAACCCGTGTTTGTCTGACTGTCTACCATGTGATTATAATGCCAAAAATGATGCATGTCACTATAAATAACCGGAATATTTACGTATGACTTGATCATTCACATATTTACGTATGACTTGATCATACTGTATTGTCAAATTAAAATTGACATCAATGATTTTCATGAATAAGGAGGATTCGATTACTACTAGAATACTCAGGCTACTGTAGTGTCAAATTAAAATTGACATCAATGATTTTCATGAATAAGGAGGACTCGATTACTACTAGCATACTCACGCTAATGTCGGCGCACTCTTACACCACTTCAGAACTTTTTGCCCGATAATAACCGTATTCGCTTATTCAAATTTGAAAAGACACCTTCGATAATGAAAGCCCACAACTTCCTTGGTAAAATCCCAGGACAAAGAAGTTCATGAAGACCGATCAAAAATGAATACTATTCGTTCGAAACAGAAATTTCAGTGTCCTACAGATCATCTAAACCAAGCCGTTAAATTATTCTCGTGAAAATTGATAGGCGCATCAGTCATTCGAAATCTTTCACTCAATCATAGCACGTCCGTACTATTGCCCATGTGAAGAGTTGACACTCGGACAAAATACTCAAAACGCACATTTCCAAAGTACAACTGTCTCACTTCTCAAGCGCTTTGATATTATCTTTACCTAAGATAAAACTGATTATGACTCGTGCATATTTAATACAGTTGCGAATTTAACATTCAGAGCGGTGATTACAAGTTCATTCAATGATTTATCATGGGAGAGGGGTGTAGGATATAAGGCCGCCCCCCCCCCCAACATTCCCCACCAGAATGGTAGGATGGTCAGTCGTGAATAGGGACGACCTGTGAGAACGTGTGTCTGCATTGTCACTACGACACATCGTAAAAGGCACCATGGTCGCAAATACAAATACAACGCTTGAAAACGACGCAACTTAAAAGATCACATAAACCTGTTTTATATTTTTTCAAAGACCAGTTAATAATAAAAATCTGATAGGACAGCCTTTTTGCAGTAATCGTAATACCAAAATACCTTTCATAATAGAATACCCATACATGCAGAACCTTATTTATGACTTAGTACATTATGATATCATTTCTATAAATAACTGAATGACACGTGTATATCAGGTACGGTTTATTCAATAACAACTTGCGAATAAATTGTCACATAAAACACGCACAACACACGAAGAGAAATGAAAAGCAGCACAATTTCTTTTATATATACAAACACACATATATATATATATACTGTATATATATTGCACACCATATGCATTTTTTTCTCAGAAAACGAAATGTCTGTCTGTCTGTCACTGCCGACGACGAAATGTACCTATATCTCCCATGCACTGTCAACACTTAAAATTAAAAAAAAAAAAAACAAAAAACAAACAAACAAAATAAACTAAAATGATAAAAAAAATAAAACTAAAAATATTTTGGCACTAATTTTCTGATGTATGAGGATTGTTTGTTTGATATTCGCGGTCTGACCAGGAAAAGGCTCACCTTTCCTCCGTGAAGAAATAACAAGGTCATTTGCGCCAAATGCCTAGGGTGCTGAGATAGACTAACACATACAACCACGCGTCAGTTCGATATGACTCAAACACATGTGATTTCACTAAAAATTACACGTGTGGAATACATGTGTGCATTATCAACGTTGCAAAACGTTTGTGCAACAACAGTTATCAATCGATGAGCCTCGACAGATCAAAGCCTCTTTTCTTAGAACAAGTTGATTTCGAATTTATATGTGAAAGCTAAGTTGATAATGAAAATGCTTTTCTCACGCAAAATAACATAGACTTGATCCTTTTACTTAACAGATACCGCCGACAGCAGCAGTTTATGGCAGAAGCTTGCCACATACACAGTGACGGCACAGCCCTGGGCTTGAAAGTTTTCCAAGACCAGCACATGGCTTGCCCACCCCAAGGCACATACGTCATGTACAAAGACGATACTCGTGCAGTGGAATTTTGAACTCGCGTCTTATAATTCTCTCACAGGCCTATTAATACATTTCAGCTGTTGTATCTAACCTGCCCAGACACACCGTGGGCACAATACGCGAATGGCGTTGGTTGGTCCTAAAACCAAATCCGCCGTCTGGTGAACATCGAAGCGACATCCGTTTCTGATCTTCACAGTACAACTAAAATATGGCGTCCTATCGACGTCCGGAAATATCCTTATTGCGACGTTCGCAATTAGAAATGGTTTTAACCCGTTTTGTAGCGTGTGAATTTGAAACTGTATATTCAATAGATTTAAATTAAATTAATTATCAGATGTCAAAATGAAATATTTTTTTAATCTCTGCCCCCCCCCCCCCCACAAAAAAACCAAAAAAAAAAAAAAAAAAAAAAAAACAATTAAAAAATGTTCGTCCAGAAAAGAACCGAGACGGCTGAATTATTGCTTTTAACAGTACCGGGTCTAATTTTTCAGGAAAAACCGCCCGTTGGGAGTGTTAGTTTTATGAAAGGGTATAGAAAAACGTCCATACTATTCATGAAAAGTATCATATTGTAAGAAACATTTCATAAACCATATTTTGCGAGAGATAAAAAACAAGAACCAAGCATTTTGGCCAAAGCCGGGTTATCGAAATCCCCCCCCCCCCCCACCCCCAGAAAGTTTCGCCCCAGTAAGGTCTATAAAAAGATCGCCGGCCGGGCGTGTCAATTTTTTCTCTCAAAAATTGGGATGAGACAGAAGCCTATTTGTACGATGTCCATAGTATTAATGATAATCATTAGGACTAGATAATCTCTCCAAAAGTAGCGTCCAACCTTTGCTTAAGATTATCGGTTCCAGTTTGTAGATGAAACCCGACTTTTATATGTAAAACGTAGTTTTTCCCCGAGTAGCGCAAGGCTCGAGAAACGTGAAAAAGGGTCTTTGTGCGCGAGTTGCTGCTATCACCATCACACATCCAATATCGTTATAGTGACGATAAAGGTCACTTTAAAATGCAAATTTCTGATCCATGAATAGCAGCACTGTAGGCTTACCGTATCCCCTGCAACCGACGGTGATTAATAATTTATTATGAACCAATCATTTTTCATCAGTAAGCGACAGTTTCGGTTCTTAAGGTCACCATATTGGACACCTGGCACTCTCCTTGTGAGTCGCAAGCCATGACGACGAAATCATACATGGTGTCTGCGTCCAGGCCGAAGACGCGGTGGTCCACTCTGCCGCAGAGCGAAATACTCTTCCAGATTTTGTTATCGTCTGCTTCGCGGTACAGTAAATAAAAGGCTGCATGACTGGATGTGACGTCACACGGGCTCGGGCTGTGGATCTGGATTGCACAGCTGTATGCACGGCACATAGATTCAACAATCACGGGAACTGAAACAAATAGGAAATAAAAAAGTTGTATTTGCGGCGAAGCAATGATGAAAGCAAAAGTAGTGAGGCTGACTGTAACTTGGTTGGCTGATTTCCGCTGACAAATGTTTTCTTGTCTTTCATTTCTTTTTTTTTTTTGTTCCAATATTTTCAAATTACGGCTCAGCCAGGCAAATGCATTTAGAAGTACCAAAGTCGAGAATTGAAAGCTGTGTTGGGGCCATGGATTGGGATGGCGATGGGGGTTGGGAGAGGCAGACTTCTCTTTGGTTCTTTGAAACAAATAGTGGTGGAGTCTGGTGTAGCTATCTGACCTCTTGAACAGACCCAATAGACATTATATCAAGTGATTTCAGATGTCCGAAATAATGCTTCACATATTCTGGCTAAACAAGATCAAAACTTGAACACATATTTCTATTTCGCCATTTAACTATTCAGTTCGGCCGCTCCTTACTATTTCAGACGCATTCCTTAACACATGACGCGCGTTTTGTCATCGGCTTTGTCTGACAAAGTCTTTAATACACATGGAGTATTGGTTTCACTTTGCCAGAAAACGGCGTTCACATGCTTTACTTCTGTAAACACATTTTAATTCGGGTGCAAGCTGTTTATATTTTCGAGGCAGTTTATCAGCCTCACTTATTCCAGTCGAAAATTTGCCCCGTTTTACGACACAATGCATGCTCGATAATTCAGTTCGGTTCCAGATCAATCCCGTCACCCCCACCGGAACATTACAGCGACTAGAGCTCACAGCCACAACCCCGTCACCCCCACCGGAACATTACAGCGAATAGAGCTCACAGTCACAACCCTGTCACCCTCACCCGGAACATTACAGCGAAGAGAGCTCACAGCCACAACCCCGTCACCCCAACCGGAACATTACAGCGACTAGAGCTCACAGTCACAACCCCGTCACCCCCACCGGAACATTACAGCGACTAGAGCTCACTACCACAACCCCGTCACCCCCACCGAAACACTACAGCGACTAGAGCTCACAGTCACAACCCCGTCACCCCCACCGGAACATTACAGCGACTAGAGCTCACTACCACAACCCCGTCACCCCCACCGGAACATTACAGCGACTAGAGCTCACAGTCACAACCCCGTCACCCCCACCGGAACATTACAGCGACTAGAGCTCACTACCACAACCCCGTCACCCCCACCGGAACATTACAGCGACTAGAGCTCACAGTCACAACCCCGTCACCCCCACCGGAACATTACAGCGAATAGAGCTCACAGCCACAACCCCGTCACCCCAACCCGGAACATTACAACGACCACAGCTTACAGCCAATATCTTCCACAAGAATACTTTAAGCATTACTTGTACAGCACTTTATCTAGAGCACGCTAACAAAATCCCCACCCACACATGAAGACATGATTTATGAAAGAATATACCGATGATCAGAAAGTACAGTTCTCTCAAAAGAGCCGAAGGAATAGCAAAGCCATGTACATCAAGACGAGAATAACTAAAACGTCCAATGAGCATCGCAAAGGTGGTCAAGAACAAAATAATGTGCACGCAGACCAGTTAATACACTCTTTATCGGGTATCTCATGATCATGTTTCTCGTGTGAACTTGTAATAACCAATGGTTCACAGAAGATATCACAATCGCAATTTAACTTGATAAAATGAGCGCTAGTGCTGGGCTGCTTCGATCCGTAGGCAATGGCAGGGGTGCATGCCGGGGTGTGGGGTGTTTGTTGGGGTGTGGTCGAGGAAAGTATGTTTACTCAGGAAAGTGATGGAACTAACCCTTCCCAACATTCCACGACACAAGCTTTTATAATAAAGATTATAAAGAAATATAATATTCAAAGCGCATCTAAGGGCTCGGTGCTTTGTATTTGAGTCTGGACACGCGTGGAAGGTCTGTGAACGAACCGCGGAGCCAATACATAGCACACCAGCCCCATGGTCTATCGCAACTGTAACACACACACATAACCATGTGGCGAACGCAGTTAAATAACGCCAAATTTACTTGCCATTTCTTTACATGGGAGTGCACTGCCCTTAGGTGCCCTCAGTATAATAATTAGAAACATATTATTATGAGAAATTGAGAATTTAGCACTTATTATGCAATGACCCTCCAAGTAGTATTATGTAGAGTTAAAGTTTTCTACTATACGAGACTAAACGAAATTTTTTTTTATCACACAAATGATCATGGTATTTGATATAATGAATGACTAATAGGTAGATAGCTCTATCGATATTTACCTAGAATGGGCCAATTAAAAGACAGCCAGGATGAATCATTGAACTGGGTGCCAATAAGTTTTGATTTTAAAAAGTAACACTAAAGACTGCATACTCTGTCCATTCACGCGGTCCCTTCTGGCTATATTCCCAGGATCAACAAATACCACGGACGTGACGTCATGCTTATTTTAAATGACTTTGAGGTCGATTCTAGGGACATAAAAAGTCTTGGGCGCTGATTAATGGACGCGTCACTCGCTATAAATATTTTCCTTTTTCAAACAGGAGTAAGGCTTGCAATATTCCGATTCTTTAAGAAACAAACCATCGTCGTGGGCGCAGACCCCAACCGGACACTGTGATTGAGTAAACGATAACAATCACTGGAATATAGGAATCCGCAAGGTTGCATATGGCTAGGATAAATAGTTTCGGACAACTTGTCCTACATTACAGTCATCTCGAAAAAATTCACAACGTCGCTATTTTGGCAATTTTTACCAATTTGAAAAACTTGACTACGTCTCGAAAAATACGTCTATCCCCCCTGGGCGATATGGTGCGTGTAAGGCGGTTACGTGTTGACTGCGCAAAATTTAAAAGTGGAAGGATAGGTAGACGTAGTGTCTAACATTTAAACGAATCAATCCATTAACCAGTAGGCGCGTGAGACTGCCGTAGGTATGCTTAGTACAGCGCCGATTTTGAAAAATCCGCCATTTTGTCAATTTAAGTCCCATCCGGAAAATCTTGGTCACTCCACTGCGGAAGGTCCCAAGAAACCCGTGTGTAGAATTTGAAACGAATCCATCTATCAATGCGGTCTGTAGGCACGTGAGACTGCCCTATAAACGCTAAGTCCAGTGCTGATTTTCAAAAGTCCGCCATTTTGTCAATTTTTTTCCGATAAAAAAACTGTTGGTCGCTGCACCGCGGAAGGATCCAGAGAAGCCGTGTACAAAATTTGAAACGAATCCATCTATCAATGCGGTCTGTAGGCACGTGAGTCTGCCCTATATACGCTAAGTCCAATGCTGATTTTCAAAAGTCCGCCATTTACTCAATTTTTTTCCGATATAAAAAAATTGTTGGTCGCTGCACCGCGGAAGGATCCAGAGAAGCCGTGTACAAAATTTGAAACGAATCCATCTATCAATGCAGTCTGTAGGAGCGTGAGACTGCCGTATATACAGATACGCTTGCGGCAAACGCAAAAATAAGTCGCAATAAATTTTTAAAAATAAATGCATTTTGTTGCCGAAAAATGAAACAAAATGCGTTCTGCATGTCGCAAAATGCATCTGACAGGACGCAATAAATCGCAACAAATTTTACATAAATTGTAACTTGCCTGAGTGTTATGCAACACATTGTCTTTTGATGTTTTGCATTGGGTACTGTCATTATCGGATCAACTAATCCCCAGTAATGCGCATTTTGTTTGCATACAAGTATTGTGTGGGATGGACTGATGCTAGCAGTGTTTAAATATTACAGATGTTGTTTTACAGTGTGCATGGCCATTTATTTTCCGGACTGAGGATTACACCTTTTATTTTCTGGAAGGGTGTAAAATGTTAATCTAAAATTGTTGTGTTAACTCACATGTGGATATGTGTTCAGTTCTTTTACTATGAAATTATCCTGTTATAATTGTATCGCTTTTTAAGTCAAAAATTCAATAACTAAATAGCAACAAATTTGTTTTCAAACCTTTCCTACCACCCCTCCTCGCAATTAAATCCAATTTCAAAATTATCAGTTGCGATCACACATGAGACTGGAGTAAGGACGGCAGTTCATTTAAGCATCGATCACACCAGAGATCAGAAATAAGCATTGCAATTAGTTTAAAGCATCCGTCACTCCTGGGATCAGATTAAATGAATAAATACATAAATACATAAATGAAAGAATTTCCTGCGTTCTGTTTAAGTTCAAAGTTGTCTTTTTACGCCCCACCCCCCCCCCCCCCCCCACCCCCTCCTCCGGTCAGAAAGCTAACTTTTTTATGTGTTTTTTTTTCAACGAAAGACATTATTCATGTAAATTTATTCCCTTTTCACGTAAATATGGCAAATAAAAACAGATGAGAAAGAAAGGAGTAAAAATTTAAATGTACGATGTACGATATCCGGACATAACGGAGAAGACCAAAAGGGCGACGGCAAAAACGGCGACAAGTGCAACCCCGGACAAAACGGCGACGGAGTTTTTTCAGAAGTTTATGGTTTAAAACGCTTATTTTAAAAAAAAACAACAAAAAAGTAACAACGTTACCAACACAGTTTATTTAACTACCAGAGATAAATAAATTTGAACACAGTGCAGCATTTATCCCAACGTGCCCTTCCTGCCCTCCCTAACCACCTCCTTCCTGTCACCAGTCACTGTCTCAGTAATCTGCTCGAGGAATGATTTACTCACTTACTTTTTCTCAGGTAAAACTGAAAATTATTTTCTCAGGGAAAATAAAATTTAATCTTATCTTTCATTGGTGTGGATTCGTATATAATAACAGCATTTCACATAACCGGTACAGATTAGCTCATTAAGGCGATTAAAACATCGGTCGTTCATTGGTGGTAATCCGAAGTCCTTTTAGTGGCATTTTTATTTTGCTTTTATTGATGTGGATTCACGTGCAATAACGGATTAGGTGGCACAGTCGCTAAATGCAATTGTCTTTCAAAATGTACTTATTTACCCCCCCCCCCCCAACCAAGCACACGATGGATTATCGTATAATTGCAATTAGGAATATATGAGAAAATAAGTGTTAAATTATCCATTTTTTTGCAATTAAAATTTAAATATTGGTTCAAATTATGCTTATCTTCAAGTAGAAATGAATTGATTTATCTGGCAACATTATTCTTTGTATTTTGATTTTCAACATTAAATTATTAATCTTCGTCGCCGTTTTGTCCAGGGTTGCACTTGTCGCCGTTTTGGCCATCGCCGTTTTGGCCGTCGCCGTTTTGGTCTTCTCCGTTTTGGCCGTCGCCGTTTTGGCCGTCGCCGTTTTGGCCGTCGCCGTTTTGGCCGTCGCCGTTTTGTCCGGGATTCACCATGTACATATACATTAATTTTAAACACAAATACAGCATATTACACGTCCACACATTCAGCTGAAACGTTGACTTGTTTACACAGAGTACATGCAATTGGAGTGAATGCGCAGAGGGATTAAATCGCTTGCGTAACTGTTTGTTCAAGTTGTAATCTTATCATCAGTATAAAATAAATCACAACATACTGCATGCTCAGGACGCGTCCTCTGAAATATTGGATCGCGGCTAGATGCAAAAAAATGAAATAAGTCGCAACAAAAAAGTGCCGATTTTCAAAAGTCGGGTCCAGAGAAGCCGTGTACAAAATTTGAAACGAATCCACTCCTTAATGTGGCCTGTTGGTGCGTGAGACCGAAGCGTGACAGACGGACAGAAAAACGGACAGAGCGAAAAGTTCAAAACTATATCCCTCCATTCCACGGGGGATAATAATACGACGTTGCACAACTTCAATATATATATATATATATATATATATATATATATATATATATATATATATATATATATATATATATATATATATATATATATATATTCACTGTGCAAGGTAGCATATGCCCAGGATAAATATTTTCGGAGAACTCGCGTGGAAAGCACCAAAGTCTTACATTGCAGTTATCTCAAGAGATCACAATTTTCAACAAGTCGCCATTTTAGCAATTTTTGGCCGATTTGAAAAATAACATGACGTTGCACAACTTCCACGTATATATTTTCACTGTGCAATATTGCATATGCCTAGGTAAACAGTTTCGAAGAACTTGGGAGGAAACAAAGCATCATCTAAAGTATGACACACGGACGGACAGATAGACAGACGGCCGGACACAGGGCAATCCTATTGACCCTCCCCCGCCCGGGCTCGCCCGGTTGGGGTCTAAAAATCACCAATGAAGTAGAGATATGGTGCTGTGGCGAGCAGCTCACAGACCGCGATTAAAGACTGAGAAAACCTATTCGTAATCACCACCTTCAAAACCAGAATAAAAACATGTAAAGAAAAACCTGTTTGTCATGACCCCTTTCACATTCGGATAAAAAGACGTATGGTACAACCTGCCTGTTTTGACCAACTTTCAAACCTGGACAAAAATGTAACGTACCGCAAAACTGATGTGGTGACCAACTTTCAGATACGAACACAAACCTTTTTAACGATAACCTTCCAGACTTGAAAAAAGATGTAGAGTAAAATCTGTTTAAGTGACCACGTAGTTTTGTTTGTTGTCGGATTTTGCAATGAATTATAATCATGTTTGCAGAAATGAATACTTTAATCAGAAAAAAAAGGCAAATGGTTATTGAGGATTTTATGGGTTTAGTCGGGGAGATATTTGTTTTTGTTTACAAAAAGAAAAAAAAAAAAAGAAGAGAATAAATAGGTGTCAATTGAAGGCGTATAATATAAGCATGTACTTTTTTGTTTTGTTTGCACTGGTAGCCCTAGTTATTTTTGTGGGGTGGAAAGACATCCACTAACATCACATTATTTAAAATAAGAATCCTGAAGCAAATAAGAAACCAGATATTTTCTGGTAGGCTATTCCGGAATAGACTACCGAATAATTAAAATGTTACAGAAATCAATAATGCTTCATTTGTCTTATACCAAAGGGTGAAAGTAAGTTGGACCATGCAAATTCTTGTCTTTTGTCAAAAGGAAAATAAAGATATGAAAAATTGCATTTGCATATGCCTGTTTATTAAAATGTCGGCAGTTCAGTATTGAAGAACCAATTGAAATTTAGAGTTGTTACAAATTTATTTGTATTTTCAATTTTTTCATATTTGTTCTATTTATAAGGTAAGAATAAGTTTTTTAGATAGTCCGCAACATAAAGTGATGAAATAATGAAAAAAATCGATTTTTGTGAAATACGATTTATCGGTAGTCTATTCCGGAATAGCCTACCAAGAAATATCTGGTTTCTTATTTGCTTCAGAATTCTTATTTTAAGCAAGCCATCGTCGAAGGCGCAGACCCCAACCGGACACAACAAGTCGCCATTTTGGCAATTTTGAACCAATTTGAAAAGTAATACGGCATCGCACAACTTCAATATATATATATATATATATATATATATATATATATATATATATATATATATATATATATATATATATTCACAGTGCAAGGTAGCACAAGCCTAAGATAAATAGTTTCGGAGAACTCGCGTGGAAACCGCCTAAGTCTTACAGTACTGTTATAGAAAAATCACAGTGTTTGACAAGTCGCCATCTTGGCAATTTTTGGCCGATTTGAAAAATAACGCAAGGTTGCGCAACTTCAATACATATTTTCACTGTGTAAGGTAGCATATGCCTAGGGTAAATAGTTTCGGAGAACTCGCGTGGAAACCATGTAAATCTTACAGTACAGTTGTCTAAAAAATCAACTTCAATATATACATTTTTCACTGTGTAAGGTTGCATATGCCTATGCTAAATAGTTTCGGAGAACTTGCGTTGAAATCAAACAGCATCCAAAGTGTGACACACCGACGGACGGACAGAGGGCAATCCTATGGACAACCGGGTTCGCCTGGTTGGGGTCTAATAATACGTTGTTCACTATTACTATAGCTTTGCTTACTTGTGGAGACCTTATGAAACTGTGACACAAGTGTAGATAATTTAATCGAATTATACCGGTGGTCGATCCTTAACGTTATCCTCGGAAAATTGTCGTGTGTGCCAAGAATCACATTCAAATATGTCAGGCGACATTCCTCACAGACATACACGTCATGAATACTCGGTAATGACGAGTATGAGTACTAAATAAACAATAAGTCAAGGGCACTACTCTTTTTTCTTCGTCATCGAAATTTTCAGCGTGCAAACGGGGTAAAGTGCGATGAGTCACAATTACATTTGTCGATGACTGAAGGCAGGTCAACCAATGACTTCTATTTTTAACTGATTTAAGTGGGGGCAAAAAAATCGCTGTTGCGTGTCTCGCGACCCGAATGAATTGTAAAAAAAGAAAAAAAGAAAAAGACTGAGTTACACTTGCAATCATCTGTCTGACATATTTTGGACAAAACGGTTATGACACCGAAACATGCGCACCATAGTAGTAATTTTGGGTGTTAGTTGTTCGGGTTTTGATGTGATTTTAGGACTTTATACAGCACTAGAGTAATTTTGCTGGGAGGTTTCCAAAACTTTCGTGATTTTTAGACCCCAACCGGGCGAGCCCGGGGGGGGTGGGGGGGGGGGTGGGCACAGGACTGCCCTCTGTCCGTCCGTCCGTCCGTGTGTCACACTTTGGATGCTGTTTGGTTTCCAAGTTCTCCGAAACTATTAGTCCTAGGCATTGTGATTTTTTGACATAACTGCAATGGAAGACTTCGGTGCTTTCCACGCGAGTTCTCCGAAACTATTTATCCTGGGCATATGCTACCTTGCACAGTGAATATATATATTGAAGTTGTGCAAAGTCACATTATTTTTCGGATTGGTCAACAATTGCCTAAATGGCGACTTGTTGTGTCCGGTTGGGGCCTGCGCCTTCGACGATGGCTTGTTCTCTTTATTTCGCGACTTGTGTTATCTGCATTCAATTGCCGGGAACATCACGACAGTATAATGTTGTGATGGAGAGGGACAGATAACCGGGTGGGGGGGGGGGGGGTGGAGATTGGGGAGTCTTTCATTTCAAACAATTTAGTGAGAACTCACTGGTAGCATGCTGACACCATTTCGTGGGCGTGGTCGGATGTGAAGGCATAAAGTTAACACGAACAAAACTACCAAAGCGTAACGCAGTAACGCAGAACGTTTTTTATTTTAGCTAAATGACTTTTTATTTTAAGAACCTGGTAGAAGAAAGTGCAATTTAAACTAGAACCTCATTTCACTAGCGAAATGTTAAACACTGGACAAAAACTAAAACGCAAAAATACTTCCTTCAATGGTTATTTCTTGAATAATATATTGCAAACAACACAGCTTGAATGCGTCTTATAAGCAGAGTAGTTTTTGGTTTTTGTTGACTTAAGGTGAGAGCTCGCACAAAGCTAAGCAACTGTGTGTTCTGTGTTATGCGATAAATGGCTCCACATTTACTTGTAAAAAATACACTCTTTTCACATGACCTTTTAAACAAGAAAACGAAATCGAAGGGGAAAATAAAAAGTGTCATGCACACGTTTATATCAAGTTCTACCGAAGTCCCAAGTTTCATGGCCCTAGGGCCCGTAGTGTCAGCTGAGTAGATGACACAAAAATCCATTCACTGTCAAGAAAAAAAAAAGATACCAACGGCTGCTCGCACAAATTCAGAAACACCTTGCAAGCCCAAGGCTTGTGAAGTGTTAATAAATAGGACAGTCACGGGCAGTTACTTCACATCGTTTAAAACAAATCTATATTTGATACTCCGCAATGTTTTGTCTGAAGAGCACCGCAAGCTGTCTGTATACAAATATAATTACATCAAACTGACTGTGCTAAAAAAACTAGATGCTCGAGAAGCATGAATCCGCCGGGTTCGCGCAAATTGTATACCTGATTATGATGTTCCTGTGAACAACTGTTCCAAAGAACACCATACAGCCTTGTGGTCAGTGAAGTAGAGGTTTGTAGACAGACGGACAGAATGAAAACTATATCCGTCCGGTTCTGCTTAGGAGCAGCCCTTGGTAAAATCTTAAATCAATCCAACCTCTAATGCGGGCTGTAGGCGCGTGAGACCGATATGTGTAAAGCTCATTCCTAATTCATTTCTTCCATTTTTTTAAAGTTTTGTCATTTTGACAATTTTAGTCGGATCCGGTCGAATCCTGGTCACTGCACTGCGGGATGCTTAGGAGCAGCCATGGGTAAAATCTTAAATCAATACACTCACTAATGCGGCCTGTAGGCGCGTGAGACCGATATGTGTTATGCTCATTCCTAATTCATTTCTTCCATTTTTTTAAGTTTTGTCATTTTGACAATTTTGCTCGGATCCGGTCGAATCCTGGTCACTGCACTGCGGGATGCTTAGGAGCAGCCATGGGTAAAATCTTAAATGAATCCACCCACTAATGCGGGCTGTAGGCGCGTGAGACTGATGTGTGTTATGCAAAGTCCTTATTCAGTTTCTGCAATTTTTTAAAGTTTTGCCATTTTGGCAATTTTGCTCCGATCCCGTCGAATCCTGGTCACTGCACTGCGGGATGCTTAGGAGCACCCCTGGGTAAAAGCTGAAATCAATCCACCCACTAATGCGGGCTGTAGGCGCGTGAGACTGAAATTGCACAGACGGACAGACGGACGGACGGACAGAGAGACGGACAGAATGAAAACTATATCCGTCCGGTTCCCGGCGGATAAAGAGGAACGCTCCTTTAAGGAGCCCGTGTTTCACCTTGAACCCTGTTATCAGAGAGCATATTCAGTCACTCCATCGATCACCTTTTGTGGTGCAAAGACCACAGTACTGGTTGCGAAGATGGGCGAGATACGCTGAGCACGTTCTCTGCATTTTCACTCCCACAACCATTTCCTACGGAAGTGTTGTTCTCCACCGCAGGGGACGCAGTAAATGCAGATAGGTCCCACATCAAGAATAATTCTGGAAACGGACGGTCGTGTGCCAAAAGCCCACCATAAAAAACCTGTGCGCCATTTTCCAGCTATCATGCACCACAATTTTGCAAAACAGTCTACCAATATATAAAAATATACGCGGTATAAGGTTACAAGCAATTACTGATGAAACAGGCACCATTTTACATTGTAAAAACAAGCAGAAGAACGAAACCGAATAACCGTGTGCTAAACAAGCACATTTTGGAAATTTTTACAGTTGTAATGAAAAAATCTTGTGCCCCATGCGGCAAGGTGGTGAGCTATTTGGGCGCATGACCAAAATTACTGTGCGCCATAAACCAAAACAGCGCAATGGCGCGCATGGCGCACGCCAGATTTATATCCCTGCGAGTTGGAACTGCACACGGTGGACACTGATATTTATTTTGAAAAGGGGACTTAATTATACAGTTGTAGGTCAGAATGACCAGATATCTGAAACTTTTGACCCCTTTTTCGATGATTATCAGTATACCAAGGTACACGTCTGTCTATTTTTAAACATGTTTTTTTTTTTTTTTTTTTTTTTGCAAAATCGCCTTCCTGGTGAATTAGTTTTATGGGCATAAATGTAAAAAATTCTTTTTTTTCGGCACGAAGGCACAACTATATCGTGTTCGGGTAAAATATCGATTTGAGCCACGGGTCGACCAGAAGCGCGCACTCGAACTCACTGCATAGTATTTACAACAGCATAGTTTTTATTTCACTTAAAATATTTATTGCACTTAAAATATAAACTACTGTTTTGAGAAACACTTTTTTTATACCAAGAACGTCTTTGTTTATTTATTCATTTATTTACTGTCATTTGTTTGTGAATGTGTTTTAACACTGGCACACAAACAAAAGAAAGAACTGAACCCAGAGTGTTGTAGCTCACGCCACCTGCGCTTAAAGGTCCATTATTAACAGAATGAACAAACTTTTCAATGCTTCAAAGTGCATAAATGCAAGAAATTAGTAAAGGGTTAACACTGGATTCAACTTAAAGCACACGACTTGTATCTTTAATTATTCTTGGAATGCTTTTCTTCAATACTTGACTTTCGGGGAGCAATATGCTGATATTTGCCGCCCACTGGGCACAGTAAAAAAAAAAAAAAAAACTGCTGCACCACATACGAGCTCAAAGCAAAATGCCCATTGCACCTTTTGTTTCAGTTCTTTATATGGAATCACATGCAATGTTTCCTTGACTTTTGATTTTCAGAGAAATTTTACAAAATTTTACTTGATGTGTACAAGAACTTCCTTTTGTTTGGTGAACAGCTCAACGATCACTATTCACTAGCCGCCGTAAAAGCCTACCCCAGTTCCTTCCTTCCTGATATATATGTATATCGGTAAATTACTCTCAAAATAGGTATAAAAAATTTTTCGTAACAGGTAGTTAAACATGATGGTAAATTTTTTTATATTACAGCAAATTAAATCCCAAATCGCATTGAACTCAACACCATGTCAACAGAAGACTTAACCCAAATTTTTTTTTTTGTTGTTGGACGGGTTATTAATTTTTGAAGGCTGATTAAGTAGGGCTAGATTACTAGATTACAACAGAAGCAATCCTGTGGGTTTTTTTTTAGCATCGCTCAAAACAGCGAAACACCGTTTTTGTGAATTCTCGTTTTCAAGGACAATCCGCTCATGGTACAGGTGGAAAACGATTGGGCCAAACACATCGCACTGCAACCAATCCACATTTAAACCAGACAGGTAAACGAAAGTCAGGTGCCCCCGTGCAAACAAACTCCTGTGCAAACACCCTCCCCCGCCCCCTACCCCATTCCTCTTTTCAGGGCGC
The DNA here is from genome assembly GCA_949752745.1 of Protula sp. h YS-2021. Taxonomy (NCBI): domain Eukaryota; kingdom Metazoa; phylum Annelida; class Polychaeta; order Sabellida; family Serpulidae; genus Protula; species Protula sp. h YS-2021. The sequence continues at coordinate 51,466,382 of OX457026.1, read as the reverse complement.
ACGTTCTCTTTATTATTATTTATCACTTATTGAACTTATATTGCGCTTTTTCTTAGACAAGCTTATTATTATTATTATTATGCGTATTTCTTGTATAGCGCAGACAACAAGTCACTTGATCTGTGCCTTTTTTTTAACTGTATAACTGTATAATATTTGATCAAAGCAATATACAACTCACTAGACATACTAAAAACAGGTAAGATAAACGTGACTAGATATTAATAATAAACATTAACCATAATACTCATGAAAAAAATAAGTTTTTAGGCGACTTTTGAAAAAAACTCAAATTATCACAAGTACGGATATCAAGTGGCAAACTGTTCTATAACCGAGGCGTTGCACATTCAAATGATCTTAAACCACACTTATTATTCAATCTTGGAGCATTCAAAAGTCCAACATCGCTGGATCTCAATGATCTCTAAGGTTAATATGGTGCAACTAATTCTGTAAGATATTCTGGGGCGGTTCCATTCAAACAATTAAAAGCAAAAACTAAAACTTTAAATTCTATTCGTTTTATCACAGGCAGACAGTGTAATTCATGGAGTAGCGGAGTTGCATGAGCACTACGTGGTATGTTAAAAATTAGTCTGTCTGTATTATTTTGAACAATTTGTAGTCGTTTAACGAGAGTAGAATTAACACACAGCAGCAAACTACAGGGGCCCCTCGTTAATTCGTACTCCTCGGGACTAAGGGAAAAGGTACGAATTAACCGAGGGTACCAATTAACCGGGGGTCAAATTTTCGAATGGGCAAAAACAACCATGAACCTTCAAGCCTTGCGCGCTTTCGAGCAGGCTCAAATTGGCTGATTTCAACACCAGTGATTATTTTATCCTTATTCTTTATCCATGAAACAAGTGTATTTTTAGGTACCCTATACTTCGTCATTATTTCAGTTCTGGTTTTTGAGCCACTCATTATTTGCTTTAACACTTTGAACTTAAGGTTCATTGTGTAATCAATGTGTTTTCGTTTTGATGCCATTTTGCAAGTTGAAATGCTTGACCACTGTTCACAATTTATATACACGCTCCGGAGCGCGAAGTGTCCACAGAAAGCAAACGGCATCTTAAGCTGCTGCATAGTACGTGACAGACGATGCTCCGGATTAATGGCCAGTGAAAACGCTGTGCACACTAAGTCACTCGGTGTATTGAGCGGACGATGTCAATCATAATCCCTAAACCCCAATCATTACTGCCCCACAATGCGCATTATGCAACCCCTTCATCTAGCTACACATGATGCCTGAGTAACGTGTTGTTTTATCTGTGTGGCATGCCTTATCTGTGTGGCTCTGCATTGATAGAAGACCGGAATAGAAAAAAAATTGAGGGTAAATTTGGGGACGAATTATCCGAGTCCTCGTTAATTCGTACTTTTACACAGAAGTGAATGGGTCCCAAAATCGGGACCGACGGAATTGGTACGAATTAGCCGAGGGACCGAATTAACCGAGGACGAACTAACGAGGGGCCCCTGTATTAGCATAGTCAATTCTACAAAAAAACTATGCATGAACTAAAAGTTTAGTAGCATCTTGGGTAAGAAAACGACGAATGCGTCTAATATTACTAAGATAAAATGAGCAGCTTTTTATCTTTTCATTAATAAAACGCTCCATATTATCATTAGAATCTAAATAAGCTCCGAAGTTTCTAACACAGTTAACTGAAGAGACAATAATGCTTCCTATTTTAAAAAAAGGTTAGGAACCTTACGTAAATTATGACTAGAGCCAAAAAGTATGATCTCAGTTTTGTCATCATTTAGCCTTAGAAAATTACTGGAAAGCCAACCCGAATTTCACCTATACACTTATTAAGAATCGGCGATGGATCCTGGTCTGGGCTAAAGAAGATGTACATTTGACTGTCAACAGCATAGAAGTGGCATCCAATACCATGCTTTGATGCAATATCGCTAGGGGAGAGACGTACATTGAGAAAAGAATGGGTCCAAGGACCGACCCTTGTGGCACACCAAAAGACACCGGTGTGGGTTGGGAAAAGTTTCTATCAATAATAACTTTCTGAGATCAATTATCCAGATATGATTTTATCCAAAGTAGAGCTTCTCCGGTTATGTGGAACCAATCTTCCAGCCTGTTGAAAAGCACTCAGTTGTCGATAGTGTCGAAAGTTGCACTCATATCCATGAGTGCTAGCGCCACCATTTTCATGCCATTGAGCGCCATCATGATGTCGCTATGCACGCGCAACAGTGCAGTTTCTGTTGAATGGAACATCCCATCGGCACTTTGATATTTATCCAATGGTGAGTGAGTATTTAGATGGTCGTTTAACCGTTTAGCAATGACGCGCTCAACCAGCTTGGACACAAAGCTTAAATTAGATATGGGCCGATTATTTTTCAAGGTATTGGGATCTAAATTTGTCTTTTTGAGGACGGGGACGACAAAAGATTGCTTTAGGTTCACGGGGACTTATGAGTTAGAGCGGGACATGTTGACAAGTGCGGTAAGAATGGGAACAAATTCGTCGATGCACTCTTTCAAAAGGGATGTGGGAATGGGATCTAAAAGGGATGACGATGTTGGGGCCTTCATAATAATACTACGAAGTTCATCTTCATCAGTAAGGGCTGTAAGGGAGCTAAAGCTGGTGTCGGCAGCAAGAGTACCTCTCAAATTTTGAACTGCTGTTTCGTGTGCATCGTAGGATATGCTATTGCGTATCTTAACAATTTTGTCGAAGAAGAAACCACAGAAAACTGCGGACTGGGACTCTTCGGGCACATTGGAGGGTAAGCTAGTGGGTTTGTTCCGATTAAGAATCTCTTTATTAAGATTAAAGAGATTTTTCTGATCACGGCCGCATTCAAGAACGCGATTTGGTCGAACTCGGTTTTTGCGTCATTGCATAGATAAGACACAAAGATGCACTGAGCACGATAAGCTAAACGAGCTTCTTCAGAATTCTTTCGATTGTAGCGACGTTCCAGTCTGCGTCTAATTACCTTTGCTCGTCGGATGCTGGCTGTATACCACTGCGAATTATGTCGTAGAATTATATCCTTACTTATCTCGGACGCATGCTTGTCTACTAACTGCGAGACATTCGAGTTACAGAGGTCGACAGCAGCTGTCATGTCAGAATGGTCTTCGATTTTGAGTTTGGTAATATCCGCCTTGAATTCATCATGATTTATGCTGTTGATTCTACGGTATGTGACCGATTTTCGTAATGCACCTGGTTTACTGATGCTGATGTTGAATGTAACCAGCATGTGGCCTGAAATGCAGGGGTCAGAAACAGTTGCAACCTCAGGAACAGAGATTGATTTTGACACAACCACAATATCCAATGTATGACCGCTTGAGTGAGTAGGGCAGTTTAGAAGTTGAATCAGACCGCATGAGTCAATTAGGGAATTGAATCGCTTGATATGACAATCCTGTACCTTTTCAACATGGAGATTGAAGTCACCCCCTATGATTATACGTTCCTTTGCTTTGCTAATATTAATCGAATACTCTTCTAACTCGTCCAAGAACTGGTTGAGATTGACATTAAACGGGTCAGGCCTGCAGACAGACGCTAGATAGAATCGGGTAGAATCTAACTGTAGGTGGAATCTACTATTTCAAATGACTGATAAGAGGAACCTGATAACTTTGATGGCTTAAGACTGGCCTTGCACACAGTTGCGACACCATCTCCTTGCTTGTCGATCCGGGGTTGTAAAGTATAAAGTTATTAGGCGTAATATCGGCAATAACAGCGCCATCATCTTCGAGGCCCAGCCATATTTCAGATAAGAGTAAAATGTCCAGTTTATTATCAATAAGCAGTTCACTAATATCAGTAGATTTATTCCGTACACAGCGGGCATTCAGCACCCCAATCCTGGTTACAGAGTCATGATTTGTACGGCAAACTGGATCGGCCGATAAAACGTGGTTTCACTGTACTTTTCAGTTCGTCATTGTTACAAGTTATACGTGCCGGGATGGCACACTGATCAGTTGCAGAACGATTGATAGTGCTAAAATCAGTATGCTCCAATGTTTAACATATTTCTGCCGTTTACGTCTATGTTTTTTCCTATGCTTGATGCTATGTAGTCCATGATCATTCGCAACAGACTAATCTTTGAAGTTCAAGTTGGTAATGAGCCCAAGTACCGTAATTCACGGCATATAGGACGCCCCGCATATAGGCCACAGGGGGCAAAATCGCCATTTTTGAAAGTAAAACGGCATATAGGATGCACCTCAATTTAGAGAAAATGAACGTTCACATTGTGGTATACTATAACTATGATTGTGTATGTTCTGGGGATTAAGACAATGCTCTGTCCTCCACTATCTATAGTTCTACCCCTTTCACAAACAAAAGCAAGACCGGCACCGACGAACAGCGTCCCGCTGAATTATATTCACCTCAGATGCCGAGAAGAGTGACTTCGAAGGCTTCGTATAGCCTGGATAGATACTGAGTTTGTGACCTACGCCATCGATATTTTGTCGATACTATGGATATTTTGTGTTTTAGGTATGAGACCTGCTACGATTATGGAGATATAAAGAAAGTAAAAAGAAAACTTTGTTTCATGGCGTTCAAAAGCCCATTTAATTAAAAAATGTTATTTTTTTCATATAAAAAAATGAGCCCCCCCCCTTTTGCTAAAAAAAGTAAAACATCATATGGGACACCACGGCATATAGGACGCTGAAGTCCATTTTGAACGAAAAAACGCCATATAGATCTTTATGCCGTGAGTTAGGGTACATTAAGCTATTAGGAAATCTATGGTTAAATACCACCTGGTTCTCCTTCAACTGAATGAGAAAAGTACCTGGGGAAAATATAAGCAAAAAGAAAGATACTTAGTTTCAAAGGACTTCACAAGCAACACAGAAAACAAAACTTTCTGAGTGTAAAACTTGCCATTCGGATAAAATTTATCCTCCAAATGACCTAACTGACATGTAAGAACAATGCAGGGTGAACAGGTATTGGCTTATTCGCACAAAAAGCCAGTTATTCTATTTTACTACAGTCAGGGTAGGGGATGTTTGGATGGGGGTCTGGTTACCCTGGAGACCAGAATAACATGAGTAATGGTGCAGTTAGTGTCTATACCTCTCAGCCCAGTGGTGGACTCCTCGAGGGTGGAGCACTGCACTTTCTCCGACACTTCGCTCTCGCCAGCGGCGTTGTAAGCGCGCACTGAAAACGAGTAGAGCGTGTCGCTTTGCAGGTCGTCGTGGATGAGACACACCGCGTTGTGCGCCACTGGTCCGCGGCCCAGATTCCGCTCCTCGCCAGGTGTTTTGAACAGCATGATACTCTGTGAAGCAAGGCAAACACAATTTGAACAAAATTTACATTTGGGAGCAAAAATAATAATCTGAAAGCTTAAAAATATATAGAACTTTTGCCAAAAGCAATGTCACAATCCCAGCTGCATCACCAAATATTCCAAATACAAGTACCTGAAAAGTATCCCCCCCCCCCTTGATCCTGATTATCCTCATGCTAAATTTCACGAATTTCTAGGAGAACGCATGTTTCTAGCAAAATAGCTTTCGCTTCGCCTAACTGTTTTGAATTGGGGAATCGCCAAAATAAATTAACAGCGTGCCTCCCCCAACAAAAAACAAACAAACATGCTAAAAATAATAAACACGTACTCACACACACACACACACGCACACAAGTGGTCCATATATGCACGAAATTTTATCCCGCCCTAATTTTAAGAGTTGTAACCTATAATCAAATTTTACAGACGGACGGACAAACGTCAAAAGTGGTGATTTGTGAAAGTGGTCACTACGAATAGTCTCCACTGCATGTCTTTTTGTGAAATTTGACATGGCCATCATCTAGTGTCATAACAGATAAGTACTTGGTTATTTGAGAAGGTTTCGCAAAGATTTCAAAAATTTTATGTCTCCATTATACAAAAATATAAATAAAACTGCCATTTCAAGCACTGCCATTTCAAATATTGATGACTTGGCCAAAAAATAATACTTTTAAAATCACTTTCTCCTTCGACAAAAATTTTAAAAGCTTTTCAATATGCTTTTGGTTTGCTTTTGTCCTTCACAGACAAAACAGCTTTGCTACTTATTGTATGAAACGGCATCCCCCCTCTTACTCACCAAGAATTCATATGAACATTCAGTGTATTTAAAATGACCAGGCAAGATTTTGCATCTACGCTCTTATAAAACCAACACACGCATTTCACTGTGCTCAGCGCATTTGGCGTATGCAAATAATGTGTAAATAAAGGGAGTTTATTTTATTTTAAACGTTGTAGGTGGCGCTGTTTTATTTTGCCTCGGCCTTGCCTGGCCTTCTGGAGCCAGCCAAGTGGGTTTGCAGATAACGGCTAAACCCTTTGGCTTTGCTCCAGATAGAAGGGGAGCAGCCTCGAAGACAAAAAGAACACACGTTGTGCTAATCGCTTGCATTTTTCGCTCGCAGCATTTGCTTTTTCTTGCGCTTTTGCCTAAATTTTTTGCCAGCATGGATACTGATCAAACTGATCCAACAATATCGGATTTACTGCAACGGGGAAAAAACCAGCACCTTACGAAATCTACGATTGAGACACTTGTAAGGGAAGAGTTTCTCTCTGTGGACACAATGGTGCACATTGACACCACAGTGCTGAAAGCCCTTAAACTTTCAATCGGGAAGCAAAAAGCTCTACAAGCAGCCATTAGAGCCCTGAAGGAAGGCAAGGCAGCAGAGAAACCTGCCAACGCTGGCATGGATTCAGCCAGCTCTGCACCCACACCGTTGGAGCAAGTGCGCCAGATTTGCCAGTGACTCTCAGGATTCAGACTTCGTAAAATTCTCTTTAACAAGGTGGTCGCCAGGCACAAAAGTTAGTCGCCCGGCGCAATTTTTTGCAAAATTTGTCTAGCCCGCCTCACATGAAAAAACAACAACAAAATGGTGTTTAAAATAATCAACAGCATTTACCTGAAAATACTCAGAAAAAAGTTAGTCGCCACGCGGACGACCAACTCGAACAAGTTGGTCGCCCTATCCAAAAGTTGGTCGCCACGGGCGACCGGGAAAGCTCATCCCTGGACTCTGGCTACTTTGCCAAGACCGGACGACGCAACTCTCTTCTACTGGAATCGCTGAAGGACAAACCGTCAGAAGACGACACGTGGCTAACTGGCAAATAACCAGATAACTCAAACTTACAAATTCTGTTTGTCCAAGATTTTGTGGCTCTTTCCTCAAGGTCCAGAGACAGGAGTGGATGTTATCGACCTCAGCTGAGGGCAGCCTGACACTTGTCCCAAATATGAAACGGGTACAGCCAGAACAAACTACGCTACAACAGTGGGTCACAATAGGATTTTTGACGTGATGAACAGAGAGGGGCTGTTCCTCTCACAAGACGATAAAGATCGGTACCATCTGTATGCAACAAAGTGTGCGGATATGTGTGAACATCCTCTACCACGATGCATGCAATACGACTTTGAGTATCGCCAACGCGTGCAGGCGGGCCAACTTCGATGGGGTGATGACGACACCTGTCTGATGGGGGTTTGCATTTTTTCGCACTGCTTCGACAGCCACTCTAAGAGATCTAATACCCGCCAAAAAAACCCACCACCGTGTACGACGCAACCGGAGCGGAAGTTTGCCGGAATTTCAACTCTAGGAAAGGCTGCCAACCATCCCAACCATCGAGCTGTAAAATCTCACATGTATGCACATCATTTATGTAACACACAGTGTGGCTGTTGGCAGATGCAAGAGGCTAGAGATAATTCTGCTGCGGCCCTTACGCGCTGTATTTCTTGATGAAAATCACTGTTTTTTTTGTTCGTGTTTGATCATGAAAATGAAAACAAAGGGGACAAGATTGTCCATGGACAATGCCACAGCTCACAAATGCTGATGTCAGGATCTACGATAACGAAGTATAACCTTTAATGCCCGCTGCCTTTAATCAAAATGTTAAGACAATAAGGCTACATTACTATCTTTTAAACTAGAAACTCATTTCGCTAGCGAAATGTTAAACACTTGACAAGAATTAAAACGCACAAATACTTCCTTCAATGGGTTATTTCTTGAATAATATATTGCAAACAACACAGCTTGAATACGTCTTATAAGCCGAGTGGTGTTTGGTTTTTGTTGACTTAAGGTTTTATTAACTGGTCAGGCATTCGCCGTGTTATCTATTTACGCAGTGAGAGCTCGCACAAAGCTGAACAACTGTGTGTTCTGTGCTGCGCGTTAAATGCACCGCATTCACTCGTAAAAATACACTCTTTTCACATGGCCTTCTAAACAAGAAAACGAAATCGAAGGCGAAAATAAGAAGTGTCATGCACACGTTCATATCAAGTTCTACCTAAGTCCCAAGTTTCGTGGTCCGTTACATAGGGCCCGTAGTGCCAGTGGAAGAGATTACACAAGAAATCCAATTACTGTCAAGAAAAACCAGAAAATATTTAGGAAATACACATGGCCCCAACCCTTACAATATATAATTCGCAGACAGAATCGCCTAGAAAACATTAACAAGTCCCAATTTGGTCAATTTTTGAACGATTTCAACAATAATACGAAAAGGCACATCTGCAATATATATATACATTTCAACTGTATGGGGTTTCAGAAGAATGTTCTTTGTAGATTAAGAGAACTGTCGCGGACAAAACTCAACTTCTATGCTAAGTGAATGCATATATTTTATCAATTTCTAACAACTCATATTTTGCTCCATTTTTGGCCGATTTCAACAATAATACGAAAAGGCACATCTGCAATATACATATATTTCCACTATGCAAGGCAACAAAAGCATGTGCCTTTGTAGCTTTGTCGCGGACAAAACTCCATCTATATACTAAGTGAACGCATAAATTTTGTCAAGTTTTAACAAGTCCTAATTTGGTCAATTTTGGCCAATTTCAACAATAATACGCAAAGGCATATCTGCAATATATACATTTCCACTATGCAAGGTAACAAAAGCATGTACCTAATAGCTTTTGAGAACTGTCGAAGACAAAACTGTATCTCTATACTAATTGAACGCATAAATTTAACAAGTCCTAATTTGGTCAGCTTTTGGTCGATTTCAACACTAATATGAAAAGGCGCATCTGTAATATATATATTTTCACTGTACAGGGTACCAAAGTAATACACCATATCGTTGCGGAGAACTGGCGCGGACAAACTCTACAAAAAATGTTGACGGACAGATGGACAGACGGTAACTTATTAGGCCCCTCCCCTTTCAGGGGTTGAGGCCTAAAAAAAGATACCAACGACTGCTCGCACAATTTCATATAGTCCTTGCAAGCCAAAGGTTTGTCAAGTGCTAAAAGATGCATAAACGTTTTCTTTGATGCCGTATCTTAAAGGGAACTTTGTAGCACTGTGAGTTACAGGCGGGTGGACAGGGACTGTTGTTAGGAAGTTTCTGTTGCTAGGAAGTTTCCAGGGCATCCATCTTAAATTCTTTGTAATCTGAAACTTTCTGTATCAGATGACCTCAAAATCAACATTAGAGGTGCCAAAAAGTTGTCTCATAACGTATTTTACTTTGCGAGTGCAACCATTTTCGAGATATTTAGCTTTAAAAACTTCATGATGTCACAAGATGCCATGATGAAGGAAGGTCGCTGGGGCATTACCTGAAGCCCCTGACGCTGTTGCTGAGGGGTTGCGTAGTATACTCGGTACTCGTCAACGACGTCACACTGTTGATCTGGGGAGCACAGTACTAGTACCACACTATGTACTGAGCGAGAGCATTTCTCAACGTCTATTTTTGGTCTTGACGGAACTGCAAATTAAGCAGCATGTTATGTATCGGGTTTGAACAAAAGAGAATTCTCGTTTCATTAGGTTATGCATTGCGTACTTTTTCAAAAATACAAATGTGTTCAACCTAGAACGGCCAGTGCACATAAAACATACGAGTACAGACTTATATCACACATTTTCAATCGACATCGATTTAGTTTCTTGTTTTCAGGGGTCGTTCTCGGGCTAGTCGAAATTGACGGAAAGTTTTGAGCCCTGAAATTTGTGATGTATTTTCGTGATAACAAAAGGACCAACTGTATTATGTATAATACATATCCATATAATATAAAAATAAAGTGAACAAAAAAATTATTGCAGAATTATTGCGGTCGTTACAATTAGGTTTTACCGCAGTCTTTTTTATCTGGGTCTGGAAAACTTGAAATACAAGATTTTAACTAATGAAAAAAATAATGTCCGACTGACCCAAGGAATATAACTTGAAGTCGATACGACTTCCCGTCATCGAGATATTGTGCACATAAGATCTTGTTCAAAATATATGCACATTTTACGTGATGACGTCATATGACGTTTTCTTCTGTTCTACTCGCGACACTATGTGACAGAATCTTTTGGATCTTCTAAGTAACAATCCCACCAAATTTGAACTTTCTCCGATATTGAGCGGCTGAGAAATTTTGCACAAAAGATTTTGACGTAATGACATCATAGGCCGTTCTTAATTTCTCTACAACCGTCAAAAACTGACCGACCCGACTGACTCAAGGAATACCCACATGAACTTTGAAGTCCATGCGACTTACCGTTATCGAGATATCTTGTTCACAATATATCAGTATTTTGGTGTGTGTGTATGTGACGTCACAGGCCGCACTCGTTCGTTTTAGTCGCGACAAAATTTGATAGAACCTTTCAGACCTAGCAACTTGAACTTTCTCCGATGTTCAGGGGCTGAAAAATTTCTAACCCAAAATTTCAACGTAATGACGTCATACGCCTACCCTTATACAGTAACATGCGTCAAAAGCTGAGAGAACCGTCCGACCTACCCAAGAAATAAACAGACCAAGTTTAAAGTTGATTCGACTTTTCGTTCTCGAGATATCTTGCGCACATTTTGTTCATAACAGACTGATACACACACACGAACACTCTCTCAGAGCGAACAAACACTTACGTCTCCCCTTGGTCTGGGAGCCATAATAACTACAGATCGCGCATTATATCGCATGCTGACACTCCCACACGTGTTCTTAAATCCAACACTAAGATTGCCACAAGACCGTGATATCAGATCTCTAAGCACTGCATGCAGCGATGGCAAGTCTATTTTTTTTTTCAAATAAGGAAGCGGAAGAATTGCCTTGGGCATGGGTTACCCGACAAGTTGGAAGTTAGTTAATTCACATAATTACCTTAAAAGTGGCAATACTTTCACAGTATACAAAACTGAGTGGGAGTATCATACAAAACAGGTTCTCAAGCAGTCATCATCATGAATTTTTTGTTCAGGTTAATTACGCAGCAGATGATGCACAGAGCATACTTATTTCACTTATTTATTTATTTAGTCATTTTTTTATTATTTTCATCATTATATTCGTTGCTATTATTTTGCTTCAAGTTATTTCCACAAATGAACTAAATGGGCCCATAAATCAAGCCCTGCCCTGCCAAAAGAGGTTTCAAGCTGCCAGAACAACAGACATTATGACCCGCGTGTACGACAGCGTTTAAATAGCACTGGGAAGTTTATAAAAAAATCTAAATATAGCACAACTGTTTTCAGAACAGCAGGTTTTATTGACTTATTTTATCACCGACCTGGGGGGTTGTTTTCGCAAACATAGTGTTGACACTTCGTGTGACAGAGAACTACGAAGATTAACGCAGTGTTACAACGCCTTCGTACAAGAACCACAGCCGAGAAAAGGACAGTGTAGTTCTACAATGTACTCGTTCAAGCGCTTCGTCTCATATTTTATTGGGACAATTCTCTGGCGAATTGAGTCGACTTACAAATGTCAAAAGTTACAACATCACGGCAACCGTTGTAGCTCTGGGAGGGAGGGGGACTCACGTACCAACTGTTACCACGCGTGTCCATGGCTTTTTAAAAAGACCCCTGAACGCGGAATGCTAATTTTGAAAAAAAAAACACCCTTTTTAAACCAAACGCGAGTCCAGTTCTGAAAGAACCCCTTTTTCAAACGCGGAGTTCAGAATGAAAATTACCCCCCCCCTTTAAAAAAACTGGCATTCCACGCGGACCGCGTTTTTTTTAGGGGGGGGGGGGGCAAGCACGTTAACTCATATTATTATGATACCAAGTTTCCCGCCCCCTCCGAGACACTTCCTATGAATACAACACACCACTGTTATTAAAACCGAAGAGGAATCATACAGAGCGTTCTGACGATGCACTGAGTAAGACTGACAGCTTCTTCACGCATCGGGCATCCGTATTTTAAATACTTGAGTAAGCCCCTTTTCACACCCATGCCATTCCGAAAACACTAGCTTTACAAACAACGAAATGTTTGAGTTGAGAAAGTACCTGACAAGTATGTGATGTCTCGGATGATGGCCCTGACCTTGCGCAGGTCGAGTACTTTGTGATGGAGAGTCGTGGACGGCGGTGAGGACGATCTGGCCGTACTTTTGGCTTCGTCTATACATTTTTTCGCTCTGTAAATCAAGGCAAGCCCGTGTCGTTTAAGGCAATATTTTTTTCATTCGTAAACGATCACAGTTCCGGGAAAAAGCAGTACAGAAATCAAATACGGGCAACGCTGGTTTATTAAGGGTAGTAACTGACCGCAATGGTTGTGTAGGAGCTATGGATAACTCTTGCTAGGATAAACAACTACGCTGCTGATACTACTACTAGCCTTTGCTTCTCGTTCCGAATGCTACTTAAAGAATTAAAAGGCTACTTTCGTCTTTTGTAATCTTGTCATTGAAGACAGACCTGTGGTGTATACATTTCGCCAACTGCAAAAAAATACTCAGATTTGTTTCGTTGACTGACTCTCGGTTGCAGACGATGAGGTTTTGAATGGTGCTGCTCTGCTCTTCATTCGCTTCGATCTGAACAAAATCAATCAAACAATTTCAAAACTAACAACTTAAACATCATGTCGTAAAAAAAAGCTAGAGCAGTGTGCAAGCCCACATACTTTCCACAGGCCCCCATCAGTTAAACACGGCCATCAATAGTCAATCAAGAGCTGAAATTTTCCAAGTCCAGCTGGTCCATTTTCCTTGGACGAACCTGGCCTATTTGCAATACCGATCTGTGTTTGTTCCCATAGAAGCTACACACCAAGTTTCATTAAAATCCTTGCAGGAGTTTTTCAGTTATAGTGTTAACAAGCTCTTGATGACAGACCGACCGACAGACCGACAGACACGCGGTCGATCGCATATATTCCCTATGGTGAATAAATTAAGCCCGATATCTCCGCTATCTTTCCGTAAAGACAACTCATCAGCTCACAAATCCACAACGAGACCATGGACAAAGCACATCGTTATACCACGACCCGCTCATTCTTTTGCGGGCAATGTAGCGCTTACATTCTAATTTTCAAGAAGGCTAGCACATGGACCACACTTTTAAGTAAGTCGTGCATCAATAGCCGACGGGAACAGCATCACACCTGTTGAAGAAGCGACGTTCTCTTGGACCTCTCTTCGTATTCCAGATCGGAGAGGAAGAGATCACGTTTGGACGAGATCTCAGAGATGAGGCTATCACATTGTTGTGTTATCTGCTGTCTCCGCTCCGTGCAGCTCTCCTGACACCGTAAAACGACATGCGTTAACACACACCCAACTTGTCCCGCGACAGGCCTTCATCAGGGCAAAGCCGCCAATTTAGAACTGCAAAATCTGTCATTTTATTCAATATAAATGTAATGCCCAGCCATATTCCTGCAGGCAAATCGGTGTTTATTCACGTGCAAAAAGTTTCGTACATGGTAGGAGATTTACAATTAAAACATTTATTGGATTATTGGCTGAAACACATGTCCTACAAATAAATAACATTTTCGTTAACCAAAGGGATATCTTGACGTATGTTTTTGCATCGGTTCAACTGTTATTACTTGAAAGAAGGACATGGCAAGTTGAATTATAAAGCAACGAAGTGGCACCTGAACGGCCTGCAGGCTTCTCTGATGCTCCTGGCCTTGCTCTGTCAACTGTCCCTGACTTCTTTGTAAATTACAGAGATCCCTCTCAAGCAAAGTCTTTTGGATAAACGAAACATATGAAATTGCTTGAGGTTTCAATGTATAAAACAACTGTAAACTAAACCACTGTGAACCCATACAACATTTTATAAATATCAAAACGACCCGAAGAAACCCTCAGGAGCAGCAGCACTTGTCGTAATTGTCTTAATTCACATGTACACAATGCCGTCTTACTTCACATATACACAGAAATCTGCACTCATAGGGACGATGGATGAAAATCAAACTACCGTACTGGGTCTGCCCTGCGGTCTGAAAACCGAGTCTAGGCCCAAACCCCCCCGACCGAAACCCCCCCCCCGGCCCTAACCCCCCCCCCCGTCAAAACCCCCCCGACTAAAACCCCCCGACGGCCTTAACCCCCCGACCCAAAACCCCCCCGTTCTCAAAGAAAATGTGTAATGATAATATGTTCTGGCGCCTCTTTTCGCACTCGTACGAAACATAGCGATTTGCTAGAATTTTTTGTTTTACGTACAAATGCCCTTGGTACAATATCTTTGGATTCCCTTTAGCAGATGTGATGTATTCCATGATGGTAGCGTGATTTTTCGCAGCCATCTGGGTCACTAAATTACCCATTCAAGTGAATCACAATGGATATAAGTTACATCTACCGCAAGAGAAAATGTAATTTGTAAATTCGACTGATCTCGCAACCGGCATATGGTCTCTTCAATAGGCATTTGAAGTGTAATTAACAACGTGGATATATCGCAATTACAAAATATAAAATAGACCTGAGAACCGGGGGGTTTTGGGTCGGGGGGTTTAGGCCGCCGGGGGGTTTTAGTCGGGGGGGGGGGGTTTGACGGGGGGGGGGGTTAGGGCCCGGGGGGTTTCGGTCGGGGGGGTTTGGGCCTGTTCCCCTGAAAACCTACAGCAAGTGAACCGTGAGCATAGTTTTGCACCTTGTAGAAATCCGCCGCCTCTTTTAGGCTCAGTATCTTGTGGCCGCGGTGCCCATCACGCTCATCAGCACACAGCAGACAGCACAGCTCCTCACACTTGTCACAGAATATGCTCACTTTTAAACTATGCAGCGTGCACTTCGGTTCTGGCGGCAACTCAGGTTTGTCAGTTCTTTCAAAACACAAAGGCAATTTTTAATTTATTTTTATTTATTTATTTATTTTGTCTGTTCATTCACTGTTACAGACGGGACACACATTAATTATGATAACCTGCCTAACTCTTAACCCAACAAGCCCCATAATCTAAACATTTAAGTTGTGCTTTTTTCATTAAAGCTTCATGCCATTAAGAGGTTCACATGTATGCTAACCTCAAAAATCTTTTTTTGTTTTTTAAACATAAATTAACCGCTTTCGCAACTCATCAACAAAACAGAGTCACACAAATTGAAGACTTTAATACTGGGTGCGGTACCTTGTGGGATTAACCAAGACATGGCGGATAAAAGGATGTCTACTGGGATGAGACAGCCTCAGGCATCGCTCACAATATGACACGTTGCAATCGAGACACGATTTCTTCGCCTACGACAGACAGGACAAAACCCTTGTACCAGGACCGTAATGCAGTATAACAGCCGTTATACATTTAGTAAATGATAACACAACATTGGCGGATGGACTGATCCGAAAACAACCCTCCTACAGTCTGAAGCTTGAATGGCGAGTGCGAAGAGTGCGTAAGCCTAGAGGAAGGCATTTGGATCAGTGCAAACGCAAGTGTGGTTTTATTATTATTATTATTCCATGATTTTTGGTACTTATTTCTAATCTGTTGTGAATCGACACTTTTACTTCCTCTTCGATGTTTTCTGTCGCGTAGTTACGTTGTTATGGCGATCATGTACTGACTGCCAAGCATCTTGTATCTGCTCACAAACGAAAACGGTCTAGTTTTCTATACGAGTTTAATGCTTAGCAAAAACTGTGCGCCTTATCCAAGGAATAACTACACCAACTTTGAAGTCGATCCGACTTTCCACTGTTGAGATATTTTGCTTAACAACACACAAATTTTTTGCCTAATAATACCTGACAGAATCTTTCGGATCTATAAAGCAACGTTCCAACCAAGTTTCAACTTTCTCTGATGCCCAACGGCTGAGAAATCTTACAAACAAGTAATGACGTCATACACCTTTCTTAATTAAGCAACACCCATCACAAGTTGACAGAACCGTCCGGCTGACCCAAGGAATACCCATATAAAATTTGAAGTCGAGACGAATTTCCATTATCGAGATATTTTGCACACAAGATCTTGTTAAAAATATATACATATTTTACGCGATGACATCATATGCCGTACTCGTTCGTTCTGTTCGCGACAAAATTTGAAAGAATCTTTCGGACCTACCAAGCAACAACCCCACCAAGTCTGAACTCTCTCCGATGGTCAGCGGATGAGACATTTTGCACACAAGATTTTTATGCAGTGACGTCACACGCCTTCTCTAATGACGCAACAAGCGTCAAAAGTTGACAGAACCGTCCAACCCAAACAAAGACTAAACAGACCAAGTTTGAAATCGATCCAGCTTTTTCGTCTTCCTGAAAACAACATTTTGTACACAAGAGACGGCCACACACATACACACACACGAATACAATATGCTTCCCTTTGGTCGGGGGAGACATAATTAACTGTACGCTGGTTACATACACATATGTCACTTGCAATAATATCTAGTTAGAAACGGTGCAGACTGGACCCAATACGGCTGCACACTATACGTCTCCGTTTAGTCAGGGAGACATAATTAAAATAGAAAACATCGTATTATTTAAAATAAGAATTCTGAAGCAAATAAGAAAGCAGATATTTTTTGGCAGGTATTCTGGAATAGGTTACCGATACAATGAATGTCACAGCAATCGAAACTTTTTCATTATTTCATCATTTTAGTTTGCAGACTATATAAATATATTATTTTCTGCCTTAGAAAAATATGAAACAAAAATGAAAATACAAATAATTTCTTTTTAAAAATGCAAACTTTCGATAGGTTATTCAATACCGGACTACAGACATTTTGATAAACAGCAAATGTCAATTCAATTTCCCAATATTTTTATTTTCCTTTCACCAAAATATAAGAATTTACATTGTTCAACTTATTTTCACCCAAAGAAATAAGAAAAATGAAACATTATTGATTTATCCGACATTTGAATTGTCTACTCAAAAAATCTAATTTCTCATTTGCTTCAAATTCTTATTTCAAATTATACGGTGTTGCAAACAATTATTTAACCTACTAAATCATCACTTCACGCATTCTCAACCAATCAAATACCTTAAAAGGATTCCCGTCGCACAGCTGGCACGGTATATCGTCGGTGCCGCACAGCTCTCCCGCTATCTCCACGGCATTACTCACGGGATTCCGATACCTAAAACAGGACGTATTGAAGGGTATTCACCTCAACGCACCTTTTGCACATCTTTTCACGACATATTGAAGTGTCCCCTTCCAAACTCAACAGATCCGTATACTCCACCTTTCATGAATGCAGGGCTGTTTCTGCAAAATCGTGAAATTGCGGGCAATCTCGCACCTGTTTCACTGAAGCGCGGGATTTGGAATCAATATATATATATACATATATATATATATATTTTTACATATATATATATATATATATATATATATATATATATATATATATATATATATATATATAGTAGACTCAGTTCATGTGCATGCTGTTATTTTATTAAAGTTAGAACAATCAATGTCTTGTCTTCAAAGTTTTATCAAACACACAATGCATATATACGTCTGAATTAAGTAAAAACATCCACGATATCCTCTCACACCAGTGTGGGAAAAAGTAATATTCGTAAAAACAGGACAGTTAAATACGTTATTTATTTTTATAATTTCAAAATCCCGCACTACTCTCACAATTGTGCAGGATTTTTCGAGAAGTGCGGGATCCGGCCTATGCTATCTTCGGCGCAGTGTGGGATTTTTTCAAAAAGCACGGAATTCCCGCGCATCCCGCGCAGCAGATGCAGCCCTGCAAATCGAATACATAGTCAAAGATGCGTGGTTGGGACATGCGGCATAAGGCCCCACCCACACAAGTTCCCTACTGGACCAAACTGTCATACTCCGACGGGACTTTGTAAACACTTGTCTCACAAGAACGAAATTCCAGAGACAAGGCGACCGGTCCCGTTAAGGGCGCAAACGGAAGCAGCGCAAACAGTTAAGTGGAGAGCAGGATATCCGGCACCAAGAACCAGAGATACAGCTCGGTTTTAGAGGGTCCCTTCTTCCGATATGTGTAGGTACAGTCGTCCACTCCTTGGACTCCGTCGATGCGACTCAAGCCTTTTCGCGGATGTGACAAGCAAACGGCGAGCCGTGTCGTCAGTCAGGACTGCACTCCAGGGCGGGACTGTCTTATCGTCTCGACCTGTCGAGTGTGACCACCAAGTGAGGACTCCACTCTAGTGCGGGACAGCCGTGTCGTCTCGACTTGTCGCGTGTGACCACCAAGGCAGGACTCCACTCTAGTGCGGGACTGTCGTGTCGTCTCGACCTGTCGCGTGTGACCACCAGGTCAGGACTGCACTCTAGGGCGGGACTGTCGTGTCGTCTCGACCTGTCGCGTGTGACCACCAAGGCAGGACTCCACTCTAGTGCGGGACTGTCGTGTCGTCTCGACTTGTCGCGTGTGACCACCAGGTCAGGACTGCACTCTAGGGCGGGACTGTCGTGTCGTCTCGACCTGTCCGGTGTGACCACCAAGTTAGGACTCCACTCTAGGGCGGGACTGTCGTGTCGTCTCGACCTGTCCGGTGTCACCACCAAGTTAGGACTCCACTCTAGGGCGGGACTGCTGTGTCGTCTCAACCTGTCGCGTGTGACCACCAAGTCAGGACTCGACTCTAGCGTGAGACTGCACATGTTCATGCTAGACTGGTTCAGTGTTCTTCTGACAGTGTCCGAGGTGGAGACCAATTACCGCTGGGACTTAACGCCTACAATCATCGGGTAACAAACACTCCACGGGATAACCTGCGAGTTTATGGTCTTGACAGGGCGCGGCTTCTATTTGCAGAAACGATCCCATATCGAAACCATTATTCTCCATTCTGGCAATGTTGCGTTCGGTGTCCAGACCTTTACTCATTTTCCAACCTTGCAATGCCCGTATATATTATATGGTAGGTATTCACACGTTCACGTATGACAGAGGCCATACAGTTGCAGTAAATAACACTTGACAAGCCTTTGGCTTGCAAGGGTTATATGAATTTGTGCGAGCAAAATTCGTCCTTTTTTTTTCTTGACACTTTTTCCGATTTTTTGTGTCTTCTTCTTCTCTGACACTATGGGCCCTACGACCATGAACTTGGGACTTATGAAGAGCTTGATATGAACATGTGCATGTCACTTTTTATTTTTCGTCTTTGATTTCGTTTTCTTTGTTAAAATGCCATGTGAAAAGAGTGTATTTTTTGCAAGTAAATGCGTAGCATTTAACCACATCACACAGAGTTGCTCAGTGAGCTTTGTGCGAGCTCTCACTGCGTAAATAGATAACGCGGCGTATGCTAGATCAGTCAATAAAACCTTAAGTCAACAGAAACCAAACACTACTCGGCTTATAAGACGTATTAAAGCTGTGTTGTTTGCAATATATTATTCAAGAAATAACTCATTGAAGGAAGTATTTGTGCGTTTTAATTTTTGTCAAGTGTTTAACATTTCGCTAGCGAAGTGAGGTTCTAGTTTACCATTTATGTCAGGCTCACACAGCACACAAATTGGTCCCATCTTTGCATGTCGTTTAGACTGGGACAAGCACTCCCAATACGATGAAACCTTGGCTCAGACACAGCACTGCTCAAACGACTAACGGGAGCAGTAAGATATCAACTCGGCAGTCGCAAAACGCACAGTCAGTCAACGGCTGACAGCTGAGCACCACAAGTGTGGGGGGGGGGGGGGGGGGGGTGGGGAAGAGCATCTTTTGTTATACTTCACACAGTGAACACTTCGCAGGCCCAACGATCACAAAATGCTAGACATCACAGAACACACAAAATGTCCGTAATATCACAGAACTAAGGGGTTAGACATTTGTATCTGAATATGCAAAGAGTAAATGTGATGATCTCTGACCAGATCGTACAACGCATCGCAACGTTTGCCACTACGGCGTCATCGAGACAGGGCGCAGAATCCAGAAATATGAAATACTAGCACGGCTGGCAAATCCCCCACTGACCAAACAGGAACAGGGGAAGGTTTAACTAAGAACTCCAAATGTACACCCAGTCTATGCAGTAGTTCTTGGGCCACTCACATTCTTGCCACGTTTGACTATAACCATTGAAAAAAAACTACTGGCAAAGATAAACGTTGTTTCGCCCAACCCGCAATCCATCTTGAATTTGGTGGGTTGCGGCTGTATCTCGTGACGATTCACAATAGGAAGGATTTTTCTTCGCGACAACCGTCATCGATGACTTCCGTCACCCCCGCCCCCCCCCCCCTACCCCCACTCCGTGGACCTGTCTGACCAGATCCGCGACACTCGTTCCCCAATCTGACATTTGGAAGCTACAGAATATACACAGACAAATTTACCCTGCTACTACCACTTCGTAACGCCAGTCGGACGATCAACACAGTAAAGAAGAGGTGGGCGGAAGTTTCCAAGTCTTGCAATCATGCGAGGTTAACAGCCTCTTTTCGAAACTGCACCGGTTCCAGAAACAAACCAGTACCCAGACTGGCCAGTGTTTTTCAAACAAAAATGTACATGTTTACACCTGCCTATATTACTGTGCCCCTACAACGGTGGAGAGAAAAAGATTGACCAAGAAAGGGACAAGCCTCACTGCATCACAGATCTGGTCGACATCGGCCTGGAAATCGCCACGTATAAAAAAAATCCGTCACTCAGGCATCTACAGTATCCCATATCTTGGTCGAAATCGGCCTTCTAGTTTCTGGAAAATCAGAGCGGACAGACAAACACAACGGATGTACAGCACAAAAACAATTATGTTTCCCCAAGGGAATGAATGACGTAAGACTAGGAAAGATTTGTACGAAAAAAAAAAACATTTATTCTGTTCGCCAAATCACAAAACATTCTGAATCTAAGAAATTAAATCATATTCCGGTGGACAACCTTGATTCATATCAGCAAAGAGCTTAACTACTAAAGCGCAGAAATGCAGAAATGAGCGAAGCATCAGACTGCAAGCCCCGTAACAGCAATGAACTTTGTTTCATGGTAACTACGCACAAACTTTGCCACAGGTAGCCAGCCATACAAGCAACTACTAACCTGTCAATGATGTTCTCAAGCGTTATGACCCTGGGTAGACTATCAACCCCGCCATTGACAAAGGCCGAGTCCCTGCAGACAGGGCATCGCACGAAGTTGTTGTCGAAGAGCCGCTCAGCGCAGGGAGAGCGGCAGAGCACGTGGGCACAGGGCAAGATGACGGGGTGATGCAGAAACTCCAAGCAGATCGGGCACTGAAGCTCACCTACTATTGTCTCCATCTTTGCAATTATACCTTATCCTTCTATGTTTTCAAACAATAACTCACCAATGTTTTCGTGTATTTTATACAAACCCTAAGCCCAATAAACTTAAACAAATGTTGCGCCTGGAAAAAGTTGATTTTTCGCTTACTCTATGTACTTCTTTATGTACAGTTGTGCGCACTGTTGAGCAGGAGCTCTTGCGCTAGTATCTATGTTGCTATACTCTGTGAACTCGTAAAACTCCGAAGCAGCCTTTTTATTATTTACGCACTTGATTGAAACAAAGAAATGGTGCGCATTTTGAAAGAAGTGGGAGTTTGTTCTGGCAAGTATTCAACTCAGAAAGCAGGTAAACGTTGCCGCTTTACCCTTCTCTCTTATATTCCATCTCCATTACTTTTTTATCACAAACAAGGACATTAGAAAGTCTCAAACACAATAGCAACAGTGGCAGGATGAGGCTTTGCGAGACGAATTCTGGTTAAAGCCTAATATTTGCACAATTTTGCCGCTTTTTTTTTAAACTGATGCCATGATGCGCATATTTAATGCATACAGGGAGGGAACTACTTGTTCTGTAAAGACGTAAAAATACAGGGCAGGCCGTAAGAAAACTGACAAAGAAAACAAACAGGATTGTCCATGGACAATGCCCCAGCTCACGAATGCTGATGTCAAGATTTATGATTTATGATGTATAACCTGTACAAGATGTATAACCTGTAAGGAAAATTTCCAGAGAGTAAGGCTACGTACGTGGCGTCAGCCAAGCTTTTAATGCAAAAATGGTTTTATCGCCAATATATCCGCCAATTTTGGCAAGTTACCATAAAAAAAGTAATAGCCACCTTTTAGTCACCAAAACCTAATCACAGATCCTAATCGAGAGTCTTTTATATAGAAGACACACACTACCTTTCATTGAAATCAACCCAGCACTTCTTCAGATATGGTATTCACAAGGTACATTTTCTTCATTCACATCCCTAAAACTTCAAAGTCCCATGGTGACCTTGAAAGTGGAGTCAAGGTCATCAAAACATAATGAGGTCGAGAACCTTTAATATAGAAGCCACACACTATGTTTCTGAAATCCACCCAGGACTTCTTGCGATATTGTGTTCACAAAGTACATTTTCTTCATTCACATCCCTAAAAATTCAAAGTCATTCGGTGACCTTCAAAGTGGGGTCAAAGTCACCAAAACCTAATCAGGTCGAGAACCTTTTATATAGAAGCCACACACCACGTTTGATTGAAATCCACCCAGGACTTCTTGAGATATGGTGCTCACAAGGTAATTTTCTTGATTTATATACCTAAAATTTCTAAGTCCCATGGTGACCTTCAAAGTGGGGTCAAGGTCACCAAAACCTAATCAAATCGAGAAGATTTTATGTAGAAGCCACACACTAAGTTTGATTGAAATCCACCCAGGACTTCCTGAGATATGGTGTTCACAGGGTACATTTTCTTCATTCACATCCCTAAAATTTCTAAGTCCCATGGTGACTTTCAAAGTGGGGTCAAGGTCACCAAAACCTAATCAGGTCGAGAAATTTTTATATAGAAGCCACACACCACGTTTTACTGAAATCTACCCAGGACTTCCTGTGATATAGTGTTTACAAAGTACATTTTCTTGGTTTATATCCCTAAAATTCCTAAACCCTATGGTGATCTTCAAAGTGGGGTCAAGGTCACCAAAACCTAATCAGGTCGAGAAATTTTTATATAGAAGCCACACACCACGTTTTACTGAAATCTACCCAGGACTTCTTGTGATATAGTGTTTACAAAGTACATTTTCTTGGTTTATATCCCTAAAATTCCTAAACCCTATGGTGATCTTCAAAGTGGGGTCAAGGTCACCAAAACCTAATCAGGTCGAGAAATTTTTATATAGAAGCCACACACCACGTTTTACTGAAATCTACCCAGGACTTCCTGTGATATAGTGTTTACAAAGTACATTTTCTTGGTTTATATCCCTAAAATTCCTAAACGCTATGGTGATCTTCAAAGTGGGGTCAAGTCACCAAAACCTAATCAGGTCGAGAAATTTTTATATAGAAGCCACACACCACGTTTTACTGAAATCTACCCAGGACTTCCTGTGATATAGTGTTTACAAAGTACATTTTCTTGGTTTATATCCCTAAAATTCCTAAACGCTATGGTGATCTTCAAAGTGGGGTCAAGTCACCAAAACCTAGCAGGTCGAGATCTTTCATATGGAAGCCACACAACAAGTTTGATTGAAATCCACCCAGGACTTCCTGAGATGTGGTGTTCACAAGGTACATTTTCTTCATTCACATCTCTAAAATTTGTAAGTCCCATAGTGACCTTCAATTGGGGTCAAGGTCACCAAAACCTAATCAGGTCGAGAAATTTTTGTATAGAAGCCACACACTAAGTTTGATTGAAATCCACCCAGGACTTCTTGAGATATGGTGTTCACAAGCTTTTGTGCGCGGACGGACGGACGAACCAAATCCTATATCCCCTTCGCCAACAAAGTTGGGCGAGAAGATAATAACAAACGTCTGTACGACATCAGTTTTCCAGCGTTTATTTAACGTTGCACCCGTTGATAAGACCTCGTAGAAAGTGGTTTCTTGCTTGCGACTAAAAGAAACGTCTATACAAAGCCGATGTCTATTCAATGTTGCGCCAACAACAACGATCAGATGTTAATCTGCGACCGGGCTGGCTTCGTGATCAGGAGTGGTATTCTGCTCTGTCCTTATTTTTAAGGATGTACTTATTGAAAAATAAGGATAAAAAAGCTATTCTGCTGTATCCTCAAACTTAACAAAGTCTTTTAAAAATAAGGATAAAAATTAAGGATGAACCATCTAATCTCAAGAATAAGGACGACCTTAAATAGAAGGACAGAGCAGAATACCACTCCAGAAATCGACTATAAATCGACGTAAGAATACTTACTTAATTTTTACGTCTTCAGTGTCGTGTTTTAAAGATCCCAAGGGTAATTTCCATTGGTAGTGACAACAGTCTAGTTTATTTATTTTTTATTTGTTCATATTTTATGATTATTATTAATTTATTTATTTTTGGCTTTATTTTCAAAAGAGGTTAAAATTTATTTCTAAATACGAATGTTATACTTCTTTTGTTTCTTTCATTTTGCCATTTCGGGTTTCATTAACTGCCAAAAATAAAAACTCTAAAAAAAAATTAAAAATTAAACGCTCCTATACGCGAAGAGCGATCCCTTCATTTGTTATAAGAATGTTACAACATGATATAACAGCAATGTTTATGACGTTATGATTTAAACATTTTGACGTTTCATCAGCAACGGGTATTCGATGAAAATGGAAGTCTACATAGAAAAAAATCCGGGTACAGTAAAAATGGGGGGGGGGGGGGGGGGGAGTTGGGTTCTTTTTTTGTGCATTTGCCTAAATTTTTTGAGACGTCGGTGTTTTTATGCCTGCACAAGCCGTCAAGTTTCCCAAATTTATTCTACGTTGCATCAAAGACGTTGACTAAGAATTGGAAAAAGTGGGATTGTAGCCAAAGAAAAAGCATGGCACGTCTAAACAGCGTTTTATCCAGCAGAGGTTAACGACGTTGCGCAGTGCTGCCACGCCAAATTTAAAAAAAGGTTCCAAAATTGCTTTAAAAAGATTCATTAAAGGATAAAAAAAGGATTCTGAATACTTATGTTCCAGAAAATATACACAATAATGTGCAACGTAATACGCCCTTAATAACGTCAAACATACCTTTCCAAGTTGAAACAAGTAAGTATTTGTGAAACACGAGCAGGTCCCAACCGCCCCCAAATTCAAAGGGGTATAAACTCAATTTTTAAAACTGACCTTCAGGTTAAGCATTATAGACTGAAGCAAAAGGATATTCTAAATTAGGGGTCGGACAATGCTCTCTCCAACTATTAACAGATTCGACTGGAGATATAGCGTGTACAAACATATTTCTCTAAAACCCCAGTTATCGCCCATTTGCGTCAACTTGACCACTTCCGGATGACCGACTCTGACTAAAGTACCAAAAGACACATCTACATGTCGAGATCTTTCAGTTGAGCCTATTCTAAATGTTCTACGACTAACAGAACCGAAGATATAGCGTGTGCAAACATCATTTCCCTAAAACCCTAATTACCGCACATTTTGGTCAATTTGACCACTTCCGAGTGACCGAATCTGACTAAAGTACAAAAAGGCACATCTGCATGTCGAGACCTTTCATTTGAGCCTATTTTTTCAATGTTCTACGACTAATAGAACCGAAGATACAGCGTGTACAAGCTTATTTCCCTAAAACGCCAATTTGACCAATTTGACGACTTCCGGATGACCAAATTTGACCAAAGTACCGACGGACAGACGGAGGGACAGACAAACCAAACCTATAGGCCCCAATCCGAAGGGTTGGGGCCTAATAAATCTCTTACTGTTGCGTGCTGCTGTAAAAACATGCACTCTGTTTCATTCATGTTATGAATGTTACTCAAGACCATAAAGATTGACACTAACAGTTAATTAAGAGAAGATAAAATTAGAACAAAGGTCCAAGTAAATAGAGGTAAACAGAGGTCCAAAAATGTACTTAGAAGAAAGGGGTACAACTTAATTGAGCAGAAAAAATGGTAAACGCCTAAGAGTATTCATAAAAGAGGGCTGAACATCAGTAAAAAAAGGTTAAAAAGAGCTTGTTTAGACAATTTAGTGCCAAAAAAGGATAAAAACAGGTTAAAATGGCGGCAACATAAAAAACGTTAAACTTTTTAAAAAAGGTTAGAGTGGCAGCACTGCGCTGCGTAAATGTTGCTCCCTAGTCGCGATAGATCACAACTAAATTACAACCAGATTTAATTTTGCAAAAGTGTATTTTTTCGAGCAACATCAGCGTCTATACACCGTTGCTCATCCAATATTTATTCAGAGAAGTTATCAATCAAAATCACATTACAACTAGATTTAATGTTGTGATTTGGCTGGGTCACGCAACATCGATTGACCTTTTATCGACGTCAGAATGTTTACTGCATACTGAATATAGCATTCAAAAGCTGTCTTACTTTGAGTTTTGTGATAACTGGCAACTTGGCACGATAAGATTTTTAAATACAGACGAATCACTTAATGGGATACCGGATAAACGCATAAACCGCTTAATCGCATAGAATTTCGAAATCTCAAACCATTTCTATTGATAATGGTATCCCGACAAAAGGCCTAGCGACAAAACGCCTCGCGACAAAACGCCCCGCGACAAAACGCCTCGCGACAATACGCCTGAAAAACATAACAACTGAGCTTGGTCTTATCAATGTTTGTTTTTTATATTGTCTACCTTTTGCTCCTCACCCCCTCGCCCCAACCCCTTTAACGGGCCGCTTTCCTCAGACATTAAGGATTAAAAATGACTGTAATGCGTTCAGAAACGGGGGTACATACAATTTGACCAACCTCAATTTGACGAACCTCAATTTGACCAACTGCAATTTGACCAACCGCTTAATGAAAAAAACTGACATTTGACCAACTTCCAGTTTTAGATAATTTCAAAGAAGTGCTCATTCGCATCAAAGAGACGTTGTGCTAATCCACTGTCTGTCCTTGAGTGTCATAAGGTTTAATTTCAGGCGCCCCGTTAATCTCCGTAATCCGGCGTTATACAAGGCGTTATACAAACAAACCCAGACCTGGTGGAAGCTTTAGTGTCATCTCAGGTACGTTTCTTTTACGTAGTTTTAGTATAAATACCGGGATTTCTCAACCAGTAATTAAACCAAATTTGTCTGCTATTTCAAGAAGATCAACTGAACTGCAATTTCAACAGCAACGATTGCCGAGATGGAAATGTTGACAACCAATCGTGGTGGTCTGAAACTGTATTTGGATGGTCACACGTATGTGAAACAAGCGATAGTTGTATGTGAATTTTTGAGAGGATGTGAGATAACTACCATCCCGGTAGTTTTGGACAGTACCTTTAATTGCAGTGTTATAACTGTTTAAATATTGTTTTTGTGATTGCTAATGTTTTACTGATAAGTGGTACCAAAAACAACAAATGATGAAGTTGGTCAAATGTCCGTTTTTTCATTAAGAGGTTGGTCAAAATGCGGTTGGTCAAATTTCGGTTGGTAAAATTACGGTTGGTCAAATATCCTACAATGAGACATTTAAGGTAGCCGTTAACTTGTGTGAGCGGGGCAACCCGGAGATATGTTGACAGTTTAGTCTAGTCAAGGCTCATACTGTGGACATAATATTCCATAAACAGGCCATCGCCAGCAATTGTCAACAAAGATGACGGTATCCCGACAGAAGGTCGTGCGGCAAAAAGTCGACGTCAAAGAGTCGAGCGACATAAGGTCGAAACTGGCATTTGCGACAAAAGGTCGAAATATTTTTATTCGTTTTTTTCTGTATCATTGAGGGTTGTGGGAGAACAAACATTTTGAAAATTAGACATCAATAAATTAAAATAAACACTCAAGAATCTTCTGAAATTCGCTGAAATCATCAGCGTACTTAACAACTATGCTCAGTTAACAAAACAGCCGACAAAACGGGGAAGGTACCAGGGGTTTCCGAAAAAAGCCCAGGGCTTCTATTTGGAAACTGGCCAACTTCAGGCGCTCATTTAAAAACCAAATAGAAGCCTCGAGGCTTCTATTAGGGAACAGTTTCCTAATTAGAGCCCTGGGGCATCTATTTTTAGATGAGAGGAGGGGTTGTTGATAAGTTTTTATTGAAAAAAAAAAAAAATTACCATCAATCTTTTATTAAAGCGCTACATGCTGCAGATACCCGCACAAAAAATAACAAAACACACAAAACAACAGTAACTAAAAAAATCTGGTAAAGTATCCTGTGTAAAACACGAAGCACAGGATTAAGCAACGACGTAGAACATGTCTAGGGGTTTACCTCACATCAAAGGATTAAGTGCACCGTGTCTACATTGCGAGTAAACACGAGTTCTAAAAAGACTTGCAGGGAAGGAGGGGTAACATCACGCCGCCCGTTTCAGTACTCAGCCCGTTATATTTCCAGTGATACTCCGGAGTAAAGGTAGCAGTGGGGGGGGGGGGGGGGGAGGTCTGTTCGCCATGTGCGAAACACAGGATTAAGCAACGACGCAGAACATGTCTAGGGGCTGCCCCGGTATCCGGACATAACGGAGAAGACCAAAATGGCGACAAGTGCAACCCCGAACAAAACGGCGACGGAGTTTTTATTAAGTTTATTCTTTAAAACGGCTATTAAAAAGAAACCAAAAAGTAACAACTTTGCCAGAACAGTTCATTTAACTATCAGTGGTAAACAAATTTGGGCACAGTGCAGTGTTTCTCCCCGTTTCATTACTACCTTTCACTGGTGTGGATTCGTATGTAATAACAGCATTTCACATAACCGATACAGATAAGGATTAGCTCATTAAGACGATTAAAACATAGGTCTTTCATTGCTGATAATCCGAAGTCCTTTTAAAGGCATTTTTACTTTGCCTATTATTAATGTGTATTCACAGGCAATAACGGATTAGTGGGCACGGTCGCTAAATACAATTGTCTTTCAAAATGTACCTATTTATCCACCCCCCCCCCCCCCCACGATGGATTACCGTATAATTGCAATTAGGAATATATGAGGAAATAAGTGTTAAATTATCCATTTAATTTTGCCCTTAAAATTTAATTATTGGTTCAAATTATACTTATCTTCAAGTAGAAATGAACCGATTCATCTGGCAACACTATTCTTTGTATTTTGATTTTCAACACTAAGTTATTAATCTTCGTCGCCGTTTTGTCCGAGGTTACACCTGTCGCCGCTTTGGCGTTCGCCGTTTTGGTCTTCTCCATTTTGGCCGTCGCCGTTATGGCCGTCGTCGTTTTGGTTTTGTCCGGGATTCGACTGCCTCATATCAAAGGATTAAGTGCACCGTGTCTGCATTGCGAGTAAACACGAGTTCTAAAAAGACTTGCAGGGAAGGAGAGGGGCTTTTTTAGGAAACGATTTTTTTTCAGGTCTTTATTTGAACTCCAAATAGAAGTCCCGGGGCTTCTATTGGGAAACAGCTTCCTAACTAGAGCAGTGTGCATAGCCAACATATTCCCCACAGGCCCCCCATCAGCTAAACACGGCCATCAAGTCAATCAAGAGCTGAAATTTTCCAAGTCTAGTTGGTGCATTTTCCTTAGACGAACCTGGCCCATTTACAATACCGATCTCTGTTTGTTCCCATGGAAGCTACATTCCAGGTTTCATTAAAATCCTTGCAGTTGTTCTTGAGATATCGTGTAAACAAACTCATTCCGATGCTGAATAATTTCCAGGCTTTGGTAAATTTCAAAGTGCATGTGGCTCTTTTTCCTTGGGCCAACCTAACCCATTGATAATACCGATCCTTGTTAGTGCCCACAGACAATACACACCGAGTTTCATTGAAATCTTTACAGTTGTTCCTGAGATATCGTGTTAACAAACTTATTCCGATACTGAATAATTTCCAGAATTTGATAAATTTCAAAGTGCATTTGGCTCTTTTTCCTTGGGCCAACCTAACCCATTGACAATACAGATCCTTGGTAGTGCGCACAGAATATACACACCAAGTTTCATTAAATTCCTTGCAGTTGTTCGTGAGATATCGTGTTAACAATAGTCAATCAAGAGCTGAAATTTTCTAAGTCCAGCTGGTCCATTTTCCTTGGACGAACCAGGCCCATTTGCAATACCGATCTGTGTTTGTTGCCATAGAAGCTGTAAGCCAAGTTTCATGAAAATCCTTGCAGCAGTTTTTAAGTTATCGTGTTAACAAGGTCACACAATAGTCAATCGAGAGCTGAAATTTTCTAAGTCCAGCTGGTCCATTTTCCTTGGATGAACCTGGCCCATTTACAATACCGATCTGTGTTTGCTCCCATAGAGGGCACATGCCAAGTTTCATGAAAATCCTTGCAGCAGTTTTTAAGTTATCGGGTTAACAAGGTCACACAATAGTCAATGAAGAGCAGAAATTTTCTAAGTCCAGCTGGTCCATTTTCCTTGGACGAACCTGGCCCATTTACAAAACCGATCTGTGTTTGCTCCCATAGAAGCTACATACCAAGTTTCATGAAAATCCTTGCAGCAGTTTTTAAGTTATCGTGTTAACAAGCTCTTGATGACAGACCGACCGACCGACACGCGGTCGATCGCATATATTCCCGACAGGTTCTACCTGTGGGGAATAAATAAGAGCCCCGAGGGTTTTATAGGGGGGGGGGGGGGCTTCTTTTCGGCAACTCCCGATAGGGCGGGGGATGTTGGAGGTGGTGGTGATGTCACATACTTTCTTAATGTTCTGCATGAGTTTAATGTTTAACAAAAACCGTGCGACTTATCCAAAGAATAACTACACCAAGTTTGAAGTCCGTCTGACTGCCCGATATCAAGATACTTTACTTAACAACAGATAATTTTTACGTAACGATGCTTTTCTTAATTTCAATACACACATCAAAAGTTTAAAGAGCCGTCCGACCGATCTAAGGAATACCCACCCTGTTCAACTGATATGCATATTTTACGTGATGGCGTCATTTTCCGTTTTCGTTCGTTCTTCTCTCGACAAAATTTGACAATATCGGACCGATCAAGCAATAGTCCCATCAATTTTCAACTTCCTTTGATGCTCAGCGGTTGAAAAATCTTACACACAATATCTTATCGTATTGACGGCATACACCTCTCTTAATTTCGTCACATCCGTCAAAAGTTAACAGAATGTCTGACTGACCCAAGGAATACCCACATAAAATTTGAAGTCAACACGACTTTCCCTTAGCGGGAGATCTTGCACACAAGATCTTGTTCACATTAAATATATACATATTTTGCGTGATGAGTCATTCATTCTACTCGCGACCAAACATGATAGAATCTTTGGGACCTACCGAGCAACAGTCCCACCAAGTTCGAACTTTCTCCGATTTTCAACGGCTGAGAAGTTTCACACACAAGATTTTTACGTAATGACGTCATATGCGTTAGCTAATAATGTAACGCTCGTCAAAAGTTGAAATAACCGTCCTACTGACCCATCGAATAAACAAATCAAGTTTGAAGTTGATCCGACTTTTCGTTCTAGAGGTATCCTGTACACAGCTTTTTCTTCACAACATACAGTCAATGGACATAATTGTTCGTCATTTTACAAAATGGCGGCACATTGGTATTGTTTTCATTCTGAATTCAATATCCTCTGGTAATGCGATAGAAAATTGTCTTACCTTAATATTTGGTCAAATTGCCCTTCATTTTTATTACTTCCGAAATACGATCGGGAATAGTAGCGTACAAACTTTGAATTCGGGTTTGTGGTGTGTTTTCCCAGATGTGTCTGATTTCAGCCCTTGGCTCTGTCTGGTTGTGTATTCGATTTACGGCTTCTTGTAGCTTTCTTTTGATGTATAACCACATATTTTCTATTATATTTAAATCTGGGGAATGTGCTGTCCACTCTGTCGTATTGATATTGTTTTCCATTACAAAATTTTGTACAATTCGAGCCCTGTGAATCGGTGCATTGTCATCCATAAATACATAATTGTTTTGAGGGAAATGCTGTGCAATTACTGGCCAAAGGTTTTCGTCTAGTATATCTATGTATTTTTGACATTTATTATACCTTCAACTTTGGTAATTGTTCCTACCCCTTGATAGGTAACACATCCCCAGACCATTAAACTAATTCTGTGACGAGGTGTAGGGCACACGAGTTGGGGGTTTACTTTCCGTCGCCTTTTTTCCAAACATAAATACGGTTATCACTTCCCAAAAATATTTGACTTTCATCACTAAAAATCCAATTTTTCTACTGTCCCGCAACTGACCAATGTTTTCTTTCTTTGCACCATTTAATTCTTTTTTCTTGTTGAGATCTGTAACTGAGCATTGCTTTTTGCTGGACCTCCGTTGATACCCTAAACTATTAATATTTCTTCTGATAGTTCTAGTACAAAATTTATGTGATTTTTGTTCATTAAATACACCAGTTATGTCCACCAAAGTTTGTCTTCTATTTGCTTTAATGATCCGGGAAAGTTCGTTTTTGTCTCTTTCAGTAAATAATTTTTTTCCTTCCTCTCCCAGTACGATTTTCAACACCTTTTTCTTTTTCAATTTTTTTCAAAATACTACAAATTGTAGTCCGAGGTATATTAAAAATTTTTGCCAATTCTGAAGTGTTTCTGTTGCGTTTATAACTTTCTACAATTTTTTCTTTCAGTTCAGTTCCATATTCCCTCCTACCGGAAGCCATCTTTATATGCTATAATTTTACATGTAAAATCAAAACAACTTGTCACAATACTTATAATAACGTAATCTGCATTGATTTTACTATGGATACAGTCACTCATGACGTAACAATTACGTTGTCAAGTATTAAAATACAACGCCCTAATATAGAACACACGCGGTGCCCAACGCGAACTCGTACAAGGTGACGAACAATTTTGTCCATTGACTGTACTGAAATACACACACGCAGACACACAGAACGTACTAACACTATCTCTCCCCTTGGTCGGGGAGACATAATTATGCATCTGACAATAAGCCCAATCACACTTTGGGCGTTTCGAATAAAATGGGCAAGAATTTTGAGTTTCGACTGCGGAGGAACCGGGTAAAAAATGAAACAAATGATAGAAAAATATAGAAGAAATATGCCAAAAACAGATCATACTCGGAACATAAAAGAAATCGAAACTTAATTTTTAATTAACTTTTAATTAATTTTTAAAATAGCATACGGGTTGTTAAACACGCGATTGCTCTTTGGTGGAAGAAAAATTTTGACATTTAGGCGAAATCTTTCGATCAGTTCTTTCATTTTTACCCGACTGGTTTTTAATCGAAACGCATAATTTTTGTGCATTTTATTCGGAACGCTCAAAGTGTGATTCGGCTTATTATCTGAGTATATATTTTACAGGTGAACTAAAGTTTGGTCTCTTGAATTCGGACACATGACATTTAAAACGGTAGTCCTAGATGACTCTTGCGGTCTTCCTATGACAGCAAGATAGAAAGGGTCCGCTGGGACTATTAAAACGGAAACACACATTTGACAGGTGACTGCGGAAGAAAACTTTTCTGCACTTTAACGAAACATAAAATTTATGCGGCCGACTAAAATTGTGGCTGATTTGCAAAAAGGGTACTCGTATAAAACATTCAGCACATATTAAATAACAGAAACTGTAAAGCAGAGCAAGTACCTCAGAAGATATGAAGTTGACTCCTATTAGCGGAACAGTAGAAGACTTCGTAGCTTTGGCAGAGGGATACACAAGTAATTTAAAGAAGAGCCTCCCGCTTAGTCCTAGATGACTCTTGCTTCCCAGCAAGAGTCATAGTTCCTATAATATAACTTGTCATTGATCTCAATTTTTCAATCTCGGCGCACGACTGGGGCCAAAGGCGTTATTTTAGAAATAACCCAATTATAAATTATGGCGCACAATTTTTATGGTCAAATAACAATTTTGTAATGAGAAAAATAGATGTTTTCTTCAGATCAGAATAAAGAATTTCCCATTATCGCCCACAACAACAATGAATCTGCAGTTGTAAATCCACTCTTTAAAAACCACTCTTTAAGAAAAGGCATGCCACTCCGAACCTCGGTGTCCTGGAACATGCGCCGAAAGATCTAGAGCCGCAAAAATTGAGATCAATGGTGATTTCTATTACAGGAACTGTGACCCTTTCTGACCTAAGAAGACAGAAAGGGTCCACTGGGACTACCTCCCGCTAACTCGGGTACTGCTTGGTAAATAATCCGGCTTTATCGTTCGTTATTTTGTTAACGAAAGACTGAGGTTTAAGGTCATGCCACGTCGATGACAACACCATGTTACATTAACTATACTTTCAAGTTTGATATACAAAACAGTGTCATCTTTTTCTCCAAAAGCAAGCTCGTTTGTTTTGCTTTTTTTTTTTGGCAAAAAAAAAAAAAGCTATTCGCAGCACTGTGATGCAATATCAGAAATGTACTGCACTTTTTGCGTTGCTGTTTACCAGCTAACCTCTTTAACAGTTCGTTCTGTTACGCATCATATCGTTTTACTCTGTAGACTCAGTGCAGATTCTGCGGAAATTATACAGTAGACTTCTTTGTATATCCATCCGCTCTGTGTTTATACATAACAGATAGATCCTATCAGAGGTCAGCTGTTTTATAACAGCGGCACTTTCCACTATCAAGAAGCATCAGTATGAAGGCCACGCTAAGATTAGTTCCTCGAATTATCTGTTCCTCGAAGATGTTTTGTTGCAAGGCTGTTTAGAGAAGAAAAACCCATGTAAATTTTCTGAAAAATACACAACCTATTATTAAAATTATGAATCAGTTTCAGTGAATAGCAATGAAAATGAGAAAAAGTAGACAAAACACTATCTTTTCAAATTAAAGAAAAACGAAGAAATGAACGGTTTCCTACATTTCCATGTTTGGGCAAACACTAAGGGTTGTGTTGTGGTAGAACCATAATACATTCATTCTTTCTCAAGCTTCCAAACGCAACCATTGTCCATACACTTGTTTAGGATGGTAAAATGAGCAGGGCGACAATGAATGCTTTTCAAGGCACTACAAAGAAAATTTAAATGAATACTTATCATATTTATTTCAAATTGCTTCCGACGATGCGAAAAATTAAAATCTTAGTAAACAATAAATTAAACAGCACTTTACTATGATACCTGCTTTAAGTATAGGCCAATGCACAACAGCACAAGTGTACCCAAACAGGTCAAATGTTTTTATTAGCCAGTCAATGTCGTTTTGTTTATGTGAAAGAAAACAAACGTTTCCCCAAACCACCACCCCTTTTCCATTGCTACATCCTCTTTCAGTTTAGGAAGTTTTTTTGGCAATTTTATACTATTTCAAAATTATCGTACTTTTGACTTTCTAACTATATATGAATATACATCTGGTGTACCCAAAAGTCGGGGCACGTAATACCTTTTCTAAAAGGGGAGGCACGTAAACTGAGTTGCGGGTATCTTAATCCTAATTTCTATATACATACAGCTACAGGTGTGGCAATAGTAGATGGATAACCAGGCCTCTGGATATAATTTCTGGATAAGACCACCCCCTCCCATGGTAACTGTTCTGTATGCGAGGCATTCACGTAGAAGCATTTTATAAAATTAAATAAACGCTAAGTTGCCGAAATGTTTTATTTACAGTTGAACATTTTATGTAATTATCCAATGAAGAAAT
Organism: Protula sp. h YS-2021; assembly: GCA_949752745.1. Taxonomy (NCBI): domain Eukaryota; kingdom Metazoa; phylum Annelida; class Polychaeta; order Sabellida; family Serpulidae; genus Protula; species Protula sp. h YS-2021. Next base: position 51,430,503 of record OX457026.1, on the reverse strand, counting down.
ACAAAATCTATAAGTATACTAGGCAGAATATATCAATTAAATTGTCTGAAAACTGCAGAATTTTCAGTTTTTCCACTTTTTTCTCTATATTATCGCTATTACTGCGACCCGACGTTCTCACACTTGAATACTGACACGATTATAAACTTAATCCATGACTGCGACTTATACTTAACAGACATGGAAATGAAGCTCGAAGTAGCTATAAGAGACAACGAATAAGGACATTAATTCCTTCAGTGATATCTAAACCATAACTTTTAACTTGCAACTTAGTTCAGATATGTTATAAGCATTTAAAAGCAAAAGATAAATCCAAAATTCTCCTTTTTTATATTTACCGTACAGAATTACAGCAGCTGAAATGACGATTAACTGCAAACACTGCAAATTACAGCAACGTTATCAGCACTTTAACTTAACCTAACTACAACCAGCTATCAAACAAATAAATAACCATTAAATATAGCAAAATATCTTAACTCACGACATTTAACTAAAAGTTAGTCCTCGAAACTGGACTTCTTTGGCGATCTTACAGAACGACCTGATCGCGACTACCGACACTAGAAATTTAGTTTTTGCTTTAACAGGTGAAACCGGATGTGAAGCATTGGCAGAAGGCTCTGTAATTTTAACTGCCACAGTTTTTCGGCTAGAAACAGCAGGTTCCTCTTTTGACGTCATGGTTTCGCCATATATGAGTGGCGCTATGCTACATGGAATAGCTGTATAATCTACTGTCAGGCTGTTAAACGGTTGATATTTGAGGAGTACTATTGCTCTTGATAGGTTTTTTCTTCAACCGAATGTTGTGAGCGACGGTTTTGGTCAACGTGTCTTCCCGAGATTGAATTGTCAACCTAAACTTCATACATTAACGCTCCAATTTTTCGCGAAATAACTGCAAATGTCCATTTTCGTCCTTTTGTCGATAGTTCCTCACAATCACTTCACCCACACTAAAAGAACGGTGCTGAAATTTGTCTTTGTTGTTTACAAATCCGGCCTCGTTTTGATTTTACGTCATAGGAATAACGATGCCGGGGTCTCGTTGGTTAGTGCGTTTTAGTTAAGCGATATATCAGTAGAAATTTGGCTGCTTTCTCGTGCATGGGACGAAGCTCGTGTTTCATGGATCTGAGACTAGATTTGAGACTCTGAACTATACTCTCTGCTAAACCCTTTCGCAAGGGTTTAAAAGGGATCGTAGTTTTGTGGATAATTCCATGGAGTTTAAGAAATTTCTAGAAGGCTTCTGAATGGAATGTGGAACCATTGTCGGTACAGATAACAGCACAAATTCCGTAGGCGCTAAACAGTTCTTGAAGTACTTTGACAGTTTCCGGTGCAGTGCTTTTTCCATGATCCTTGCGTCTGGCCATCAGGAGTGTGCATCGACTATTATGATGAACATGTGGCCTTGAAATGGTCCTGCGAAATCAATATGGATCTTTTTCCATGGATGACTTGGCCATTCCCAGGGGCGACCTGTAGCTCTTGTTGGAGTTTTGCTTACCTCTGCCTAACTCCAGTTTGTGCACATTTCGATATCTCTGTCGATATTGGGCCACCAAATGTACGATTTAGCCAATTTTTTCATTTTAACCATACCGGGATGGGCCCTATGGAGTTCTTGCAGGAAGGTTCTCTGGACGTTTTCCGGAATAACAACTCTGTTTCCAATCCGCAGACACTGTTATGAAATGGATAATTCTGATTCGTGAGAATGATAAGGGGAAGGATTTTCTTCAACTTTTGTGGGCCAGCCATTCCTTAAAAATTTGTAAATTTGTGAAAACAATACCTGGTCTTTTGATGTTGCCTGGGAAATTTACTTGAATGAAATCGGGAAGTTGTCGAGTAGGGCAGCGTAGAATATAGCTCTTTCTTATGATGAATTTTTCTGGATTACCGGAAGGGGTAGTCTAGTTAAACCGTCAGCGTTGGCGTGTTCACTTGTCTATCGGTATTCAATTTCATAATTATAGTCAATAAGGAAAATGGCATACCTTTGTATCCGTTGTTGAATTGCATTTCTTGGGATTGAAGATAGAAACCAAAACTTTGAAGTCGGTAACCAGAGAAAAGTTTTCGGCAAACAGGTACATGTTGAATTTCTTAATGCTTCAAACAATGCTGAGGGCCTCTCGATCGATTTGAGAATAATTTTGTTCAGCTTTTGACAGTGTCCGGGATGTAAAACTAATGGGGCGTTTGCTTTGATCTGGGTGGATGGATGAAATAACACCAGAAGTACTTTTTGATGCCGTTTCGCATACGTCTGTCTATAGCCATTTCTGAATTTTGTGGAGTGTAATGGATGTAGTATTGTAGACAAGTATGGTAGGAAGCTCTCAATCGTAGACAATGGGTAAGAATCAACTTTGAGCTGTGGATTGACAGTGACCTTAAAATTGCCACACATTCTGACAGAAAAGTCTTTCTTCAGAATTGGGACAACGGGTGCAGCCCAATCACTCCATTTTACCGGTGAAAGGATTTCTTTACTCACCATGTTGTCCAATTCCTTGTCGACCTTGTCCCTTATTGCAAATGGGACTTGTCTGGGTTTGCAAAATTTAGAGGTACGCTGGCTCCTTTCTTAGGTCCAACATCGCAGTTATTCCTTTCTGCTCACCTAAGTCTTTGCTAAAACACTCACTGTACTTTTCCAGAAGATGGACTAATTTCCTCTTACCTTGAAGAATATACAGCCGCAAACAATGTTCCTTACCTTCGTGTTCCGCCGGAACATTCACGTATCACCCTAGACTTACACATTCTGCAGTATAGGTCTTCAAAACAACATATGTTCTCCGCAGTCAAAATTTACCAAGATGGTAATCCCTTTCGATATTATCGAAATCACAGATGCCATTTTGATAACAAGCTCCATTTTGATAACTTTACCGTTTATTTTAGGACTGATCGTAATGGATGCACATTTCTTCTCGATAGTGTTGCTTACATCGCAAACAACTTCCGTACTGCAGAGATTTGAACAGGAAGTGCTGTCGCCATTAGATTCCTCACCTTCAGTGGTCACTTTCTCGTCGTCAAAACAGAAAACTTTCTTTTTTGGTTTTCGCTTCTTAAACTGATCTGTTCCAGTCTTTTTGCCTTCAGAAGATGACCTACCGAATTTCTTCACCTTGCATCTTCTCTTAATGTGACCTCTCTTACCGCAGTGATGGTATTTCTCGTCCTTAAAACGGCAATCCTCGGGATCATGGTCATTCCTACCACACATGAAGCAACGGTTTCTAGCTATCATCTGCAAAATTGTGAGCACTTGCCGATGCTCTTTGAATCTCTGATACATCCCTCATAACCATTTCGATGGCGATGGCTGTCTCTTTGGCCTTCTGGTAGGTCAAATTCTTCTCCGACAACAATCTTTTCAGAACATTTTCGTTCTTTAGACCACATACTAGCTGATCTCTGAAATGTTCTACCAGACGCTCGCCGAATTCACAATGCTCACTCAACTTCTGGAAGACACTCACTTAATCTGTCACCGACTCACTTGTCTGTTGTTGACGCTTGTAGAACCGGTATCTCTCTGTTGGGCTTGAGGCTAAGATACTCGTGCAGTAAGTCATCAATTTGCTCGAACGTCTTTGTCGATGGCTTGTCTGGTGAACACAGGCTATGTAGCAAGGAAGAGGTTTTTCCGCCAATCAGACTAGGAGTTACAGCAACTTTTTTCTCATCAGCCACGTTGTTGGCAATTAAATACTGCTCTAGCCTCTCTTTGTACAGCTCCCAGACACCAGCAGTCTCGTCAAAGGGCTCCAGTGATCCGACCAGTAATGCCATAATCCAGCAGTCAACTTTGACAAACACTCACTTTTCCGTTCTCTTCGGCACTATCCTCTGCGTCTTACTTCTCCACCAGATCTTCATAACCTCCTTGGTACACCGCAACACAATTTGCTCGTTGTCATTTGTTCTGTTTGCGTGTTGGTCACGCGGAAACACTTCATAACATTAAATAGACGCTAAGTTACCAACATGTTTTATTTACAATCGGAAGCAACTCGTACTGGCTACACATATACACAATAGTAACCGACCAATCTCTGACAGAACTTGTTGAGTGTTGGTCTATCTAGAAAAGTCATGACTTTTCTAGATGATGACCCCCTGAGCGATAATAGAGATTTTTGCATATTTTTTCCCTTTGAGACAATTCTGAGGAACTTTACTTTTTTGATAATTCTAAACATTTTTTGGTTTTGGGGCCTCCTTTGTGATAATAGAGATTTTTGCACATTTATCCGTTTCAGACAATTCTGAGGAACTTTCATTTTTTTTGCCCTTGGAATCCCCCTCCACTGCTGAGGTTGAGATTTATGCATATATGCACGTTTCACGCAATTCTGAACCGTTTTGATTTTGGGACCTCCACTAAGGCGGGAAATTGAGATTTTGGATATTTACACGTTTCAGGCAATTCTGAACATTTTTAGTTTTGGGACCCCAACCCCCCACCATCCTCCATGGATCTATGGTATATAAGGCAGGCATGCCAACTTCAACAGCGCATAACTTCTAAACTACTTACCAATTTCAACCATTCTTTTAGCAAGGTGTTTGGCAGAATTTTATCCTTAATGTGCACTGAGAGTACACTGAATGTTACATGTGATGAACATTGATACAGTGCATATGATGTTTGAGAAGGAATTCAGACTTTGTTTTGAAGTAAATAAAAAATTCACGAGTAAAAGAATTGACATTATTCTGTCTCCTTAAGATCAAGCTGTGGTGAAGGATCATTTTAAATCTTTAAGTGAATATAGATATTTGAAAAATGTTTGAAGATCATTAAAGTTTATATGTATAAACTGGAGTGCACAGTATACTGTTTTAGCTGGGGATTTTGATCTCTAAATTGTTAAAATATTCGTATTTTTATGTCAATTAATGTTTTTTTATGCGAATAACCGGTTTCATTTCAAGTTTATAGAGCGACGTGGGAAGACTACGAAGCAAATACTCACTTTAAATCCTGAATCTCCGGGGCATTTGCAGGAAATGGTAAGTTATGCAAACTACTGAAACAAAACAAACATGTTGTAACATATTCCTAAGTGAAAAGTTTGTTAAAAGACCAAGATGCGTTTTGTTTACTTCACCCAGTGACATATAGATGTAAAAGACAACGTTTCATTACCTGTGGCATTGATGACATGTTGTATGTGGACTTGGCAGATGTGACCAACATTGCAGAACATAATGAAAGCAATCACTTTCCACTAATTGTCATTTATGTCTTTTCCAAACACTTGTGGGTACGACCTATTCCAAATAAAAGTCATGCTAGTGTCATTCAAGCCTTTCAAAATATTTTTCAAGAAACAACAAGAACACCTTAAACACTGAGGTCAGATAATGGAAAAGAATTTTAAAACAGAGGGGTAAAGCAATTTCTGAAGAAAGACGGCTTTCATATATGTCACTACCAAGAATGAGACGAATGCCAGCTTTGCAGAAAGAGTTACACGTACTCTCAAAGAATGATGTATCGCTATTTCTTAAATCGGCAAACGTTTCGGTATACAGACATTTTGCAAGACCTATTTACAATTTGCAATTATTTACAATAATAATTAAAGTTCTGATGGATCCTTACCAAATGCAGTATCACTGGTAGACATTACCAAGAACATTGGCTCTTAAGTGTGGAAATAAATGTATATTGATAAATTGAAATTGAAATAAAAAAAGCCAAAACCCTACAAGTTTAACATTGGTCAACATGCTCGTATTTTAAACTGGATTACCATGTAAAGTGGATACAAGAAGTGTTCATTGTCACACATTGTTGTAAGAAGCAAGGAACACACTTGTATCGTGTTAAAGACCTCTTAGACAAAGATATTGATGGTCATTTTTAGGAAAAAGAATTACAAGCTGTTACAAAAGACATTCAATCCGTATATAAAATTGAAAAAGTTCTGAAGACACGAAAGGTGTGAAAGACTTATTTGTCAAGTGGTTAGGCTGGCCAAAGAAATTTAATAATTGGGTCAAGGAATCTGATATTCTAGCACTATGAAGCATCCGTTTACATGCCTGGTTTCTGGGCCGAACTGGTTTCTGGGAAAACGTCTTTTATGAAAGCGCCGATTGGAGGATAAGTCATTGAACCATTTTCTAATAATATTTTGTAGCTCTATGCTGCGGGTCAACCCTTACACAAAGACATGAAAGGAGTGACATTTCATCAAGATATTCCAGAGGATACTGAAAAGTGTTTCTATCCAAAACAGAACAATTCACTCACCACCGACGACCCACTGACCAACTGCCATAGTGACGAACGCATGATCAGACTGTTTAGTATTAGAAGTAGTCATAAAAATCTAAGCATTATTTCATCGTACTAATCTGTTTCATCATGGAAAGGAAATACGTAATATTAGTTCAAATATGCATTACATTATTCTCTTTAAAATCGAAGGGATAGTCAACAGATCAGTAAATTGTCTCGGTATATATATTCAGAGAAATCTTAGTTTCACACTGAGGCATATCAAGTTGCTACAAGCAAACCTCATGGTTCATTATTTATGAATTTAAAACCAAAGACAGAAGATCAGTTACGTATTTGCACAGGAATTCTACCAAATGAGATACATTACGTTTGTGTGAATAAAATAGTGTATGAAAAAGATTATAGCAGTTTGGTATGGAGTGTCAAGATGTCTAGACCAATTCCAGCAAATCAACGGTTTTTTCATTTATTAGCAGATAACAGTGCTAAACGACGTAAATCCATTTTGAAGCAAGCCACAAAAGATGAATTAGCCAGTTTGTTTGGAATATGTTTGAATATATTGCATGGACACTTACCATTGAAGTCACATATGTATAAAAAATTAAAGTGTGAACAACAAATCATTTCCCTCAGCCGTAGAAGTTGATTAATAAAAAAGTGGATGTATTGGAACAATTGCAGGAATTGTGCTTCCATTGTTAGCTGAATTGTTATTAAAATGAAGCATACATTGTAAATGGTCCTTCTTTCCTGAATCAGAATACAGAATATTATTATCAAGTCAACCTTCAAATGAAGTATTGAAGCTAAAGTGAATAAACTTTTAAGAAAGAAATGAAATTGTGAAACTGCAACGGAAATGTCTCAACTTCGTGATCGTTATTTGCGAACAATTCAGTCACAACAAAAGTCTGCTGTAACATCTGCTGCAGAAAAGTCATAACTGGTAACACTTTTAATCCATTTTCTACCTATATATCATTTGAAAGTAACAACTTCTGGCAGAACTTAAGAAGTGTGGTACGAGATGGAGAGACGAGAATGAACTTGTGTTGAAAACTTGAGGTGATATTGAAAATTCCGACATTATTGATCTACTGAAAGAAGCATTGGTTGCTACAAGAACAAGAAAACTACAAGTACCACCTCGAGGTTTGAAGCAGTTTATTCAGGAAATTGTAGATGCTAATATTCTGACAACTGGTGAAGATATCACAAAAGACATGAAATAGCGTCACCAAAGACAGTTTCCAGAGGGATGAGAAAATTTTAAACATGATTTAAAGAGTTATGTTATTTCTGTCAAGAAAATGAAACTACAACTCATATTCCGGTAAAAATAAGACCTGCAATTGCTTGTTGTCAAGGAGAAGTAACAGACAGCAGCAATGTGGACCATGCACGCAACGAACGTTATGCCAGCAGCGTACGTAACGCACGAAATGCAAGTAGTGTGAACGGCGCGCGTCAAGCACGTCGTAACGTATACACGCTTCCAGTCCGTCAACGTTCATATACAATTTAATCATCATGGAGTCAACAAATTTTTACATTACTTTGCCTAGTGATGCTAGCATGAACTATTAACCTGCTAATAAAGCCTCTGATTATCAAATACATTTGCATCGCAAGTTATATTTGAAAGGAAAATATGAAGTGGCCTTAGCTGAAATCCAATACCCACATACATGGACGACAATGAGAGAAAGAATGGACTATATCATTGATTATCGGTCATCATTAGATTATACGTTTCACGAAGTTGCTATTCCATATGGTTACCATAGATCCATATCTGAAAGATGTACTCCAGAAAATATCTATTAATGAAAATTGGTTAAACTATGATCAAATTTGACGAAGCGTTTTTTACTTTGAAAAATAATTATAAAATTGTCTTTTCTACTGGATTAGCTGAGATTTTAGCATTTATACCATAGCAGTGGTATAGACAATCTGGTCCTGCTGAACAAAGAGCAGATGTGAAATATGGATTTTATACACTTTATGTATAGTGTAGTATTTGCGAACCAAAAGTAGTTGGAGATTATTATGCTCCTTTACTACGTTCTATTTCCATTCAAGGCCATGATAGTATTATGAAAACTTATGGGGAACCTCATTACATACCTGTTAATATATCAAAATTTGACATGATAAAAATCAATATTAAGGATGACACAGATCATAATGTTACATTTTAAACTTCATTTTCGACAAAAAATGTTATGAAAGCATTATTAAAGCATATAGACACGATTCATCTACATACCGCAACCATTTCCTTCATCAAGTGAGTGGTGATTTGCCAGGATTTAAAGGTGCACGCATACAATATGGAGGTGATATTGGTTCGTTCTTGGGAGCATTAGTTCGTAAAGCTATCCCACTCATTGAGGTAGGGGCTAAAATTGTTGCACCACATTTTACAAACGCTCCAAAAGAATAACTGGTCGTGTAACTGTTAGAAGGAGAAAGCAAGTGAAAGGAACAACATCAAAAGATATATTTGTAAAATAAGAAACGCACAATGTCAAGCATACATGATCATTCTTGTGAATGTAGTCTCTTTCCATTGGAATGGTTTCGTATACCACCAACACAAACTGCTGTAGAAAAAGTTATAATGTAGACTATTAACCATTCATTGCCATCAGAGAGGTGCTCGAAAAGAATTTTATATTCCTCCTAGTACAGAAGAACATTTAGATTTAAAGAATAGTAGACTTCTGTCATATGAAGCATTGTAAAGCGTGATGGAACAGTTTGTGGTGTAGATGATAGCGTAACACCCATCAATGAATTGTTTAATGGTTTATGTTCCAATATTGAATTATTTGTAAATGATTGATTAATTTTACATAATAACAATTCCCATGATTATAACAGCATCATTTCTTACCGCATTCGGAAGTCTTAATTCTGAACGCTCCATGCATCTCATCTATAATGATACTGCCGGATCAATAAATTCTCATGCGGGGAAATTAGGCAATCATGGAAAGTATACAACAGGCTTTCATGTAAATAATGAGGTAGTGAAATAGTTGAAGCAGAAAATAATGGTTTACATAATCGTTATTGCAATAATCGTCAGAGCCGTAAGTTTACGCTTACAGGTGCCTTAAGAGTAGATTTGTTTGAAAAGGATCGTTATATTCCAATGGTATCAGCGTAAAAGATGAATACTTATTAATGGCTGTAAATGATACCTTTAAGGTAGAAGTGAGTCATGAAGTGAGAGATGCGTTTTAACCATTCGCTAAGTGAGGGCTAGTCCAGGTATTCAGCTAGGACATACAGATGAATTGATGAAAACTCCTGCCAAGTTTAACATTGCTAGAAAATATTGTGAAATTTTAGCCATTCACACTGGATTTCAATCGTTTGTAAAGATGTTTTTGGGTCAATAAGCAAACGTATCTTCATTGGAATGGTTGAAGTCTTTGCTTAAGCAATGTTGAGATATCCATGCAAATTTGAATACTTTGATATTAACCACATGCAGCTCTGTACTGATGGTAAATCAGTCCTATCCAAACCTCTTAAGGTTAACATTGATGATAGAAATATCTTAACGCTATTGGAACTTTGTACAAATCTCTTGATTAATTGAATGGTGAGAAAAGCTCCATCATAAAACGGGCAGATTGGTCTAGAGGTTATGCTTTGTTATACATGGGGATTTTCAATCCACTAGTTTATTGCTTTCGTACGACTAGTTAAGCTGTTTCCGTATGTTTCCATTTTTCCACTAATACCTTGTCACGCAAACTCCTCTGAGACGGCTAGGACTAGGAAGAATAGTTTTGGCAGAGACATAGTATAGCATGCCTAATTGGTCCAGCTCAATTTTTGGAAATTCATTAACATTTTACAAAAACGGACATTGAAATTTAAAATTAGAAAACCTTGTCACGTAAACCCCTCTGAGACTTCTAGAGCTAGGACGACCAAATTATCCAGAAATATAATTTAGGATGTGTAGTGTAGTCCAGCTTAATTTTTCTACGAAATTCATCAACATTTATTATGTAAAAATGGACATTGAAATTTTGCCACCTCTTTACTTCGCAGTTAAAGGAACTGTTATGATTATAAGCATAGGCGTATTCATCGTCGGACGCTCTTTAATGAGAGCGATTACAGTATGTGTGTGCAAGCTGGAGTTGACTGCTTTTTTTTTTAAATTGCTAGAGTGATACAAATTTGGCTCACAGATAGAGGGTGGTGAGACGTCGTGAACTCTTTTATGAGCATTTTTTATGAGCTTAGAAAATGATGCTTATATCCGACCCTTCGGGACTAAAAGACTATATGTAAGAGATACCCCGGTGACCTAGACCTCCTCGGACATGATCAAAGTCTAAAACCGGAAGCTTATTTTCGACCCCTTGGGTCCAAAAGACTATATGCAAGAGATCATTCGGTGACCTTGACCACGTTGGGCATGGTCAAATTAAAAAAAAACGGAATTTTACCATCATCTCTACAACGGTTAGAGATAGAGCGATCTTGAGCTTATTTTTGACACTTTGGGCCTACAAGACTATATGTAGGAAATAACTCGGTGACTTTGACCTCCAACACCACGGTCAAAGTGTTAAACCAAAAGTTGACCATTATCTCGAAAAATGTTAGAGATACAGCGATTTTGAGCTTATTTCCGACCCTTTGTTCCTAAAAGGCCATATATAAGATATACTTTGGTGATCTTGACCACCTCGGTCATAGTAATTGTGAAAAACCGGAATGTGACCATTATCTTGAAAACAGGTAGAGATAAATCTATTTGAGCTTACTTCGACCCTTGCAGCTTAAAAAGCGTTATGTTCCAGGTACTTCGGTGATCTTGACCACTTTGGTCATGTTCAATATAAAAATTCAGAAGTTCCAAAAACGGTTAGAGGTAGTGCGATGCTACGCTTATTTTCGACCGCTTGGGTCCAAAAGAGAAGATAAGGGAAAAGGTATCTTGGTGATCTTCACCTCCTTGTTCATGGTCAGTTCTGAATTTTAAGAGTTCAGAATCGTATTTTTTGTGGCCCTCAAGTGTATTTTTCGCTACAGGTAGCGTAAACGGTCTAGGTTTTTTTCGACTTGACCTGATTATGATGGTGATGACCATTACGTCCTCATCAAACATGAAAACCTGTCTATAGAGATAAATTTTGCAAATGCCTTGCAAAATACAGTCAATGTCATAGTCCATGCTGAATTTGACAACATTATTTAAATCAGTGCGAATCGCAGTATTCAGTTTGATTATCAATCATGAACACGAAGCAGACAGAAGCCATATTAACGTATGGTGTCATTACAAAAGACATTCCACGGAGTGTTACCTATGGATCAACTGCCAACATTACAGGAAGGGGCCTATGTCATCAACACAGGCAATTATGCTGAACCTGGTGAACATTGGGTTGCCGTGCACTTTGACAAAGTAGTGGAATATTTTGACTCTTATGGCTTTTGACTCTTAAAAAGACGTCATGAAGATTAGGTTGTAAAAGACTTTGTACAGCGACATTATAAACCACTGTTCTTGTTTAGTTTTTTTTAATTTTTAGTTAATTTTTTAAGTGATATGTTTATCTAAATGATTGGTAATGTCACACTGGTGTCATATCATTCCATCGAGTTACTGGAGAGTCAGTGGCGTGGTGTTATTTCACCCATAAACCCTTTTAATTTAAATGGATGGTCCCTGACGAGGTGTTAATTCACTCGTAAACCCCCTTTTTATTCATTCTTAAGATGGGTCCTTGGCAAGGTTTTAACGCACCCGTCAACCATGTACGTCATATATATATTATTATGTATTATAATAAAGTATTGTTTGATTAAAATAAGAGAGCTGAAAAGCATTATATGTATTTTTTAATTTAACAAAAGAAATCACAAATATTTTACGTGTGATTTTGCAACAATTTAACCAATCACAAAATATTTACAATTATTGAGAATATAAAATATTTCAAATACATATTATGCTAATTATACACATATTAGTCCACTCACAACGACTTAAATTGATAAAAGTATTATAAATGTTATCACCCCATTTATAAATGCTATGAAAACTGACACAACCTTGATCCAACTCAATTACTTACACAACAACATTTTTGATAGTGTCAATTCATTTAAATCTTTCACAGTCTTCATCACAGTCCACATATCAGACGTGTAGTCAATTTTCTTTGAACCAGGTATCAATTGCACATTTCCATTTGGTTCAAGTTAAGGTTCACGTTCTTGCCAAGCATTAAAATCTTAGCTCCAAAGTTCTGCATTGAGGGTGAGGAAATCATAGCGTCCGGAAAGCTCGTCATACCGTTGAAACTATATACAGCGTTCATCTTCACGTTCAATAACTCTCACTTTAAGTCCTTCTGAAACTTGTAGATGAAATCCTGGTATTGGAAAGGATTCAAAATAATCCTTCACCACAGGTTGATCTTTAGGAGATAGGATAATGAAAGTTCCAAAGTAACACATCGTCAGTTCACTCAAGTAATCTAGAGATAGTTGCACGTTTGAGCTCATGTAATTTATACGTTGATAACAGCTAGATTGTTTATTACATGCTGTATTGCTGTACTAACTAACACTTGCTGTATTCAATTCACTGATTCGAACAGTTTTCTTCTCAGCAGCCACTGGATAGTCACTATACTAATCATGAATTTCATCCGGGTATGCGAGATCTACCGCTAAAATATATCCTGTCACAGCATCTTCACTCATTTTCATGCAGTCCAGAGATTCTGGATCTTCTACTCATGCAAATTCTGGCAAATTCTGTGACATACTCCACTCATAGAGATCGCTGACATCAAAATACATGATATAGTTTGTTGACACATCACATCATAGTCTGGAATGTTGGGGTTGTTGGCTTTTGCATACTTGTGTGTAATCACTGAAATACCTCTTCGCAGACTTTGCTCAACCATTTAATACATGTCAATACAATCTATCAATTACAAATGAACCCTGTTATGTTTCAGCATAGCGTCCCATGTCAAACTTGGTGCTGTATAGTAATGAGCAGGATCCTATTTATACGTAATAAGACGCATGTTTCTAAAATTTTCACATCTACCAACAGCAACACATCTGTTTTCAGGTGGAGATCATGATACTCTGCAAAGTTGTTGCAGTGGAATACATTCCAGATCCGTTGTGCATGAGCAGAATCCTCTCACTAATTCCTCCTTCAGACAATTGACTGTAAAAGTCATCTTGTGGGGAAAGCATGGTTTTTTAAGCTTGGAGGATTTATCAACATAGCCATAGAAATATACTCCTTTTCTGAAAAGTAACTGTTGCTCCTGATTGTCACGTACATGAGTAGTTGTATTCTGAAGCTTATCTTTTCCCTCAGCCGCTAAGTTGGCTACGAATTTTTGCAAGGATGTTCCCATGAATTGGAAGGAGTCAATGAATTTTAGATTGCCCATGGTAATTGCAATGTGTTTTTCAGCATTGTTGGGAATGACTGACAGTTTCATTGTTTAAATTTTCGTTTACTCTACATAAGAAGATGACTATCATATCCTCGTAGGTAGTGGAATAGGATAGGGATGATGAATGAATCCCACTTTCCTTGTTGGTCCTTTCTTAAGCAAAACAGTAAGTTGCATTCAATGTGGGTTGTTCCAAGGTATTTTTCCATTGTTGTGATCACAATCTACTCCCATCAACTCATGACAAATGTAGCAATGAGTAGCTTGAACAAACTGTTTCATATCCTTGACAAGCATCTCAGTGGTTTTGGATTGCTAAATGTCATTTGCTCAATGATTCACAATGTCATCACGTTCATCCAACATTTTCTTTAGGACTTTGTAAACAGCGTTGTCTCCACGGTAAAGCACAGGATCACGCTTCTTATATTCGCTGACGACAACTATTAGCCGTGTGGTGTTAGAAACGATCACCCTCCTGTTTCTCTGTACAGCATTCAAAGTCAGCATCAATGAAAAAGGTTGCCTTTTTTGCTTTGCAATGCCCTTGAATCGAATAATTGTATCCTCTGGAAATGACAATCGCTGTGCTGCATGCTTTCCACAAACTTCACGATGTTTGTCTAAAAGGTTTTGTCGCATAAATCTATGCAGACAATTGAAGCAGTAAAACGTTTTACCACGATGTTTTGTACGATACTTTATGAGTCTATTAAAGTTCTTAATCAGACAATAATGTCTCTTCTCGTTGTCACTGATGAGCAGTAAGTTGATTTCAGTGTTACTCTCATGTTGACTCATGCGACTTATGTGGATGGGTACCACAACTTGATTTTCCCAACCAAAAACATTGATGGTAATTTTGTTCATCTTCTCAAATTTAGAAATTTGATGAATTAGTGTTGGAAATGTTATATCTTCCACATTCAGCTCTTGTTGATACTTGTATTGCTCATTTACATGGTCATGCATTGGATGTAGATGAGCCAATATAGGCCATAGGAAGCATTTGTTGTCTGTGTTCTTGATGTTGATAACACCCCAAAGTATTGTTTGTCTTCTTTGGCAACCCAATGTAGCTGGAAGCTTGCAAGGGTTCTATTGTAGCTGTATGAACTTCATTCTGGAGAATCTTCTCCCACAATCCTCCAGATCCTTGACGTTCATGCTCATCAAACTTGCTGAACGATTCCTTGAATGCAAATCAATATCTGTTTTATTGAATGCTCTAAAAGTCTGAGTGCTCAGATGAGTATTATGCACACGTTCTACCAACACTCCCTCTTCATTTTTGTTATGTTCTTTAATCGAGCTAAAACGACAATGTGCCATTTTATTCCATTGTCTAATCTTTCTTTCAAATGTCGTGTAATGCGATTTTCGTGCTGTCGCAACTTCAGCAGCAAGTCGGATTCAATTTACGGTTCAAACACTCCTCGATGTACATGTCCACCAACTCTTCTACTTTTAACAACTTGTATTACATCCTTCTTTGTTTGTTTATTCTTTTGTTTCTTTGCAGGAGGTTGATCTCATTCATTAGCTAATCGTTTTATAAGTTTGTTTTGCAGATGTGCTGCACCAGTATCATCACATATGTGATTTGCATACTGTTCAGCATTGCTGAAGACCTCGAAGCTGACGCAGCAAGTAATAAGTCCTCTTTCTTTACGAAAAGTGATCAGTTCTTCACATAAATGTAAACGTGTGTGTGTGTGTGTGTGTGTGCGTGGTGTGGCATGGCGGAATGTACACATGGCGGTATTCATACGCACTTCAATATTGAACTAAGTTTTAAATTGCAAACAAATATTTTACAATAAGCTTAAAAACGCTATTAATTTGATTGCCTAGTATGTAAAGTTCAAAACTTCGATGCTTACATATATACAACAGTAATTTTCCATGATCTAGTCAAAATTTTGCAGAACTATTTAACCATATTACAAAGAACTAGAATGGTCTTATTGATTAATAAATGAGAGGACCATAATTTTAAAGCAATAACTCACTTTACTGCCTTTGTTCGCGAAATTTGTTTTAGCATTATCCAAATACATGCACAGTGAAAAGAAGGCATTATTTTGAATATTTGCTTAAATACCTAAGCAAAACATCAAACAGAGTCAAGCAGATATTTTCGTATAACAAATTAAGAAAATTTTTGTTTAGTAAAGAAAAATAAATGACAACATCAATGTGTCACTATTAATATTTTACAAAAGCTATTTAACGAAACGATATTTAGCAAAACTGTGGGAGTTTACAAATCCAGTTTCTTTGGTTTTACTGAAACTCTCCCAGAGCGAGTGGCTACCACAGCTTTATTTTTGCAGTGAAACAGTTTTAGATTTTTCACCTGAAGATGACTTTATTTCAACTAATATAGAGGGGAATGAAACGGAAACAGTTCTATTTTGCTCACTTTTTTTAAAAGTTTTGTTTTGTGGAATTTGGTTTACAGGCAAGTCAACATTGTTATCTGTTGCTGTAGACTTTGTCAACTTTTGCATCCTGCGATCAAGAAATTCCTTCAACAGAGTTGATCTGTTGTCTCTAACGCTGTTATTAGAGACATGTTGGGAATAGCTTTGGTTGTAACTAGTAAGAATATGTTTGTTATTCCTCCTTTATTGTTTACCATCAGACGTCTGCACTATGTACGACCTTTGACAACCCATTTTTCTGACAGTCCTTGCTGGTATCCATGTCAACTCTTTGTCAGTTTTAATACGCACGTTTTGTCCAATTTCATATGGTGTTTTTGTAACACAGTTTTGTCTCGTGTTGTAATTTCTGGCCATTCTTTCTTTGTAGTCAGCATCATTATCTCTTACTAGAGCATCTTTTGGCCAACTGGGGGCAAGATTATTGGGTGCAGTTGGTACAACAGTCCTGATTAATCTGCGGAACAAAAGTTTTGAAGGTGGTTATCCTGTGGCAGAAAGCGACGTGGCACGATATAACATTAACGCTGCAAACGGGTCTTCCTGCTTTAAACATTTCTTAGCAATTTTGACAGTAACTTCAGCCTCACCATTACCCTGGCTAAAATGTGGGCTGCTAACATTGTGCACGAAATTGTGCTTCTCGCTAAATTCAGCAAATTCTTTACTCGTGAATTGTCTAGCACCATCTGTACGACATTCCAATGGTATCCCAAAACGGGCAAAAACTGATTTGAGTTTCAAACCTACCACTTTGCTTGTTATATTAGGTAAGTACACAACCTCTTTGTACCTGCTGTAATAATCAACGATATGAATATGATGACCTTGTTGAATTCAAACAGGTCGATACCTATTTTGTTCCACGGTTCTTCAGGAAGCTGAGTTGGAATCAGTGACTTATGTCTTTTTGACGGTTTGTTCGCTTCACAAAATGAGCACCTTTGACGCATGGCTTGTATACAGCAGTGATTCTGGACTACCACACAGACTGGGACGCAAGCTGCTTGGACTTCACGATGCTCTGGTGACCAGCATGTAGCTTCTTCATCCCATCAGTCTACATGGATGTAGGAATCACAATCCTGTCAAGGTAAGTAGGAATACTCTGGCTACACATAAGCACTGTCTACTCCTGAATACTGTCTGAATTGACTCTGGTATGTCCCTTTGATATTAAAGCCAGCCATTTAGAGTAAATGTCATGACTAATGACAAATCTGTGATGTCAAAATATGGGTTGGGATGTCGGAATATGAGTTTATTTTTTCTTGTATATGTACGTTTGACGTAGTTTAAGCCGCGCTGTGTTTGGCTGTAGTATAAGAGTGCAGTCTCTTTCCTGTTTTTTATGTATTGTTAAGTGGCGAATGAGCTTTTGGCGCGAGTGGACTTTAATGGAAACTGGTGATGTGACGGATTTATTACAGGGCGCGACGGGAACGCGACGATTAGTTTAGGAAATAGTGGAATCTTGGCGTGAATGAACGCGATGGTGTTGGTTTCGTGGTCTTTTAAAGTCTTTATGATAGATTTGACATTATTTAAACATTTTCTTATGTTTCAAGTACAAGGGATACCTCCGGTACCAGACTTTGGATTTACAAGTTTTATACAGGATATGAAAGAGCTCATTGAGATAGAGAGGATGGTTGTAATTTCGGTTTTGCAACTTCCGGTTTTAGTGGTTTTTGATAGGAGCAAATTTTTGTGCTACCTAGCACAAACTTTTCATGTAATTTTAAAGCATTTAGAAATACCGGAGACTGTAACCGATGTTGTCGTTTTGTAAATGAGTTTGAGATCATTCCAAAAAACACAAATTTTTCGTTCCTATGTAAGTTGTAACATATGTTTTCGGGCAGGTGTTTTTCTATTGGTTATTAGATTAGGCACGAAATACTTTCATTGGTCACATTTTTATTTAGTGACTGCTGTTCTGCCAGCAAGTATATAAGGAGCGCGTTAGAGGCCACACGTTAGGTGTGAGTCTGGATGGTGCAGAGTGAGGTGCTATTGCGGCGTCAGGGTGGTGCATTCAAATATAACGTTATTGAAGATTAAGTGTTAAGTCGAGTTCAGTATTGGATAAAAACTGTGGAAATTCTTGGAGAGTTGTAGATTTCGTTGAATTGCTGTGAGAATAAAGACAGGAAACGTTAAAATGCGGTTTTATTAAAGGTCAATCACATAAAACGTTAGAAACGACTTTTCTTCTTCGTTACCATCCTGATCTCCAGTGCTGAGTTCCACCGAAAACACACGTAAGAGTTGCCCTTTGCCAATTCACAAGACTCCTCACACAAGGACCCGAAATACGCGATCACGTATTGTGACATGGATCTTTCTAGGATTCATTGGCGATTTCTTCCAGCTTTTGATCGGAAACTGGCCAGATACCCTCGATCATTACCAAATATTCACCAACCACGTTTGCAATTTCAAAGTCAGCCTGTTTTTGATGAATGTTTCTGCTTAGTGGGTCGGCTACTACCAGGTGTTTTCCAGTGATGTGTTTGGCCGAACAGCTGAAACGCAGGAGTCTCATCAACAGCCGCTGTATTCTAAATAGAGTTTTATTCAGATCTTTCGTATTGATGATTGGAACTAAGGTTTTATGGTCAGTCATCAGTCTCAACGCTAGAAGTCCCACCGGCTAATGTCCAAGCTTCTCGCAAGCCCACACCAAAGCTAGACATTCCTTGTCTATTTTTTCTGTGGCTCGTCCCACCTAAAGATATTGTCGTGCTTCAGTTGTTCCAGCATCAGAAGCCATCACTTGTGATAAATTTGGCAATTATCTCTCCAAATAACCCACCATTCCGATGAATCGCTACAGTTCTGTGAAATTTGAAGGCTCCTTCATGTCACAGATTGCTTTTAACTTTTCAGGATCTGGAGACATTCCATCCTTTGAGAACACTTGTTCCTGGCACGTTATTTTGCCCATTCTAAATCGGCACTTGGACTAGTTCAGCTTCAAACCGGACTCTTGTTCACTACCATCTGCAAAATCGCGTCATGTTTTTTAACATCAGGAGAATAAACTAAGATGTTCTGAAACACAACGTGGTGTAGTGAGTGGTATAGCACCGCCTTTCATTCGGATCCTGACCGCGGAACTTTCCAAAGACATCATCACTGATGTGCTCCATTAACTCAACCAGACCCATGGCTGCAGCAACACTTCGGCTGAGAAGAATTGTTCGCAAATGTGATGCTATCACATACACAGAAAACTGGAAGTACTTGCCTTTGTGCAGAACCTTGGTGTCAAATCGTTCTATGGGAGTAATAGGACCTGACGGACTCGACAGAAAAAAACAGGGCTGCAGTTCTGACCTTGGCTTTATCCTGATAAATACAGATGTTTGAATACAAGTGACTTCTGCTCCCGTATCTAGCTTAAACTTAACAGATAG
This sequence comes from Protula sp. h YS-2021, assembly GCA_949752745.1. Taxonomy (NCBI): domain Eukaryota; kingdom Metazoa; phylum Annelida; class Polychaeta; order Sabellida; family Serpulidae; genus Protula; species Protula sp. h YS-2021. Next base: position 51,410,870 of record OX457026.1, on the reverse strand, counting down.
GTTCTTTAAAGTCAACGTCACTTGCCACGGTTGAATGTCCGGGCAATCCACAGCTCCAAGACAAAATACTGAAGGCTGAACGTCACTTGTATAGTTACAGTCCCATCGTCTTTGGCAATTTCACGTATGTTTCTTTTCTTGTGGCACGCTCGTTCAAAGTGGTTAAATTTACCACAGAATCGACATTTCTTGCCTCTTGCAGGGCACGATTTGCCTGCATGGGAATAATGACAGTTCCCACACCGAGGTCACTTCCCGACGGTTTTGATTTTCGGGACTCTTACTTGCCACCTCGTCCTGGAAACTGGTTAGAGCTGGCATCTTGTAATATTCTCTTTGTTCTCACAGCATCAAGGTTTGAGGTAGCGTGTTGGCTTGCGGTCTGAAATTTTGCTAAATGTCAATGGCGTTGGTAGTATTTAAGCTGTAGTCTTTCTGAGCATTCGTTGTCCCAAATACCTAGAAGATCACGGATTTGCTCTTCCTTTGCCCTTGCTTCATACCTACACGTTTTAGCCAGCTCATTCAGAGCACGGATATAAGCTTCGACATTTTCCCCTGGCTTTTGCTTTCTCGCGTGAAATTTGGCTCGTTCATGTATTTATTTCGCTGAAGGCACAACATGAACATCAAACATGGCTGTCACTGCGTCATGATCATTTCTTTCACGATTATTTGCCAAAGTGAAAGAACTGTATATCGTCTCTGCCTGCATGCCCATGGAATAGAGCAGACTTGAAATTTGTATTTCCCCCTCCTCTGCGTGAAGTTTGGAGGCAACGTGAAATCTCTGCCAACGGCTTCTGGCCATTGTTGTGGTTTGCTGAAGTCAATGGCTGTTGGTGAGTTGAATTTAGCCATCATCTGACACCATGTTATGTCTCTACGTTTTGAGAGAGAAACAATGTCTTGTTAGCTTGGTGTCTTTATTCAAAACTGGCCGAATCATTTAAATCATATTATACTATCCTTATGCACTAAAGTTGTAAGCATAAATCAATACATAAATGTGTATGAGCAATATCAATATAAGGTTCTGTCACGGATCTTTATTTTCACCACTGCTGCGCTCTTACCGCTTGTAGGTTGGATTTTTTTCCATCCGTGTGTTTCTTTGGTGTGACGAATATTGTAAACACTGAAAACATAAACAACCTGCGCAGTGGAAAAAACAGCTGTTTGACAGCTGTTTGTTTACAACATACGTCAAGTGAAAGAAACGAGATTGTGACAGATTTTTAGTCACGTGATGTTTACATATGAAACCTGACTGTTGATGCAAGTAATGCTTACTATTCTGGCAGATAATCCTCTCGAGAGTTTCTCGAGAACTCCGCGCTTTTACTAATTCTGGCAGATAAATTATCTGATCGCCATTTTTTCTCCGAAAATCACTTCCGGATAAGTGTTCAAAATCACGTGACAATAAGAGACAATATGGCGTCGTTTGGGTAAACACAATTATTTATTTTTATTAATTCATATTGTGAATAATACAACACTACCCACAATTATTTGGAGTTTTGATCAGTACTGTTGACTACGTTGCCATTCACACCACGGTTTCGTATTAATTTTCGGCAAGAAGGTCAAGGTCGGTAGTTGACAGGCCCAAAAAGCTTAGTCAAAGCTGTCAAAACACCTAAAACCGGAAACACGTGGGAAGCACGTTTTCAAGTGACTTGAAGTGCGAAAGAAACAGCAAGTCAATGACTTTTTTTACTTGACGGACAGATAGTGAAATACAAGAGGACCCAAAGGTTTAACCTCAATTACTATAGGTTGAGGTCTAATCTGTAACACCGTTGGTACTGCTGAAGTGGTAGGGATGTTATTAGGTAAAACAGATCACATTTAAACCAATGCCCCAATAAACGATTGTCACAGGATATATTTCTGGGCATATGAGTTACATATTTATCTGAAATAAGCACAAAATAGCTAGATTTGTGTTTTTTATTTCTCGATTTTTTGAGACGTGTTCCTCTGGACGGTCTCTCTGGGGCTTCTCTGGTCTGTTTGGAGAGTGGATTCTCAGTTTTCTGAGAGGTCCAAAAGAATGTGGCCTATGTTTTCAGTCCATGTGTTTCTTTTGTGACAGATCTGTCTGTCAAGTCAAAAAAGTCATTGACTTGCTGTTTCTTTCGCACTTCAAGTCACTTGAAAACGTGCTTCCCACGTGTTTCCGCTTTTTGCTGTTGTGACAGGTTTGACTGAGCTATTTGGCCCTGTCAACTACAGACCTTGACCTTGTTGCCGAAAAAGTGCAAAACAATGTCTTCAAGGTTATTGTTCTATTGTATGGCACATGTTTAAAGGGTCACAGGTTGAAAGAACCAGTTTAATACGTAGAGCATTAATATGGAGAAATGAACGTTGGTACGACTGGGTGCGTTATTGAAAAGCATGGAAATTGCAAAAGTTCCTTATATCGCCCAGTGCATGACATGCTGTGCCATGCGCAAAAACTGATATGTAGCACGGCATAGTACGTGCAATGGCCTGCATGTTACAACCGTCTTATCCCAAAGTGACTTGTTGCCTTTATTCAGCTAATTGTGAACTGTGTTGTCGATATGGTAGTGTATGCTTCTTTTTTGTTATTGCCATACGGTTTCAGTACTCAAATTCGTTACGCCGACGGCCTTGTTCTCACCGTACAGTTAACTGAGGAGCAGAATAATGTGTTCAAAAATGGTAATCCAGCAGGTACGAAGTGCAATAGAATAAGTTGTAGGAATTTTAAGGGATGCACCACAGAAGTATGAGGTTGCACAGTGTTATATGAGTATGTTAAGTCACTAATGCATCTGTTACACCGCCACCTAACACATAACACAAACTGAAACTGACATAAAAATGCTATCTGAAAAGTAGAGACTGAATTTACCTAAGCATGAATCATGGTTTGCAGGGCATTTGTTGTTCTTGTCGGGTGAGAAAGGGACAAATGGTGCGAAATATTGGAAATGCATTCTGATGAAATAAGAGTGTAATTGGCATTACAAATTTTGTGTTGTTAGAGAAAAATCAGAGGCCTCGCGCCCATGGTGACGGACGCTCCAGCTCATGAACCGCTTCCCCAAGCCGAAAGTGTTCCCCAATCCGAAAGTCTTCCCCAGGGCGAAAGTCTTGCAATGGCCGAAAGTGCTGTTATTCCTGTGAAAGGTAAGGTAAATTGCACTAAATTGCACCATAACCAAATATATATATACAGGGTAGGAGCACTGTTGTTTTATTGGGATAAACAGTTGTGCAATGAAGTTACACTTTATTATGTGTTCCCCTATTGTGCAATGTCAATTTCGATGTTTTACTTCTTCTACGCAGGTATGGATGCAAAGAAGCGGTGGTCCAATGCTGCAACAAATAACCTGCTAGATATGATGGAAAGCCGTATGGTAGACTTGGACAATCCTTTCGTTCACAAGAAAGAACTCTATAGTGACATTTCGAAGTGTTTGTTTGAAAAAGGTCTGCCCTTCACTGCGAAGGACGTTGAGTATAAGTGGGGGAATTTGTTACGCTAGTATAAGATTGACTTAGCAAGAAAAAACAAAAGTGGGGCATCTTTTGAAAGATCAGAAATTTTTGATCGTATGGATAAAATTGTTGGCCATAGGCATGACATCAAGCCCAAATGTACTTTAGGTTCTGGATTAAAACGCTCTTTAGGGGAGGGCGCCGAAAAAGAGGAAAGTCAAACGAAAAAAAAGCGGCAGTCCGCATGATCCTAAAAAAGAAATCTTAAACAAACTCGATATGACTTTGGCATATATGAAGGAAAGCGATGCAAAATTTCTGGAAGACCGTAGGGCTATGCGCGCCCAGGAAGAGAGAAAACTTAACCTTTGAGAGATATTTGTTAATTCTATGTCTAAGAAAGATTAGAGGCAATTAAATAAGCGCGTGCGTAACGACCTGAAAAGTCCAACGTGGTGTTGTGAAGTCCATTCATGCTGTAATGTCAAGTCGTGATGTTTGTGAAACATTGTGTTTCGTATTTCATTACTACTGAGCAAAACGGTTAAGATGTCGGTACTGATGTGTTTATTTTGTCGTTATGCTAATTTTTTTCTGCCTCACCGTACTCACTTCGTTGTGCTACCACCGGAGAGTGCCCATTTATTGCACAAGAAATCGTTGTGCGCACACTGTGGAAGTCGAACCCACAATAGCAGACAACGTTAAGTACGGACTTGTACATGTTCAGACACATTCGTAAAGTTAATTTGTCACATTTGTTAATATGCGTATCGTGGTAAACAAACTTTGTCAGTCAATTACGAAGACCTCTTGCAATTGCCAAGCGTTTTAAGTTTCCCCTGGCACGATCTTGCTCTGCAAAAATGTCATTGGCCACATTTGCATCTTCCGCCAAGTCACGCTCATCGACAGCTGGCTCAAAGTCTAATGTATCCTCAGACATGATGCAAATGTTGTGCAAAATGCACGCGAAAACTATTGTTTTGCTCATTTGTTCCACATCGTTTTGCACAAGAGGTCTCAATCGCTTGAAACGCCCTTTCAGCAGTCTGAAACAGAGAAAGCAGACATGACACTGAAAGAACAATTCTACAATTATTGCACATACTTGGCAATATCTGAAATTGTAATCAAGAAATAGCTGCTGACGGAAATTACACACGCCACCAATGAAATGGAATGAAAATGAAGCGTTATTAAATGTAAAAATAGCACACCCGAATGCTCTCTCCACGGTTACACGCATCGATGACAGAACTCGGTTGTAACGTTGCTCTGCATGAGACAGGTCACCGGGAAGTCTTGGTTGTTTGAAAGGAGTAAGCAGCCAGTACAAACAAGGGTATGCGGGATCCCCCAAAATGTGGCGTTCTCCACAAAGTCTTGCCCCGTTCTGTGCAAGCGGTGAAGCTGCAAACACTCGTGCATCGTGCACCTTTCCAGGCCACCCGGTGTACACGTTGGTGAACCGCAAATCTTCTCTAACTACACCTTCGTAACAAAAATGTTCCCTTACCCAATACTGCAGTTCCCTTTCAGCTGTGATGTTTAGCAATCAAGACCCAATTCAGTAATGTATTCACTGAGCAGCAACATTTCAAATGATGTGCGCATAAATTGATTTAGTTTTGTTAACATGTACCTTGTAGCTGCATTGAATAAAAGTCCTTGCGGTTGTAATAATCTTGACTCCGTTCTGATGGCTTGGAAATGGGGATGTGTGTGCCGTCAATAAAACCTACCACCCCTGCAAACCCATTCAGCCCTTCGTACAGATTACTTATCTGTGTGCATTCGTCCTTCGATGGCCAGGTCACAATCGTTTCCAGGAGGTCATGAACACTGAGGTTTATAATTGCCCGAACACAATGATTAGCAGTGCTTTCAGTGACTCCGAATAGCGTCGCCAACTGTCTGTAGGTGCATGAGGATGCCATGTACCAAAGGGTCATAAGAGCTTTCGTTCGCAATGGAACCTAGGAAACGACAACGCTGTTACTCCTTTTCGTACCGAAAAGAATTTTTGACATGTACATCAATTAAAAGCTGGAAAATTTTTAATGCACAGTTCTTTTCTCACCGTAGCAACTGCTTTTACATGGAGAGCACCATAGCCCCCCATCCCCCCTTCCCCCACCATAACCTTGTGCCTTGTAAACTCATGCAGTTCAATTAATTTGTCATGACTGAATAACTACTACCTATCATGTACACGTAACATTGTTTCCCGAAAATAGCGAGGTAATATATGTTGAAATACCTCTTTTCGTCCTCCTGGAAAACCCCGTGGTGATACGTAATCATACTGGTTTGCAGTTGCCACTCTTTCGATTTCTACTATGAAGCGCTGTGCCGATCGCTTGGACATCCTCAGGAAGTGTTTAAACTCATCCTCTCTGTACGAGTCGAACAACGCATCGGCAAAGCCCTCCGCTCTGTTCCTGCTGGATGGCTGCATAATTTCCAAAACGGAAGGTCTGAAAATATAGAAAGAAAACTTCATGTGCCAGTGTGAAATATATATATACATATGTACAATTTTTTTTATTTTTTTTTAAATACCCTTACATGACCAGGTAACAGAAAAAACACAAGTCTCCTTCTTCCCACTACTTTAAGGTGCCTTAAAAGGCCCCTACATGTCGAAAATATAGACTCCTATGGTGCTGTCCGTTTGCTTCTACGATGAATATTAACGGAGATAGCTTATAACTTTGAAAATAACTTCCGGAGCTCTTCCATTTCTGGTCGTAAAGCGTGTCTTCACTGTACGAAAGTATAGGTTTTGGAACCGTATTTTTAAATGTAACGGTTTATTTTTAGCGAATTTTTAAATTTTCTTTTGCGGTCAAATCCCTTGCACTGTTTGGCTTTGAAACCTATGACGAATGTTTACATGGTCTTCGCTGCCATCCATTCTCGACTAACTGTTCTCCATTTACCGACCTGGAGAACAAACAACATCCAAAAAAATTCCAGAAAAAGAAGAGAAAGGGGAAAAAAGAGAAAAAAAGAGCGGAAAAAAAGAACAGAAATTGAGAGAAAAAATGAAAAAAAAAATGAAAAAAAAGAAAAAAAAGAGAAAAAAAAGAAAAAAAAAGAAAAAAAAAACAAAGAAAAAAAAACAATGAAAAAAAGAAAAAAAACAACGAAAAAAATGAAAAAAAAATATAAAAAAAAATGAAAAAAAATGAAAAAGGGGGAAAAAAAGAAAAAAAAGAAAAAAAAGAAAAAAAAAATGAAAAAAAAAAACAATGAAAAAAAAACAATGAAAAAAAAGAAAAAACAATGAAAAACAATGAAAAACAATGAAAAAAATTTAAAAAATGAAAAAAAAAAAAAATGAAAGAAAAAAATGAAAAAGAAAAAAGAAAAGAAAAGAAAAAGAAAATGAAAAAAAGCAAAAAAGAAAAACAAAAGAAAAAAATGAACAAAATGAAGAAACAAATGAGAACAAAAACAAAATGAAAACCAAATGAAAAGAAAATAAATGAAACAAAAAATACAATAAAATTTTTTTTACAAAACAGTGAAAAACAATGGAAACAAACCTTACAAAATTGAAATCAAAACCCGTACCTACTGCACCGTAGCCTACCTACTGTACCTTACTGTACCCTACGTTAAGAAATTACAAACAGTTATGGAGTCAACAAGGTCACAAAAAAGTGCTCGGTAAACTTTCAGTTGGGTTACAGAACACATAGGATGGAGGGGGAATGTGGCGGGCGGAGGTAGGAACATAACGGGTTGAGGGAGGAACATGCCGGGTTGAGGGAGGAACATGCCGGGTTGAGGGAGGAACATGCCGGGTTTAGTGATGTAGGGATTGTAAAAAAACAATCAAACAAGGCACCCATTTGTTTCTTTTTCTTGCTTTTTTTTTTTTTTGAGGGGGGGAGGATTTGGAAAAGGTGCAATATGCAGACATAAGAACGGCCGGAGGCGAAAGAAGCAGAGATTTGTTTGAAGGGCCAAAGGCCCTTGTAATACTTAGAGGGGGGGTCCGGCGGGATTTGCATTGATGTGGGAGACGATAAATTTCAAGCCCAAAAAAAAGCGGAAACAGCGGAGAAAGCGGAGATTTGTCATGTCTCAATATGGCATGACAATTCTCCAAGTAAACGCTGAGTGCTTTCATAATTTCATGGGAATAGAGCAGGTGGACGGGGAACATGCCGGATTGAGGCTGGAACATATGACATGTCCCGTAAAATAACTTACAGAAGTTGTGAACGACCGCACTTATGAACTGTTGAAGTCAGCCGGAACGGGAAAAGTTTCAGGCGAAAGTCAAACTGCCAGTTGCGTTATGAAGTACTTCTTGTTCTACGTGAATAACACTTACTGCAACATGAACATCAAAACTTGTCCTCTTCTCCTTAAATAGTTGCCCACGTCATCTTCGGTATCGTCCAACATCCACAGCAAACCCGGGTTCATTATGAGCGATAATTCCTGTTTCCAAACATATCCCTTTTCGATGTATTTACTTCCATCAACAGTCAGGGTTCATATGTAAACATCACGTGACCTCCAGTAACTGAAAATCTGTCACAAACTCGTTTCTTTCACTTGACGTATGTCGTAAACAAACAGCTAACAAACAGCTGATTTTTCCACTGCGCAGGTTGTTTATAATTTCAGTGTTTACAACATTCGTCACACGGTTTGTTTAAATTAAAATTAATTTTTATATGATTCAAATAAATATGCAAGAAAATGTATCAACGAGGTGTCAAGTAATTTTTTAGCTTTATTTCTTGCGACGTGATAATACATGACAACCCAGTGTGAATGGGTAAAGGTGCGTAAAAACAAGGCGATAATATAAGACTTCCAAGTTCAAGATACACTCCTAGCTTCAAGAAACACCAAACCGTAGGTTAAGATTTCAGCAGTAGAAGGGCCAAATTTGTGAAAATTTAAAGTTTGCATCAGCGGTATGGCTTTACCATTTCGATCATTTATCACACGAAAAGCCTATCTTTCTAGGTCAAGTCAAGTTTATTCAGTGTCTCGCATGGACAGTGAGAATATAACAAATAAACATATGTTAAAGCCAGGGCTCTACCTTAAAGGGCGCGCGGGCGCGTACGCGCCTAAGATTTTGGCCATGCGCCTAAGAAAAAAAAAAGTTAGGCGAGCGCTGCGCGCCCAACTTTTTGGCCCATTTAATATGATTATAATAATATTATGATACATTTTTTGGAAAAAAAAATCATCAAAAAAATGTTTCTTGTGAATTTCAATAGCTGCGAAACAGCCACAGGTTACTCTTCATTTTACACATCATTAATCTTATGTATGCCTATTAGATATTCCATAATTCAATCCATGACCTTTCTCTTTATCACAGGAATAGCGTCTTGTTAAGGGATTCTCTTTCAAGTTACAATGTGACTCAAAACCCTTATGAAGAATACGACCCACGCGCTTAAGATTTCGCCCACGCGCCTAACTTTTTGAAGCTAGGCGTGCGCGCGCGCCTAGCTTTTTTTCCTAACGTACAGGCCTGTGATTATTAGGCCCCAACCCTTCGGATTGGGGCCTATAGGTTTGGGGTGTCCGTCTGTCCGTCATCGCTTTATACCCCTATGAATTTTGGGCGGCTGGGGCCTGCTTGTGTTTCACAAATACTTACTTGTTAATACCATATTGAAGCGAACAAGTGCCAAAAAGCACACCAGAAGAAGACTGAGATATACATATACTCAACAAAAAAAGAAACGCAACACCTATAGAGGGGGTTATTTTTTTTTCTATTAGTATATTTAATTTTTCTTGTACATTCTATTACTTGGAAAATGATTGTCCAAACAATGTGTCAAAATCATTCCCCGCTCTATCTTACAACTGGAGCGAGCAGTCACGTGACCTAAACTGGTAGTCTAGCACATTGTGAAATAACCGCTGAGAGTTATTGAATTATTTTTTCATAGTCTCAACCCTTAAGAAAAGAGTGCACGTTGTACAAAATTTGAAGTTTCTGGAACGATCCCAATCGATGGCACGGTTAACCGCAATTCAGCGAGAGCGTGCGATCGGCATGCTGGAAAGTGGAAAAACGGCAACTGACGTGGCGCGGGCGTTTGGCGTCCACAAATCGTCGGTTACTCGCCTGAGAATAAGATAAGATACAACAGGGTCCACATCCGATCGTCCTAGAACGGGCAGGCCACGGTCAACGACCCCAGACCAGGACCGACAGATCCGCTTGTCACACCCTATTCAACCCTATTAGGACACACGAGATATTAGGCTTGTGAACTGCTTTTCGGATACCTTCAGTTTACGTAAGCATAACAGCGTAACGATAAGAATGTAGCTTTGAATTTTTAGAGAAATGAAATTATCTATTGATTCTGCGTCTATACCTAAAATTTTGTTGTTATCTGTCCAGTATTGACAATATAACAGCCATTTGAAAAAGTTGCGTTTCTTTTTTTGTTGAGTATATATAACCTGTTATTATCAAACTTATTCTGAACACATTTTATGAACACTTGTAGGTGTTTAGACTAAGCTTTAAAATGGGCAGTTTTACCCGTACAAATAGCAGAATACAGGCGGGAATTCCTGGAAATTCCAATTTATACTGGACGGATTTTTATCAGCAATGTATTGTGTATAAACCATGGTCATCGGGGCGTTAGCGGTACAATTTCATTGATTCTTTAATGAACACCGCCAATTTGAGTATAGTGGAGTACTTTTTACAGCTTAAAAGATCCAGTAAATTTAGGAAGGAAATTCTACGCGTATACTTTTCAGGGATATATTGTTCAAAAAGTTCTTTAAACTTTGTACAGATTAGCAAATGGTGGAATTCGTTACCCGTTTCGTTTAAGCTGTATTTCGTACACTTCCTATCTATACGATTAATTGGAGGTTTCAAATACCGCATTTTCTCTATTTCTAGTTTATGATTACTAGTCCTATATCTACACAATTCAATTGCTAAATCTGGGGGATAACACGCGTAGATACTTTTCTTGTTCAAAAGTAACTTTGTACAAAGAGTATGTATCCGCTTTACTTAGGGTTGTGAGTTTTTCTCTCCACTCTTCTATATATTTTTCCCTTTGCCCATATTTATAGGCCTTACTTAGCGCAGCTGGGGATACTATTAAAGGTTGGCCGAACAATTCAGTATGGCCGAATTCAATGAACAAATTTAGTATTTTATTTAGCCATTTAGTTCTATAAATATCTCCATCACACAAATGTCTTGTTAAGTCAAACAGGCATTTTGCTAAAGAGGGATTTTGAGGGTCCATTAATTTTCCGTAATATTTTAACATTCGTGCTTTTATTAGTAGTGAGATCGGCAGTTCTCCGGTTTCACCATAAATCATGGCCACTGGGGTATTTTTCTTTACTTTTAGAATATATCGTAAGAATGTTTAATGGATCTTATTAACTGATTGTAGGTCCTCAAAACCCCATACCTCACTTCCGTAACTAATTATAGGGTAAACAAGTTTGTGAAATATATCTATCTGTAGATCTACAGAGAGCTCCAAATTCCGTGCCTTTCTTAAAATTGCAAAAATAGCTCTATTGCCCTGTTCACATAACCTTTTAATACACGTTTTTAAGAAACCGTTAAAACTGAGTATTATACCAAGATATTTAAATTCTGTTACTGTTTCGAGTACCTTATCATCATAAACGAAGCGCTGGTTTTAAGCATTACTTTTTCTTTGTTCAAAAATGGCTACTTTGGTCTTAGTTACATTTACCTTAAGATGCCAGGTATCACAATAACGTTTTAGGGCATTGAGTCCCTTTTGGAGCAAGTGCCGAATCTGCTAGAATTGCTGTATCGTCCGCGTAGAGCACTATAAAGAGCCGCAAATACTGCGCTGCGTCGATTTTATTCGTTACAATAATACTTTTGAATTCATCGGTGATCAGATGATCCTCCAAGTCGTTAATAAACGAAGCAAATAATAGGAGAGGAAGGTTCTCTCCCTGTCTTAAACCGGTCTGGCTCATAAAACTAGGCGAGAACTGGCCACTGCAAAACACTTCACTTTTGATTTTGCTGTAACAATTTCTCATGACATTAATAACTTTTGACGAGATCCCGGTTCTGATCAATTTATACCACAATCCCTCCCTCCAGACGGTATAAAAAGCCTTCTCATAATCCACCCCTGCTACATGTAGTTTCCTCTTTTCAGTTAGAGCTAGTTCAATAAGATTTTGGAGGATAAAAATCTGATCAACAGTAGAATGGCTTTTTCTGAAGCCTGCCTGGTTCTTGTTTATTAGTCCATAAGTATCTGTAGATTTCTCAAGCCTCCTATGTAATATTTTCGTGAAGACTTTTCCCAATGCGGATACCAACGTTATCCCTCTGTCACTACTGGGATCTTGGGGATTACCTTTATTCTTGTAAATTGGGATTATAACACCAGTGCTCCAGGCTTCCGGTATTTCACCACTTTCAAATACAGCATTAAATAGATTAACATAAAAACGCGATAAGAGTGGGTACGAGATTTTGATAAAATTCATTAACAACTAAGTCCTCACCAGGTGATTTACCATTATTTAAACCACTAATAGATTCCATTACCTCTCCTACTATAATGCTTGCTTCTATTGCTTCTGCGTCATAAACTGGTACCTCTCCCGGGGATCCCGGGGGGTCTTCTACACATATTGCCAACTTCAATGTCTTAAAATGATCTGTTAAATTTTCTAATGTCGCTTTTACATTAGTAGTTTTATTTTTAACGTTCAAGAGTTTCCAGTACTCTTCAGAGCTTTTAAAGGTATTTTTCAGCTCATTTCTCTTTTTTTGCTCTGGAATGATAAACGAGCTTTTCTAAGTGCTTTTTTGTACTCTGAACTTCGCATTATCATTCGTGCCTTATCGTGCTCACTTTGAGTATACTTGTAATTTCTCTGGACCATTCGATAGTGTTTCTGAGCTACCCTGCAATTAGCATCAAACCAGGGCTTGAGAATTTTTTTCTCAGGCTTTGGTCCAAATGTCCAAATGTACAGTGTATGCTGTAAGCAAGTCAGAGTCAGAGTATAAATTTTCCATTCTTACCTGATATAGGGCAAGCATATCAGTAACAGTTAGTACCTTGCTCATTTCATTTAATTCATTTATGTCACTGTCCTGGATTAATTCGCGCATCCTCTTTTCACCGTCCTCGGACCACTTTACACGTTTACAGTTTATCTTTCCTTTTTGTTCTGTATTCACTTTCAAAGGCATTTGTTTTGTTTGATTAATCTTTGGGTCAAAGAATGAAAAATTTGAAGTATAATTAATGGCTTTGTGCATATCCGAGTACAGTGGATCGAAGGAACATCTATAAAAAAAACAGAACCTTTGATAATAAGCTTGGGCTAAGCAGCATCTAGTCAATAGTTGAGTGGACATGTGTAGTATAATTACCGTGATAACGATCGTAACCAACCCTTCCGTTCGGTATTAGTAACCCGTGGTTTTTACAAAGTTTAAGTAGATCTCTTCCCGATTTATTCGGTAGTGACGTGTCTTTATTTACTCTAATTTTCTGGATACCCAAAACATCGAAATTTTCTTCAGTATTTAACTCCTCAGCGTACTCTAACCCGAGGTCATTAAATCTGGCTACTTCAAGATCTAAATTCATGAAATCTGCTTCTGTAGCAGTGCGGGCATTGGAAGTCACCGTTGAGACCTACTTCATCTCTTTCATTTTCTACGTTGAAACGGACCAAATCCATTTCAAGCCTCTCTTAAATTTCCCTTTTAAAATATTTTGAACTTTCAGGGGGAATATAACAGTTGCCAAATAAAATCTTTGTCTGTTCACGGTATTTAACCGTTGCCCATAAGACGTTAGGGGTATAAGAATATAAAACTGTTATATATTTGTTGATGTTCTCTAGGTAGGCTTCTCTTGAAAAATTACTGTTTCTGTAATCCGCCAAAAATTGGCCAAATGGAGGGGGGTGGGTCATTTAAATTTTTTTGGCTGCCAATTTTCAAAATGCTTCTTCTTCCACAATTTTGATCAGATTTTCTTTAAATTTTGTATGAATGTTCTCTGAGTAGGCCTTTCTTGAAAAATTACTTTTTTGGGATCTGCATTTTTTAATTTATTGGAGTTTAATTTTCAAAATACATGGGGATATTTTTCCATTTTTGGCGGTCATTATCCCCCGTGAAACGGAGGGATATAGTTTTGAACTTTTCGGTCTGTCCGTCTGTCCGTCCGTCTGTCACGCTTCAGTCTCACGCGCCTACAGGCCACATTAATACATGGATTCGTTTCAAATTTTGTACACGGCTTGAAAAATTGACGAAATGGCGGACTTTTGAAAATTGGCACTGGACTTAGCGTATATACGGCAAGCTCACGCGTGTACAGGCCACATTAGTACATGGATTCGTTTCAAATTTTGTACACGGCTTCTCTGAACCCTTCTGCAGTGCAGTAACCAAGAATTTTCCGGATGGGACTTGAGGAAATGGCGGATTTTTTTAAATTGACGCTGTACTTAGCGTACGTACTACAGTCTCACGCGCCTACTGGTTAATGGATTGATTCGTCTAAATGTTAGACACTACGTCTACCTATCCTTTCACTTTTAAATTTTGCGTACTCAACACGCAACAGCCTTACACAAACCACATCCCCCACGGGGGAGAGACGTACTCCTCGAGACGTAGTCAGGTTTTTAAAAATACTTCTTCCACAATTTTGATCGGATTGACTTCAAAGCTAACAGAAATGTTTACTAAGAAGAAGTTCTCGTGTGAAAAAAAAATTTTTTTTGGCGATCCACCAAAAATTGGCCAAAAGGGGGTATTTTTCAATTTTTTGAAAGCCAGTTTTCAAAAGCCTTCTTGGGTTGGATTTCTTTTAAATTTTAGACCAATGTTCCCCAGACGGTTCTCTTTTGAAAAATTACCTTTTTGGCCGTCCGCCAAAAATTAGCCAAATATGAGGCATTTGTAACTTTTTGGTAGTCAATTTTCAAAATACTTCTTCTCCAACAATTTTGATCGGATTGTCTTCAAAATTTTGTATAAATGCTTACTAGAAAGGTCTCTCGTTAAAATTACTTTTTTTGACGATCCAAGAATTGACTGAACGGGGGGGTGTTTTTTTTCAAATTTTTGGGAGCTAATTTTCAAAAGCTTCTCCCACAATTTGGATAGGATTTCTTTTCAATTTTGTGCGAGTATTCCCTAGATAGTTCTGTCGTAAAAAATCTGCTGTTGGCGATCCATCAAATAATGGCTAAATGGGGAGTACTTGTAACTTTTTGGGTAGGCCTCTATTGAAATTGTTTTGGTGATTCACCAAAAAAATGGCCAAATACAGGGGGAGCATTTAAAATTTGTTGGTAGCAAATTTTTTAAATGCTTCTTCTACAACGATTTGGATAGGATTTCTTTTCAGTTTTGTACGATTTTCCCTAAACGGAAGCATTAATAAGCTTTTGGTAGCCAATGTTCAAAATGCTTCTTCATTCACGATTTTGATTGGATTGTCTTGAAATTCTGCATACATGTTAACTGGGTAGTCTTCTCGTGAAAAATTAACTTTGGGAGATCCACTAAAAACTGACCAAGTAGGAGTAATTTTTTTCAGTTTTTTTTTTGGTAGCCAATTTTCAAAATGCTTCTAATCCCACAATTTGGATAAGATTTCTTTTCAATTTTATACGATTGTTCCTCATTAGTCATATGGGAGCATTTGTTAGACCCACCGACCTCGTCGGGCTGGTCTTATCACAGCAATAGAGGGGCATCCGTCGCCTGTATGTACGTATGTGTGTATGTATGTATGTAAAGTTTTATTTAAAATACCTTTCCTGCAGCTTTGATCGGATTCCTTTCAAATTTTGTGGGAATGTTGTCTAGATAGGTCTCTTTTGAAAAATTGCTTTTTTTTGGCGATCCGCTAAGAATTGGCAAATTGGGGGAGGGGGGGGGGACTTCTTGGATGCCAATTTTCAAAATGCTTCTTCACCAACAAATGTGATCAGATTTTCTTCAAATTTTGTCCAGTATTCTTTAGGTATCCCTCTTTTGAAAAATTACTTTTTTTGGGCGATTCGCCCAAAATTGGCTAAATGGAGGCATTTTTAAATGGTTAGCTGTCTAGTTTACAAAGTGCTTCTCCCACAGTTTCGATTGGATTCCTTTCCAATTTTGTACGATTGTTCTCTTGATGTTTCCCTCTTGAAAAAAAATTTTTTTTTGGTGGTCCGCCAAATGGTGTACATTTAAAATTTTTCGGCTGCCGATTTTCAAAATACTTTTTCTCCCAGGATTTTGATCAGATTTTCTTCAAATTTTACACAAATATTCATTGGGAAGGAAGGCCTCTCTTGAAAAAAGGTACTTTTTTGGCAATCCAACATAAAATCGGTTAAATTGGAATCTTTTGTAAAATTTATTGGTAGCCAATTTTCAAATTGGTCAAATGGTTGGCATTTATAATTTTTCGGTAGCCAATTAAAAATGGTTTTTCTCATAGCATTTGGGTCGGATTCTTTTTCAATCTGGTACGAAAAATTGGTCAAATGGTGGAGGGGGGCATCTTAATTTTTTTGTTAGCCAGTTTTCAAAAATGCTTCTACTTCCACGATTTTGATCGGATTGCTTTCAGAGTTGGCAGAAATGTTTAGTACGTAGGCCTCTCTTGAAATTTATTGGGGAGGCGCCATATTGGCCAAATTGGGAACATTTTAAAAAAATGTTGGCAGCAAATTTTCCGAAGGCTTTTTCTATCACAATTTTGATCGGGTTGCCTTGAAATTGTGCATAGATGTTCACTAGGCGGTCCGGTTTTGAAAAGTTACCTTTTGTGGCGATCCGCCAGAAATTGACTAATTTGAGAGTATTTTAAAAAATTTTTAGTAGCCAGTTTTCCAAAGGTTTTTTTTTCTTCCGCTATTTTGATTTGATTGCCTTCAGTTTTTGCATAAATATTCAATAGTCTGTCCTCACTTGAAAAGTGATTTTGGGCGGTTCACCAAAAAAAAAAAAAAAAAAAAAAAAAAAAAAATTAGCTAAATGGGGTTGGCATTTTTTGATAGCCAATTTTCAAAATGATTCTTCTCCTACAATTTTGATCGTGTTGAATTCAAATTTTGCAGAAATGCTCACCAGGCGGTCTTTTTTTGAAAAGTTACTTTTTTGGCGATCTGCCAAAAATTGTCTAAATAGGGACCATTTAAAAAACTGAAGTAGCAAATTTTCAAAATGCTTCGCCTCCCACAATTTACGCCTGGTTCCTCTAAAAAATTGTACGAATGTTTCCTGGATGTTTCCCTTCAAAAGGTACTTTTTTTGGCGATTCTGCAAACAATGGCCAATTATCGGCATTTTAAATCTTTTTCTTTTCCAAAATGCGTTGACATTTATTTGGATTTATTCGATCTTTTGGAATATTACTCTTTATGTAATGTTTTCTTCAAAATTTTGCCTCATACCGCCGTTTGAATGTTTTTGTCGATCAAATTTTTTAACATATTTCTTCTGCCAGTAATTTTAGTCAGATTGTTTTCATTTGTAGGCGTAGCCCAACGTTAGGGCTCTTTAAAATTTACTGTTTTGAGATTGGGCAAATGCCGGCCTTTGAAAACTTTTCAGTAACTGGTTTTTAAACTATGACTACCACTTTTTGGTACTTGATTCACGAGATCTCGGCTGGTCACAATGTCACTGGACATTCTGGTTTTAAGTTATATCCAATTCGCTGCATTTGTTCCGCCTGTTTACCTCCAATTCAGGATATCGAATGTTTCTAATTCTGAGTATCAACCAGATAAAGCCTTGTTTACGTAGAGAAACTTAAACACATGTTCTGCGACAAAGAGTATGTACGTTCTTGGGAATTCCACCCTTGTTACCTGTTATACTTCTTTTGTGAACATCACGTCATTTATTGTTTAAATCGTAATTTCTTTTTCATTAGTTTACACCTGTGACGATATCCCTTTGTTCTTACAATCCATTATTTTAATGTAATGGACTGGTGGGAGTCCATTATTTTAAATAATGGACTCTTTGCTGTTGCGAGTCCATTATTTTAAAACAATGGATTCGCTGCTATTTGAAATGAAAAATAAACAACTGTCCATTTCTTTTTCGTTTAGAACGATTTGGCGTATCTAAAAAAATATTAAACAAGTATATCAGTAAGAAACTGATTATAGTCCCCGCCGAAAGATATCTGAATGTACACTTCTTCGGTCAAAAACTTAGTGAAAGATCGTACGTAAAAAAGCAGGAGGGTGGTGGACGGAATTTTGGTCAGCGAACAAAAGTGAAACCATCGTGCCTCCACAAACAAAAATTTTGGCTATGTTGGAAGTTTAATAGTTTCGTCAATTTTTGGTCAAATCAAAAACCAATCCCACGTCGCACAGTCCTAATATATATTCCTTCGCTCCAAAAAAACTCAAAATGCTGTCGTGCAGAATAACTGAGAAATTGCGCGTACAAAAGTGCCCCCACATCACGCCCCCTACAAACAAAAAATTTGGTCAAGTTTGAAGCTTCTCAGTTTCGTCAATTTTTGGTGAAATTCTAAAATAACCACAGGTCGTCCAACACATGTTGTTACTTCCCACAAAAAATCAAAAGCCTGTGGTGAAACGTGAGTGAGTAATCGCGCGTACAAGAGTGGGAGCATTGGTGAGGGACAGATGGACGGACGGACAGACAGACAGACGAACAACGCGTGTTTTATAAGTCCCCCGCTCCGCACGTACCGCGGCGGCGGGGAAATAACAAGCTAAAAAACCACCGTTCCATGTGTTGACCAACTCCCCCCCCCCGCCCCCGTTCCTCCATCCCGCCCCTCACCCCGCCCCTCACCCCGTTGTTTATTTGTGTGTGTGTGTGTGTTTACTAAATTTTACGAAAGAATTTGCATCCAGTGTGCAATTCAGCTGGGCATTTTCATTAACGATATCCAAGAACTCTTTTTCCATGTCTACACTTCGCACACCACCCACTGAATGAAAGACTCGGAACTGTACATTATTTTTCTCACACGTTGTTTATTGATTTCAAACCAGACAGCGCGTGACAAAATGGGTCATAACAAAGTGGGCGACATAATTTCACACTAGACTTTTGTTAGGGACAGTCCATGGAATTGGTTGTGAATTGTGTAAACTAAGTCAGATACAGAACTCAGAGGGTCCAAGAGTTCAAATAATGGACAGTTCCTCGGCGTTGCCTCGGAACTGTCCATTATTTGAACTCTTGGACCCTCTTCGTACTGTATCCTATACATAATAATTCTATCAAATTTGGGGTGGGGTGGAGGGGGCAGTGTTCATTGTATAATTTGCTGTGTTTGGCTCAAAACATTATCTATACACTTCATGTGTTTACAAAAAAAGCGTAAAATCTTTTTCATAGTGTAATAATGTAATTTAAAGCACAAGTTAAACAAGTTACCTCATCTTAAACGTATTTTGAGCAACATACACAGAAATACACAAGGGTGCTTTCTCGACGATAAGGGAGATTTATTTTACATAAGCTTCTGTTTGTGCTAGTTATGTCCAACTAACTACATTGTGGAATCAATGTTAACCACTGCTCAGGTCTCTGTCGTCCATACAAAGTACATATATGATCGGTGGTGTACTGCTCTGTGTACTGCCACAAACAAGGACTTTAAGTTGTCAATACTTAGAATTCGAAACATTGAATGTTTTGTTTCGCATGTAAACAACAGGGAAAACAGGAGATGATTTTTAGTGGAACTATTTTGTAAAAAAATGACCATCCACTAAATATACATTCATCAGATAGTGTGCCGAAATATTTAATTTAGTGTCTTCTTTCAAATAACGACAGAATGTAAATACATGCGGAAACCCGAATCCTGAAACCACACATGGACTTTTTAGTTTCCTGCCACTACACTGGTGAGGCACTCGAGTCCAGAAAGCCCATTGTTATAAAAGATCTGAGCTCTGATGAGATCTATCTGTTATATATAAACACAGAGCGGATGGATATTTTAAAAAGTAGTCCTCTCTTTATGAGTACTATTTTTGGAGGAATTCCCAGTGGGTCTGCGGAGTAAAAAGGTGTTATACACAACAGACCAAAGCACCGTAGAGGTTGTTTGTCGAGCAACAATGCACCTGGCCTCGGGCGTTGTCGTAAAATTTGTTATGATTTTTTTTTTTTTTTTTTTTTTTTTTGGGGGGGGGGGGGGGGTACTGTCGTTCTCGTGGAGCGTTAACTGAATTGAATTCTGTTCTACGCGCATCTTCAGCGTTCGTTTATCTGCCTGAAATTAAACTAAGCAAGGGAAAATGAACCAATGTAATTGGTTAATTGTAAAATCTTATTATCAAAGGAATTAAAGCGTTTTCTGTCCGATGCTTCGATTAGACTATTCATTGCAAAATTCACCTTTCCGTTCACTGCAGTTACCTTTTTTTTCTTTTCATGATTGCGTAAGCCGTAAGAACTTGTGAGAGGTTCAAAGGTAAGGGTTATAAGCGTTTTTACGTGTTGTTTTACATGTTGCTATTTACATGAATTTGCACTGTGGCACACAAAAAATGAAAACCAATGAATTCAAATGAAAACCATAAATTGTCATCCAGTCTCCCTCTCTCACCTCTTAGCATAACATCAACAAATACTGACAAATATCCCAGGCCATTTAATTTTAGATGAAACAAAAATTTGAATATGCTCGATTAAAACTTGGGCAGCTGCTTCCATTCAGCTGCGATATCCCAATAACTTATTCACGTCTCCAGCAGCGAATCAGGCAATATACGGTCAGCTGAACTCGAATAAAAGTAGGAACGCATTTCCACGGCTTCTTTTCTCAATTGAACGATACATAAAGTTACAAATGACGCAAAAAGGAGGCAGTTAAGGCGTCAGAAGTCCCACACTAACAAAGCTGTGCAATAAAGAGTAACCTATCCATAATAAGTACGGTGTGAAAAGTAATGTGGGGGGGGGGGGGGGGGGGGCGGAAGAAAGAGAGAAAGCATGACATGTGTTTGTTCTCTGTCGAGAATCAAGGGGGCCGAAAGTTTGCTAGTCACCGGTAATGTAGAGGGTTGTTTCAGCCAGTTACGACCCGGGAAAATTTCGCTCTCGTTTACTTAGACAATGACACTTTCCATAAAGCATAGGCCCGCGATCGTTTTTAAACGAAAAGAAAGAAACGTTTCAGATGCGAAAACCTATATAAACATAAATAAAACTCGGGTTTTAAAATATTAATAGAAATCGTGAAACCTCCGTTTAAAATAATGTATTTTAATTGCCATGGTTAACAACAACACAAACCTTAAATGGTGTCGTTGTTTTAATTAATTTGAGCACTGACAATGATTTTACAAAGAAGCTTTCAAAATAAGCATTTTTGTAACATTGTGTAAAGTGTGGGCTAGAATTGGGTAGCTGCTCGGAAACTTAAATTGGCCAATTACGAGTATAAACGAAATTACATCCAAAAAGTAAAAACTATTAAGATATTTTGAAGACGCTTTCCCTCATGTTGTCTTCTTTTTTTTTGTAAACCAGCCGACTTCGTCAGGCTGGTCTTATCACATCAGCGTGGGGCATTCGTTGTCTGCATGTGCGCGTACGTATGCAGTGTGCAACATTAACTTTTATAGTCGGTTGGCCACCGGGCCACTTGATTTTCAAATTGAGTGGCCCGAGCCCATTTTGGGTGGCCCGACTATATATATATATATATATATATATATATATATATATATATATATATATATATATATATATATATATATATATATATATATATATATATATATATATATAGGGCCACAAGGAGGCGTGTGTTTAAAGGCCCAAGTGAAAACGCTGCTTTTAGCCATGGCACCGAGTCCGCCAAGTTTTCTCACTTTCTTGGAAAAGGCCATCAATCAATTTTATACAGATTTTACAACCTTAAGATAAATGTCTTTGTGCGATGTGCGAAATGACCAACTGAAGATAACAGTTAATTTATGCAGCATGTTTGTATCCACACTGTGAGTCCAGCTTAGACAAAGGAGTTGAAAGGAAAAATGTGTGAAATCGGTTTTGCTTGGAATGGCTCCCTATAACATGCTGTTCAATGAGCATCAATGGGTCAATGTTTTGACAGCGTCAATCAAGCAACAATTAGGTCGCGTAAAACACGTGGAATTTACAATGAGGTTGGGCAGTTTTTAAAATTGTGATATGATTTAAAGCTAAATTTTGATGTAAACTCTTTTCAAACACTTGTAAAAATACTTTTAGTATGGTTAGAAAGTAATTGTTAACTCATCGACCATTTTATTTTAACAAAATCTGTCAAAACGTTTGGTAAAAACGCTAAAAAAGTACGTGAGGAACTGATGTTGCCTCGTTGAGCTCCAGAATCATAATGAAAATGGGAGGAGCTAAGGGCTGCTTTTATAGTCCTCGTTGGGCCTTTAAAGCAGGGTTGTGTTTTTGCCATGAAACCTGTCATTAACACTCAAAAACCGTCAAAAACTGGTTAAAACTGTCTAAAACTGTCAAATGCTGTCAAAAACTACCACTGGTTAGTGATTACATTTATTACTTCACATATTTACAATCATCACTGTGTACAAAATGACATGACAAGTAGGTTAAATGTCAATAGTCTATTTTTTTCTTTTCCTCGCAGCATTCCGTAGCAAAACACAAGTTTGGTTGCTTTTTTATTTACGAGTCGGTTTCTAACCTTTGTATGGATTATTCCGAAACTGGAAAACACACGTTCGATAGATGCCGACGATGATGGGGATCCTAGTAACTGTGCTGCTAGATTTATGAAACTGTCTGGTACAAAGTACATGCCCAATGCTTTGCACCAGACAACAGCATTCATGTATGTTGCGCTTTCACGTAAGTATGCTGAAGGTAATGGCGAGGTTTTTGCGGCAAAGGCGATCTGCGTTGCGATGTTATTTGGGTCACAATCCGACAAGAATGCATGGACAGACCCTAACTGGTCTGTATGCAGAAGCTCTTCTTGGGTGTAACTTGTAACTTTTCTTTTCACTGGTACTGGGAGGTCGGTAACCGTAGTATTACCGGGAGTTTCCGAAAAGAAGCTCCCCCCATATAAAAGCCCTGGGGCTCTTATTAGGAAACTGTTTCCCAATAGAAGCCCCGGGGCTTCTATTTGGAGTTAACATAAAGACCTGAAAAAATCGTTTCTTAATAAAAGCCCCCTCCTTCCCTGCAAGTCTTTTTAGAACTCGTGTTTACTCAAATGCAGACACAGTGCACTTAATCCTTAGATATGAGGCAGCCTCTAGACATGTTCTGCGTTGTTGCTTAATCCTGTGCTTTACACAAGGCGAACAGACACCCCCCTGCCCACTGCCACCTTTACTCCGGAGTATTACTGGAAATATGACGGGCCGAGTACTGAAACGGGCGGCGTGATGTTGCCCCTCCTTCCCTGCAAGTCTTTTTAGAACTCGTGTTTACTCGCAATCCAGACAGGGTGCACTTAATCCTTTGATGTGCGGCAAACCCCTAGACACGTTCTGCGTCGTTGCTTAATCCTGTGGTTCGCACAAGGCAACCCCCCCCCACTTTACCCGAGTTTTTTAGCTAGTTGTTTTTGTGTGCTTTGTTATTTTTTGCGGGTATCCGCAGCATGTAGTGCTTTAATGAGAGACTGATGGTAAATTTTCTTTTTCTCCAATAAAAACTTATCGACAACCCCCCCCCCCCCCCATATCTTCATATAAAAATTGAAGCCCCGGGGCTCTAATTAGGAAACTGTTTCCTGATAGAAGCCCCGGGGCTTCTATTTGGGTTCTAAATGAGCGCCTGAAATTGGGCAGTTTCCAAATAGAAGCCCTGGGCTTTTTTCGAAAACCCCCGGTATCATCTAGACTGGTGCGTGTTTGATTAGTTGCACATCTGATGTAATGTGCTTTCATGTGATCAACTCGATTCGCAAGCTTGTGGTCGCATAATTTGCATTGCGCGTATTTCTTATTTTCCTCAGAAACCTCTAAGAAATTCTGCCAAATCAAGTCCTTTGGTCTACCGCCTTAGTGCATGTTGTCCAATTTCTCACTCACAAATGAAGTTGAAGTGTGATGTTTTAGCAAAAACAGCCCCCATTATATACGAAAGTTTTTGACATCGAAGCATCAAGAGATTAAGCAGTAGATTATTAACGACTCGCGTGGGGGTGGCTTCGTGGGCACAGGAACTCCGTAGATTAAGACACTAGCTGACGTTAAGCGGATATTTTTTTATCTGAGCAGCGTGATGGAACTCCGGAGCTGACGCTAAGTGAAGTTCGAAGCAATAGATTGTATAAAAATAATAAATAAAAGAAGTAAGAAAGCATCAAAACGGTGCAAAATGTCGCACAAAATTGAGTTTTTGACAATTTTTTTGTCAAAAAGTGTTTTTGACATGACAGATTAAACATAGTAATATCCACCGCCAAAAACTCTACAACCCTGGTTTAAACTATGTATAACATGTAACACAGAAAACTAAAGGATTCTTAACTAATTTTATTCGACAAACATTACCATTTAACAAATTTGGTTGTAATTTGTATGAAACAAAATGGACAAATCAACATCTTTCATTGGTGTCATAAACTGCAATGGTACCCGGGATGATGAACCCTAATTTCAGTTTTTTGGGATTGTTCAGCAGTCACTCATTCGAGTATTGTAGTATTTTCTGCTCGTTCTCATCCAAGTCCTGCTCATTATCAGAGCCATCAGAATCCGACCCATCGTCCTCAGAGATATATTCTGCCATATACGAGGTGCCCTCGCTGGCCACTGGAATAGAGTCCGTTTGAGCTCTAACAGCCGAGGATGTGTGAGCGAAGTTTGGCCGCTTACAGCCTTTGAGTCAAGCAGCCACATATCAAATGCGGGTTTGGGGTCGTAGAGATCCACTTCAGGCGTTTGTGTCTTGACTACCATAATCTCGCTCATGGTTTCGGTGGTAAGACGAGACCTTTTTTCAGTTTTCATGATCTCTCATTAGGCACAGATGTAGGCGGTAGACATAGCACAAGGTCGATAAGACCTAGAATTATTAGGAAAAAACTTACCCAGGTAAATAATTGATGCTTTTTTCTCAGAAATGCATTTTTTTTGCTTAGGAAGTTTTTTCTGTCTTAAAATTGTAAGCATGTTCCGAGGGAAAAGATCGGAAATACAGTTTCATTTTGAAGATTATAAATAAAGTATGGCCTATGTTTAGAAAAAATATTCTTTTTTATTTTTTTCATGTATATTATATACACATATTTATATTTATTTATAGAAAAACATTGAGTTTTGCAACCATTTATAGATTTGTTAGAAATTTTTACAGATTATTTTCCCGGAAAGCCCTCAGTTTCGAATGAATCGTTTCTCTGATCTAAATTTAGAACATGGGAATAACCCAGATTCTTGATTTATACATTGTTCAATCGAGGGATTACCGTGTTCTCACTTTCGTTTTAAAATAATTTTTATTCAGTGTTTTAAAAATAACATTTAAACAATTAAAAATAAAAATGGGTCGGTGTAAGTAATTGAGTGGCCCGACGGGCCACTCAGTTTTGAGATTGGGTGGCCCGAGCCGATTTTGAATGGCCTCGGGCCACTGGGCCACCGTTAATGTTGCACAGTGCTTATGTACGTATGTACGTATGTAAACTTTTACTTAAAATGCTTCTTTTTCCTCAGTTTTGATCGTATTCCTTTATGTGCGAGTGTTCGCTGGATAGTTTTCTCATTGAAAACTTACTTTATTGGGAATCTGCTAAAAATTGGGCTTAGAGGACTTAGTTGTGCACCTCCCCTTGGGGCCGGCGTCGGTCAGTGAGAGAGGTCTGAACATAGGCCCATAACGCATAGTTAAATTAATTTATGGGTTTCGTAGACTGAACTTGTCCTAGGGTTTTGCTGCGATCAACCTATATGGATTGAAAGCTGATGGGACCTAGTTGTGCAGCTCTCCTTGGGATCGGCGTCGGTCGGTCCGTGAATGATGTCCGAATATAGGCCCAAAACGCATAGTTACTGTAATTTATGAGTTTGTAGAATGAACTTTTCCTAAGGTTTTGCTTCGATCATCCTGAAATCTATATGGATTGAAAGCCGATGGGATCTAGTTGTGCACCTACCCTCACGGCAGACGTCGGTCCATCCGTCCGTCCGTGAGATAGGTCCGAACATAGACCAAGAACGCAAAGTTAGCGTAATTTATTGGTTTGTATAAATTTAACTTGTCCTACGATTTTTCTTTGATCAATCTGAAACATATATCCAGAAATTTTCACACTCCTTACATACTGGAATGAGTTTGTTAACATACTCAAGCCTACATTTCTGCATCGATTGACAAGATATCTTAACTATAAGTAGTATGGGAACCAATAAGGTTTGGTGTTGTAAATGAGCCATGTCAGCCCAAGGACATTGGCCCAGCTGAACTGTACAAATTTTCCCAATCCTTACTCATTTAAATGAGTTTGTTAACACACTCAAGTCTACATTTCTGGATCGATTGTTGAAATCTTTTACATATAGGAAGTATTAGAACCAACAAAGGTCGGTATTGTAAAAGAGCCATATCGGCCCAAGGACATTGGCCCAGCTGAACTTCAGAAATTTTCACAAGCCTAACATACTGGAATGAGCTTGTTAACACACTCAAGCCTAAATTTCTGCATCGATTGACAAGATATCTTAATTATAAGTAGTATTGGAACCAACAAGCTTTGGTATTGTAAATGAGCCATGTCGGCCCAAGGACATTGGTCCAGCTGAACTTAACAAATTTTCCCAATCCTTACTCATTTGAATGAGTGTGTTAACACACTCAAGTCCACATTTCTGGATCGATTGTTGAAATCTTTTACATATAGGAAGTATTGGAACCAACAAAGGTCGGTATTGTAAAAGAGCCATATCGGCCCAAGGACATTGGCCCAGCTGAACTTTAGAAATTTTCACAACCCTAACATACTGGAATGAGTTTGTTAACAAACTCAAGCCTACATTTTTTATCAACTGGCAAAATGTTATACACATAGGTAGTATGTGTGGTAACAAGAATTGGTACTGTAAATGAGCCAGGTCGGATCAAGGACATTGGCCCAGCTGGAATTTTAAAATTCACGAATATGATACGAATTGCTTAAGGGATGTAGTCCAACTTAACAAAATCAAATACTGGGATTGTACTCCGGCGAGGGGCATAGTCAGTTTCACTGATCCACTTGTTCTATTTGTATATCGCTTCTCGGTAATCTGGTATCAACTTAAAGGGGGTCAAGTTGGGAATTCTCCGAGTAACCCAGGGGGGTATATATATATGTGCATGTTTTGTCTACTGTGAACTTGACCGGTAACGTCGCCGCATCCCGAAAGCAACATCCGGGAATTGGCACTTTTCCGTATTGTTCCAGCTGATTGCAGTCATGCTTCGTGAACGTTGCATAACTTTTCTTGCATTCTTGCTGTATGGAGACACTGGTTTTTGCGACGATAGGTCATTGGCAGTTTGGAGGTGCAGTGAGAAGTCCTGCCACCCCCCCAAATTTTATGTACCCCTTTTTATACCATAAATGTAGAGATGTGGATTTTAGAGCCGACAACCTCGCAAATAATCAAAAACAAGTTGTCGTGTTACCACTGCAGTAATTACAAAGTAAGCAGTCTAAAATGGTTATATTCGCGTCTTGATATCCTTGTCTGCACGAAAATAATAACTTCTGTATATATTACAAAAATAAACAAGACCGAATTTCGCTACACGTAGCGAAATGACACCCACTTACAATGGTACAATCTATCTGGTCAAAGACACATTTTTCAGTCTTTCCACATAATTGTCAGCTTCCGAATTATTATCATGAAAAAGGACATCGAAGTAAATAAAATGTAATCTCAAATAATCAAATTCAGTTTTCTAACCGTTTTTGAGATAATGGTCAACTTCCGGTTTTTGACCTTGACCATGACGAAGGAGGTCAAGGTCACCGAGGTACCTCTTACATAACGCTTCATAGGCCCAAAGAATCGAAAATAAGCTCAAAATAGCTCTATCTCTAATCTTTTTCGAGATAATGGTCAACTTCCGGTTTTTGACCTTGACCCTGAGGGAGGAGGTCAAGGTCACCAAGGTACCTCTTACATAACGTCTTTTAGGCCCAAAGGGTCGAAAATAAGCTCAAAATCGCTCTATCTTTAACCGTTTACGAGATAATGGTCAACTTTCGGTTTTTGACCTTGACCATAACGGAGGCGGTCAAGGTCACCGAGGTACCTCTTACATAACGTCTCTTAGGCCCAAAGGGTCGAAAATAAGCTCAAAACCGCTCTATCGCTAACCGTTTTCGAGATAATGGTCAACTTCCGGTTTTTGACATTGACCATGACGGAGGAGGTCAAGGTCACCGAGGTAACTCTTATGTAACGTCTTTTAGGCCCAAAGGGTCGAAAATAAGTTCAAAATCGCTCTATCTCTAACCGTTTTCGAGATAATGGTCAACTTCAGGTTTTTGACCTTGACCATGACGGAGGAGGTCAAGGTCACCGAGGTACCTCACATAACGTCTTTTAGGGCTCAAAGGGTCGAAATAAAGCTCAAAATCACTCTATCTCTAACCGTTTTCGAGATAGTGGTCAACTTCCGGTTTTTGACCTTGACCATGACGGAGGTGGTCAGTTTCACTGACCCACTTGTTCCATTTGTATATCGCTTCACTCGCGTTTCTCGGTAATCTGGTATCAACTTAAAGTGGGTCAAGTTGGGAATTCTCCGAGTAACCCAGGGGGTATCTATATATGTGCATGTTTTGTCTACTTTGACCTTGACCGGTAACGTCGCCGCATCCCGAAAGCAACATCCGGGAATTGGCACTTTTCCGTATTGTTCTAGCTGATTGTAGTCATGCTTCGTGAACGTTGCATAACTTTTCTTGCATTCTTGCTGTATGGAGACACTGGTTTTTGCGACGATAGGTCATTGGCAGTTTGGAGGTGCAGTGAGAAGTCCTACCATCCCCCCCCCAAATTTTATGTACCCCTTTTTATACCATAAATGTAGAGATGTGGATTTTAGAGCCGACAACCTCGCAAATAATCAAAAACAAGCAAGTTGTCGTGTTACCACTGCAGTAATTACAAAGTAAACAGTCTAAAATGGTTATATTCGCGTCTTGATACCCTAGTCTGCACGAAAATAATAACTTCGGTCAAGGTCACCGAGGTACCTCTTACATAACGTCTTTTAGGCCCAAAGGATCGAAAATAAGCTCAAAATCGCTCTATCTCTAACCGTTTTCGAGATAATGATCAACTTCCGGTTTTTGACCTTGACCATGACTGAGGAGGTCAAGGTCACCGAGGCACCTCTTACATCACGTCTTTTAGGCGCAAAGGGTCGAAAATAAGCTCAAAACCGCTCTATCTCTAACCGTTTTCGAGATAATGGACAATTTTTCTCTAACGGATTTCAATATACAAAAGTCACATGACCTTGACATTGACACTAAATGTCGATATTCCATCCATGATGTTACTGTCTACTGACCCCGTGCACGTGTTGGAACAAGGATTTGAGTGCTATTTCCAGCAATTTTTCGTGATTGAATAGGTTTTTGAAAAAATAATTTGACCTCAATTTGACCTTGACCTTGAAGATCAAGGTCAAAAAATTTTGCGGATTTCACGACAACTCATTACCCTCTATATCTCTGCCAAATGCCGTCTTTCTACTACAAACCGTGTAGGAGGAGTTTTCTGGAAACCACTTTGAGGTCAAAAAATTTTGACCTTAATTTGACCTTGACCTTGAAGCTCAAGTTAAAAAAAATTGCGGATTTCACGACATCTCGTCACCCTCTATCTCTGTGCTAAATTTCATCGTCCTACGTCAAATAGGGTAGGAGGAGTTTTCTGGAAACCTCCGTGACGGAAAAAAAAGAAAAAAAAAGGAAAGAACTAGACCGAATTTCGCTACACGTAGCGAAATGACACCCACTTGCAATAGTACAATCTATATTCAAAGACACATCTTTCAGTCTCTGCACATAATTGTCAGCTTCCGAATTATTATCATGAACAAGGACATCGAAGTAAATATAATGTATTCTCAAATAATAAGTTCAGTTTTCTAATCGTTTTTGAGATAATCGGCAACTTCCAGTTTTTGACCTTGACCATGACGGAGGAGGTCAAGGTCACCGAGGTACCTCTTACATAACGTCTTTTAGGCCCAAAGGGTCGAAAATAAGCTCAAAATCGCTCTATCTGTAACCGTTTTCGAGATAATGGTCAACTTCAGGTTTTTGACCTTGACCATGACGGAGGAGGTCAAGGTCACCGAGGTACCTCACATAACGTCTTTTAGGCTCAAAGGGTCGAAATAAAGCTCAAAATCGCTCTATCTCTAACCGTTTTCGAGATAGTGGTCAACTTCCGGTTTTTGACCTTGACCATGACGGAGGTGGTCAGTTTCACTGACCCACTTGTTCCATTTGTATATCGCTTCACTCGTGTTTCTCGGTAATCTGGTATCAACTTAAAGTGGGTCAAGTTGGGAATTCTCCGAGTAACCCAGGGGGTATCTATATATGTGCATGTTTTGTCTACTTTGACCTTGACCGGTAACGTCGCCGCATCCCGAAAGCAACATCCGGGAATTGGCACTTTTCCGTATTGTTCTAGCTGATTGTAGTCATGCTTCGTAAACGTTGCATAACTTTTCTTGCATTCTTGCTGTATGGAGACACTGGTTTTTGCGACGATAGGTCATTGGCAGTTTGGAGGTGCAGTGAGAAGTCCTGCCAACACCCCCCCCCAAATTTTATGTACCCCTTTTTATACCATAAATGTAGAGATGTGGATTTTAGAGTCGACAACCTCGCAAATAATCAAAAACAAGCAAGTTGTCGTGTTACCACTGCAGTAATTACAAAGTAAGCAGTCTAAAATGGTTATATTCGCGTCTTGATACCCTTGTCTGCACGAAAATAATAACTTCGGTCAAGGTCACCGAGGTACCTCTTACATAACGTCTTTTAGGCCCAAAGGATCGAAAATAAGCTCAAAATCTCTCTATCTCTAACCTTTTTCGAGATAATGGTCAACTTCCGGTTTTTGACCTTGACCCTGAGGGAGTAGGTCAAGGTCACCGAGGTACCTCTTACATAACGTCTTTTAGGTCCAAAGGGTCGAAAATAAGCTCAAAATCGCTCTATCTCTAACCGTTTTCGAGATAATGATCAACTTCCGGTTTTTGACCTTGACCATGACTGAGGAGGTCAAGGTCACCGAGGCACCTCTTACATCACGTCTTTTAGGCGCAAAGGGTCGAAAATAAGCTCAAAACCGCTCTATCTCTAACCGTTTTCGAGATAATGGACAATTTTTCTCTAACGGATTTCAATATACAAAAGTCACATGACCTTGACCTTGACACTGAATGTCGAGATTCCATCCATGATGTTACTGCCTACTGACCCGGTGCACGTGTTGGAACAAGGATTTGAGTGCTATTTCCAGCAATTTTTCGTGATTGAATAGGTTTTTGAAAAAATAATTTGACCTCAATTTGACCTTGACCTTGAAGATCAAGGTCAAAAAATTTTGCGGATTTCACGACAACTCATTACCCTCTATATCTCTGCCAAATGCCGTCTTTCTACTACAAACCGTGTAGGAGGAGTTTTCTGGAAACCACTTTGAGGTCAAAAAATTTTGACCTTAATTTGACCTTGACCTTGAAGCTCAAGTTTAAAAAAAATGCGGATTTCACGACATCTCGTCACCCTCTATCTCTGTGCTAAATTTCATCGTCCTACGTCAAATAGGGTAGGAGGAGTTTTCTGGAAACCTCCGTGACGGAAAAAAAAGAAAAAAAAAGGAAAGAACTAGACCGAATTTCGCTACACGTAGCGAAATGACACCCACTTGCAATAGTACAATCTATATTCAAAGACACATCTTTCAGTCTCTCCACATAATTGTCAGCTTCCGAATTATTATCATGAACAAGGACATCGAAGTAAATATAATGTATTCTCAAATAATAAGTTCAGTTTTCTAATCGTTTTTGAGATAATCGAAAACTTCCGGTTTTTGACCTTGACCATGACGGAGGAGGTCAAGGTCACCGAGGTACCTCTTACATAACGTCTTTTAAGCCCAAAGAGTCGAAAATAAGCTCAAAACCGCTCTATCTGTAACCGTTTTCGAGATAATGGTCAACTTCCGGTTTTTGACATTGACCATGACGGAGGAGGTCAAGGTCACCGAGGTACCTCTTATGTAACGTCTTTTAGGCCCAAAGGGTCGAAAATAAGTTCAAAATCGCTCTATCTCTAACCGTTTTCGAGATAGTGGTCAACTTCCGGTTTTTGACCTTGACCATGACGGAGGTGGTCAGTTTCACCGACCCACTTGTTCCATTTGTATATCGCTTCACTCGTGTTTCTCGGTAATCTGGTATCAACTTAAAGTGGGTCAAGTTGGGAATTCTCCGAGTAACCCAGGGAGTATCTATATATGTGCATGTTTTGTCTACTTTTACCTTGACCGGTAACGTCGCCGCATCCCGAAAGCAACATCCGGGAATTGGCACTTTTCCGTATTGTTCTAGCTGATTGTAGTCATGCTTCGTGAACGTTGCATAACTTTTCTTGCATTCTTGCTGTATGGAGACACTGGTTTTTTGCGACGATAGGTCATTGGCAGTTTGGAGGTGCAGTGAGAAGTCCTGCCATCCCCCCCCCCAAAATTTTATGTACCCCTTTTATACCATAAATGTAGAGATGTGGATTTTAGAGCCGACAACCTCGCAAATAATCAAAAACAAGCAAGTTGTCGTGTTACCACTGCAGTAATTACAAAGTAAGCAGTCTAAAATGGTTATATTCGCGTCTTGATACCCTTGTCTGCACGAAAATAATAACCTCGGTCAAGGTCACCGAGGTACCTCTTACATAACGTCTTTTAGGCCCAAAGGATCGAAAATAAGCTCAAAATCGCTCTATCTCTAACCGTTTTCGAGATAATGGTTAACTTCCGGTTTTTGACCTTGACCATGACGGAGGAGGTCAAGGTCACCGAGGTACCTCACATAACGTCTTTTAGGCTCAAAGGGTCGAAATAAAGCTCAAAATCGCTCTATCTCTAACCTTTTTCGAGATAATGGTCAACTTCCGGTTTTTGACCTTGACCATGACGGAGGTGGTCAGTTTCACTGACCCACTTGTTCCATTTGTATATCGCTTCACTCGTGTTTCTCGGTAATCTGGTATCAACTTAAAGTGGGTCAAGTTGGGAATTCTCCGAGTAACCCAGGGGGTATCTATATATGTGCATGTTTTGTCTACTTTTACCTTGACCGGTAACGTCGCCGCATCCCGAAAGCAACATCCGGGAATTGGCACTTTTCCGTATTGTTCTAGCTGATTGTAGTCATGCTTCGTGAACGTTGCATAACTTTTCTTGCATTCTTGCTGTATGGAGACACTGGTTTTTGCGACGATAGGTCATTGGCAGTTTGGAGGTGCAGTGAGAAGTCCTGCCATCCCCCCCCCCTCCAAAATTTTATGTACCGCTTTTTATACCATAAATGTAGAGATGTGGATTTTAGAGCCGACAACCTCGCAAATAATCAAAAACAAGCAACTTGTCGTGTTACCACTGCAGTAATTACAAAGTAAGCAGTCTAAAATGGTTATATTCGCGTCTTGATACCCTTGTCTGCACGAAAATAATAACTTCGGTCAAGGTCACCGAGGTACCTCTTACATAACGTCTTTTAGGCCCAAAGGATCGAAAATAAGCTCAAAATCGCTCTATCTCTAACCGTTTTCGAGATAATGGACAATTTTTCTCTAACGGAATTGAATATACAAAAGTCAGATGACCTTGACACTGACACTGAATGTCGAGATTCCATCCATGATGTTACTGCCTACTGATACCGTACACGTGTTGAAACAATGATCTGAGCGCTATTTCCAGCAATTTTTCGTGATGGAGTAGGTTTTTGAAAAAATATTTTGACATCAATTTGACCTTGATCTTGAAGGTCAAGGTCAAAAAATTTTGCGGATTTCACGACATCTCATCACCCTCTATCTCTGTGCCAAATTTCATCGTCCTACGTCAAATAGGGTAGGGGGAGTTTTCTGGAAACCTCCGTGACGGAAAAAAAACATAAAAAAAAAGAACAAAAGAAAAAGCAAGGAATAAACGCCGGAATTCTTTGCAAACCATACCCATTTGCAAACTATGTTTGCAAGTGGGAATTACAGCGTTCAGGACTACTACAACGTGCAGGAAACTGAAGGCACAAATGAGTTTAACACAGGTATGCAGCCTGCCGATGTTGCATCTCAGGCTATAGCTCAAGACACTGTGGGGTTCTTTCTGTGCGGATTTCAATTTGTTTGATCCCCAGACAAATTTTGGATCAGTGAATTATATGTTATCTTTCTCACAAATATGTGTGATGTAAGTCTTCTTTATTGTTGTACATCTATCAATTATTGTTGTTACGTAATTGCATTGATGCTACGTAACTGTATTGACGTTACGTAATAGTATTGATGTTAACCAATTGTACACACATAATATGCCTTTGTCAAGAATTTGTCGAAAGTTGTCGAACTGACAAGAGACTGACTAATTTGCCTTGTTCATTTGACGATGCCCAATTCACCGAATTCCAATCAAAAATTTGTCAACACTTTGTCATAAATTTGTCATTAATTCGTCAGTTTACAGCTAGTCATTAATTCGTCATGCTGATAATTCGTCCAAAATTCGTCAGAAACCCGTCATTTTGAACTTGTCAGTTGGTCAAAAATTCGTCAAAACTTCGTCAAATTGATTGACGACCCTAAACTCGTCAACCTGACGATGCCTAACTCAACAATGTAAATTTGTCAAAAATTTGTCTTTGTCACTGGCTTGTCATTTTCTTGTCATGTATTTGTCAAATCCCAATTTGCAGCTTGTCAGTATCTTGTCACGAATTCATCAAAATATCTTTGACAAGTGATTGACGAACTATCCGAATAAAGAATATTAGACAAAATAATTACCATTTGAAAACATTTAAATTCACACCATTGTCTAAGGACATTGTGGCCAGCCGATTCAAATTAATCAAGTATAGTTAGTTAGTTAGTTAAATGATTTGTTTAACGACACGACCGACCCTTAGCGGGTAACATTGTGTCAGAACATGTCAGTAATCAGTGACTAGAAGACAATGCTACAAGTTAAAATCAAGATAAGCCAAAAACATGTATATTCTAAAATCATAAAGTAAACAACAACTAGAAATACTGATACAGGTTGATTTCTTTTAAAAATTGTATAAATTTGCTACGTTCTACTTCATCAAAGAGCTGCCTCAAGGAGTCAGCTCTGAAATGATGTGAGCGGGCGTCTTGGAAATCGGTACAGTCTATTAAGATCTGTTTAACGGTGTAAGGTTCCTGACAGCCGACACAGTAGGGTGCCGGCTCGCCTCTTAAAAGATATTTGTGGGTGATATATGTATGTCCTATTCTGGCTCTATGGTAAACCATTTCATCTCGCACACTGTTAAGTGACGGGGGCTTTTGTCCGACTAAGGGGTTCGTTTGATACAGCTTGTTGTTTCTTTGTTTGTTCCATCTTTCTTGCCACATTCTTTTTGTGTATCTTGTGATGTGATATTTAAAATCGGAGGCTGGTATGAGCATATCGATACAATTATCATTTAGGGCCTCTTTTGCGGCTTTGTCGGCTATCTCGTTTCCTCGGATACCCACGTGACTTGGAACCCAGCATAACACTATGTCTTTGCCAGCTTGGGTATAATAATAATGTTCAGGGACATTGTTACCAGCCTCAAACATTAATATCTAATTATACTAGAGTGGCCAGTGCACATCAACATCAGAATACCCGAACATGTCAAACTCTTATTAGGCAGTCATTGTTTTTTTTCTGTTTTTGTCAACAAAAACAAATGTTAGCCCATCCTTTTCCACCTCCTGCCTCTTCTGTTAACAAAGTTTTACAATTTTGTACTATTTCAAAATTAAGACTATTATCTTATATAAATATGAATATATATATATATATATATATATATATATATATATATATATATATATATATATATATATATATATATATATATATATATATATATATATATGGGCTATATGGGCTATATGGATATGTGGATTGTGTATGGGAACATGTTTAGGCATGTGGGATGTGCGACTATAAACTGAGCTTATACTCTACGTCTTTTTTATCAGGATCTGGAAGGTGGTCACTGTAAAGGTTTTACTGTAAGTCTTTTCCATCCGGGTCACGACAAGCAGGTCTTGCTGTTTGTCTTTTCATCTGATTCCGGAAGGGGGTGGCTAAAACAGGGTTTCCTGCGCGTCTTTTTATCCGGATCTTGAAGGTTGTCGCCCGTAATGAGTTATGCCATGGTATTTTTACACGAAACATCTGAAAGGTGGTCGCCACATCGCCAATTCCCTATTTCGTTGTTTTTTTATAACCGCCACCTCCCCCCCCCCCACTTCCATCATCTAATATCGGATCTCAATACAACACTAACCCCCTTACCTCTTTCACTGTATGGGACCGTACCCAAAGTGTACTTACATCAGCAGAAAAAACAGAAAAGGCACAGAAAGGCATCCTTCTTACTGAGAATCCATCTCGCAAAAAGTTGCCATTTGATAATTTTGATGAAGTGACGAATATTATAATGATATTATGACAAAGAGGATTTTTTACGAATTTCGATAGCTGATTTTTGATGATGTATTATATCAATAAAATTCTCATATTTTTTATTTATTAACTGATATTATTTATTTACTGATTTCTGAAATGAATTGGGTTTCTTTTTAAAAGATTAAGTTTTAGAGGCGGAAGCACCGTAAGGCATGAAATTCCCAGGGCAGTTCTTTCACATCAAATTGGTCAGGTTGACGAACTTGTGACAAGTTTCCGACAATTTTATGACAAGTTGCTGACAATTTTTGCAGTATTGTAATATATAATACATTGCACATGGCAGTTTACTTACGAACGCATAAGCTGCAGATTTTGATATTTATACTATCAGTTGTTATTTTGATAGTTATACCATCAGGTTTTGTTATAATAAACATTAAAATAATCGAATCCATTCATCCTGTTTGATTACATACCAGTAAGTACACAATATACATTATTCATAGCAACAGTCGGCGATAATACAATATTCACATATTTCACAAGCATTTTACAAACATCACAACTTATTTCAAAACATGCAGACAATATGATGTGTGCACTTACATCATGGTTTATCCATTAAACATGTTTTTAAGACGCGATAATTTGAAACTTCTAGTAATATTCATTAAAATCTAAGAAATCTCAAAAATGGTGTCCGCGTGTTTTCACTTGTTTTGAAAAGGATGTGACATCATTGTGACGCGATACCTTACAAATTTTTGACAAGTTTCTGACAAGATAACGAGAAGTGTTTGTCAATGTGTGACGAGGCATTGGTCAGAAACTTGTCAAGACCCTGACGAGGTCAAACTTGTCAAACTGACAATCAATGACAAGTTCTGGACAAACTACTGACAAAGTGTGACGAGGAAAAATTATGTGTGTAAATATATGAATAAAACATTGGCAGTACAAGAAATTTATAAAAATCCCACCTGCGTGTATATTTTTGTGTTCACAAGACGGCTTGAAATCATATATATATATATATATATATATCAACATACTTTTTTCACCTGAGATGTGAGAATGTCCCCGTTTTCCTTTCTGTGTGGATTTAATGTGGAATTTTAGTTTACTTTTAACAAAGCCCTTTTAAGCATACCAAATGTAACTTACAAAATGTAACTTGTCACTCCCCGTTCCATCAAACAACGCATAATTACCACTAAAAACGGATTTTAAAAAGTCAACTATCTCGAAAACGGTTGCACTTACAGCTGCAAATATGTTATAGACTTCTTCTTGGCAAAGAATTATTGTGTGACTTATTTTTAAGCTGTTACGTTATTATGAGGTCATTTTGACCTTTGATTTTTGTTATTTTAGCACTTTGAATGCTCATTTTAAGTTCATTAGATACGGAAAATTTGAAATTACGAGGGAGTTGAGATGAATTCCCTGATAAGTTCCTAATTCCATCGCTCTGCCCACTCCCTGTAACCCACAGTACTACTAAGTCAATGTAAAATAGAGCATGTTCTGTAATTCATGTTTAAGATAAAGTCTGCATGATACAACTGATAACTGATTACTTCAGCTGAAGGAAAATAAGCAGTTTTCTTTAACTATTACAGCTATTGTGGGCTTAAAATGGCAAGTGAGTCCTGTGCAATGGCTTAAAGCATTGTATATACAATGACTTTAATTCCGCAGGAGTTATTGTGTTAAAATCAAATGCGAAGGTTTTACAAATTAGACTGAAGGTTTTAGAAGTGGAGGATGACCACGGCTAAGCCGGTGAGGTGGGGGTGGCATGGCAACATATGTGTGGCGGGTAATGCGTCTAATTTCACAAAAAGACGTACAGCAAAGCCACTGTGCACACGTCACCACTTTACGTCTGTACGTCCGTCTGTAAAATTTCATTATATGCTACTCATTTTGCAGTTTTCATCAGAACGGAATAA
This sequence comes from Protula sp. h YS-2021, assembly GCA_949752745.1. Classification (NCBI taxonomy): domain Eukaryota; kingdom Metazoa; phylum Annelida; class Polychaeta; order Sabellida; family Serpulidae; genus Protula; species Protula sp. h YS-2021. The sequence continues at coordinate 51,372,675 of OX457026.1, read as the reverse complement.
AAGTTTGTGCATTTATGGTCCATTCGTGTGCGTGTTTCTAACTCTGTGTTTTTTTTCGTTTGTTTGTTTGTTGTTTCTGGCTTGACGAAGCGAAAGCTCGTCTGCTATAAACATGTCTAGCTTAGGGAGAAAATAGTTGATATTAGCGAATATTCGGTCATGCAGCTGGCGTGATGGCATTGGTTTTAGCAAAGTTCTATATCCCTAAGCTTTCAGATGATTATTTTGTGCTCCCAGGTGTAAATTTAGTTACTCGGTAACGAAATCGGTTTAGTTCAGTGTCCATTTTTGTGTGTATTATTGTGGATCTGAGTTTTCATGGCAGTAGAAGTTTAATTTCACGGATTGCATTGCTTTATTTTTTCTCTTCGAATCACAAGTAGTGTTGTTTTCATAAGTAGAGTTCAATAGCATGACACATCATTTGCTCCTCCCTCTCTCAACACCACAAATACGTATACTTACTCATTTTGTTGTGAAAGCTGTATAATACAGATGTATTTATTCCATTTAATTTCAGATTGTGTACTTTCCGTGTGATTGGCTTTCGCTTGGATTTTATTTGTTAATCTCGTTAAAAAAGAGGTTTTCCATAAAAGCGACAGTTTTAGATAAACAGTTTCACTAACATATAAATGAGGTTAAACGCATCGTCGTGTGTACCAAATATAAAATCTGTGTAATCAAATGCAGTCGTTTTAATCTTTTTCAAAATACTACGTGTTATAGATATTGATCTGGCACTATTACAAAACATATTTCAGATTAAATCTTCTTCGTTACACTCTTCACACTCTGTAGTTTGCCTAATTCCCCATTCTTCCATAGTTTTGTTATGAATAACTATGCCGTTAATGGTTTCAAACTGGAAAACGATTAATTTTGTATTTAAACGAAACTTTTAGCTTTTATAAGACTACCATGAAATTTTACGTTGCATGTAAGTCCCTATTCTATCCATATTGAAAATAATGTCGGAGGTTTCATATATATCTGCAGCAGTTCCTTATAGAAGGTTCTACATTTAGCTTATAGTACATCAATTCTATTTCTGCTAATAGTAATAAAAATCGGTTGATTAATCGTATTTTATACAATAAGTGTTTTGTCTCAGACAATCTCATCGAGTGTAAAATTTTTTAAGCTATCTGAACAGCTGATTTCAAACCTAGAAATTTACGTAATTATACTTCAGATGTAATTTTTGTTCTAAGACGTACAGTGAAATAAATAACCCATCATCTTGCAGCAGGTCCTTTATGCAAAAACTTCCGCGTTATACCAATCCTTCCAGAAATTTTTTGCTCTTTATATGGATTAAACCATTATTCGAAATCAATTGTTCATAGTTTACATTTGAAAAAAGAATTGCCTTGTCTTGCCATTTCCTTCTCATATCAAGTTTTGGAAGAGCAATCTTTCTAACATCCAGATTTGAATATAAGCCCAATCGAAATAATTTAAGAGCTTTTTCATGACATTTGGTATTCGGTATTCTCAGGTCACCTTTAGCCATGGGAACTATGACTGTATCGTGCTAAACTTTCGGAGGCTAAGATGATAAAAAAAGTATGTCCTAATTTTTTAGCTTGGTTTAGACATAATACATACCAAAATGTTAGTTAAAAAGTAAACTAGATTGGGTAGGCCTTAGCTTTTCTCTAGTAGAATTTGCCTATTAAGGACAATTGTGTTTTCCATATCTGCATCTGGATTGAAATATGGTTTATTTTATTTTCAAACTTAATCTTAGAACATATCCCAGATGGATACCTAACATGCTGAAACTCCTGTTGCTCATTTCCAGTCCCAAAATTGACTTTTTTTGTTTTTCAAGGGATCACTTACACGAGAAACGTCTTGTCCTTATTTAGATTCAATCGGACTGGTAAAAACTACTCCGCCACCCTAAATATTTATTGAATAAAGGAAATACAATACAATAAGTGTCGTCTGCAAACTGAGACAATTATCTTTCAGCTCTGTTTATATTTATGCCTTATTGGTGTAGTTGTTTCTCATTATTTCTGGTAAAATTTCAACATAAATTACAAAGAGAACACAAGAAATGAGCATCCATGTCTTAAACCAAAAATATATTTCGAACCACCCGGTGCTTAAATATATTTATATATTGCAATTTTATCCAGTCTATAATTTCGTCATCAAATTGTATTTCTTTAATACAATGAAGAGGAAAGGCTATTCCAATCGTAAGTAGGGGGAGGCAAATGGGCAGAAATTAAAGAAAATGTAAAAAGACCACGCATACCATAACAGGCAATAGACAAATATTCGTTACCAAGGGACGACCCGGAAAGAGCTTGACAGGTTAAGAGATCTGATATATCAGATTTATTATTGCTCAAGACCATGTGTTCGTAGGCCCGTGGCCACGTTTTATAAACAATGAGGATATGGGATTATTAACTCAGCTTTGGGCACTCACTCTTGTTCCAAGATATATAGAATGTGCAGAAGTAAAGTGAAACCAAACTTCAAGTTATAAGAACGCTTGTGATACATTCATTGCGAATTGTTAATTATAAGGTAAAACCCTTTATATAATAAGTGGAAAATAGAGTGCTAGGTGTTTTGGCGTAATTAATATTCTGTTTAAGCATATTTTTTGTGTTATGGTTTAGACGTTAATGTGATGATGAAGTTGAAATTACTGACTTGCTTCAGTTTTTCATGACTTTTCTCAAGTACAGTAATACCTGTCTCCGGACAAACCTGTACAATGTAGACAGCTCCCTATTTCGTTCAATGTTTCAGTCCTTTTTAATTTACCTTTGGTTTCTATATAATAATAACGAGGATAATTCATTTTTCAAACCTAATTGTAGAATTTACTGTGTAAAAATACTGTTATTCGTACAGGAAGAAAATGAAAATGTAAGACATATAAAGCTTATAGACAAATATTACTTTATGAGTTGGAGATCCCATTAGTGAATTTTTTCTGCTGTCATTTGTCTGTAAGTTTCAATGCCAGCAAAACAGAGTCAAAACAAATACAGGCTTACCTGTCCCCCGTGTTCCCCTGAGTAATAACCACGTCATCTTTATATTTTCTCTCATATGTACAATGCGCCACCAAGTTTATCAGGACGTCTGTAAAATACAAAGCGGGAGATTTTAACCGTAACCATTAATAAATTAGTTTCAAACAATGCCACCGTACTATATTTTGAGATGAACTTTTCGATAAACATCGTGTCCTCAAATAAGCTTGCTTCTTGGTATGCGGTTGTATTGAGCAAACAGGGAAGGGATCTTTAGACCCATCAACTTCTATGTGAAATACCCTAGCACCGGTTTGAATCACACAATCACACGTCGTCCTCGCTCCCTCTTTCTCGGACCGGGGTACCCTCCATCTCAGAAGCGACAATGATTGTTTTAATATATGCTGGAGAAAAATTTTGTATATTTTCGGACTGAAGAACGAGTTGTTCACAGAGCACAGTTGTCACGTGACGATTGCTTACGTAATTCTGATCGATCATTTCATGCATTCCTAAATACATCAAATGTATTATTGGGTATGTAGTTGATCAGATATCAACATATATATTGATTTGTAAGTGCTTAAAAATTTGAAATGCATAGGATTTTGAACAGCCAAAATATTTTGACGATGTTGAAACTTGTAACTCGTTAAAATCAGCAATTTTTACAAGTTTGGCATTTTTGACGAGTTACACACCATATTTTGATTACATCTAAGTAGCATAAAAGGAAGAGTGAGACATGCATTTCATCCATATCAAACAGCAATAAATTCTGCTGAGTCAGTTTTCGATAAAGCATGAGCCTGTTCCAATGACGTCATTATGACGTCATAATGATGACGTAATAATGACGTCATAATGATGACGTCATAATGACGTCATGACGTTAAACTCCCCTAGGCATAGACAGCATGTTCAACAACATGTTCAACAACATGTTGAACAACATGTTCAACAACATGTTGAACATGTTCAACATGTTGTTCAACAAGTTGTATATAAGGCTACGTTTAAAGGCTTTTCATCATTTGAAAAGTGCATGTTGAACCGAAAGGATGTATAAATGCAACATTTGTTTAAAATCTTACAATTGGCCACAAAGTCTTAAAAGGCACTTAAAGAATGCTCACATTTCAGAAGAAGAAGAATTGGAGATAGATGTGGAAAACCCTGTAAAACCACCTATCACTGAAACTTTAGATGAGTCTTCTATGGAAAGTCAAAGCGTCAACATGACTGAAAAGAATGCACATGCTTGTACAGAATGTGGTGCATTATACAACAGTCAAGAAGCTTTGTTCAAACATATGGAACATTGTGTTGAGGGTGATGATGACGGCAGCTCTGAAAGTGAGTCAGAAACAGACTCTGAAAGTGAGTCAGAAACAGACTCTGTTTGGTGTGATATGGTTCAAGAAGTCTACGATGAATATGATAAGAAATTTCAAGAAAAGGTTTCAGAATATGAAGAACAAGGGCTTGAAGATGCGCGTGAAATAGCAAGTGATGACTTTCGACCCATTTATAAGCGTCGACTTAAACAACTGTTTATGAGACTATTCAAATATGCCCAACGTCTACAACAAAACGAACATTATGAAACCATTTTAGAAGACTTCAATTACTTTGTTGATGAAAAACATTACGAGTATTCAAAGGCACTAAAGGCGGCTATAAGAAGAAACGATGCATTCTTTGAAGAGCTTCTAGATGAGGAGGAGGAAGATGAAAGCAGTGACGAAGAAAGTGATATGGATGCCAGTGAACAGAGTGAAGCAGATGAAGAAAAATAGACTTATTTGACTAAACATTATAATAAAGACCTTTTAAATCTATAAATGTTATAATATTGTTATAGATTTAAGCTGTATATATTTAAGTGTATTTAAGTGTATTTAAGTGTATTTAAATGTATTAATAAACCTATTCAACATATGTCTTGTTTTTTCTTTGCTTGAACTACAACTTGTTGAACAGTTTGTTAAACAGCATGTTGTTGAAAAAGTTGAACATATTCAAGATGTTGAACATGTTCAACTTGTGCAACAACATGTTGAACATGTTGTTGAACATGCTGAACATGTTGAACATGTTGAACATGTTGTTGAACATGTTGAACATGTTGTTGAACATGTTGAACATGTTGAACATGTTCAACTTGTTAAACATGTTGTTGAACATGTTGAACATGTTGTTGAACATGTTCAACATGTTGAACATGTTCAACTTGTTAAACATGTTGTTGAGCATGTTGAACATGTTGTTGAACATGTTCAACAACATGTTGAACATGTTGAACAACAGCTTGTTAAACAATTGTTGTACAATTGCTAAACAACTTGTTGAACAATAGTTTGACGTAAAAAAAAAAAATTCAAACACATGTTTGAATGGTGGGCGCGCGCCATTCCAATAACCCACCTATGCACAAACTACTGTAAAACTAAGACATCAAACTGAATTCAATGGTGAAATTTTCATTCAAATCGGTTAACCATAACGAAAGTTATTACACTTTTCCACTTTTTACAAGGTTAAAATGGCGGCATGTTACAAAAATGCATACAGCCACCGGTGTAAATAGCCTGTGACCACTTTATAACAAAACTAGATATAAAACTGAATCAAACAGTGAAATTTTCATTCAAATCGGTCAACTATAACGAAAGTTATCCCACTTTTCCCACTTTTTACACAGTTAAAATGGCAACATGTTACAAATATAAGTTCCACACTTCAACGGAAGTCCGTTATTTCAAATTACGAAAACAAAATGACGTTTCGTTTACGCATACTCGGCTGTGACGTTTACCCTTCATCATGACGTCATCCCAACACGTGCGCGCGCTCCATCCAAAAAACTGAAGCAGATAGAAACAAACAGACACTATGACGTCACTTCCGGTCCAGACATGATGACGTCACTTCCGGTCCAGACAACACTTCCGGTCCAGACAACATTTCCGGTCCAGACAACACTTCCGGTCCAGACAAAACTTCCGGTCCAGACAACACTTCCGGTCCAGACATGATGACGTCACTTCCAGACATGATGACGTCACTTCCAGACAGTATGACGTCATAAAGTGTGGTAGAAACGGCATTTCTATACTACTCAGGGCAGAGGTTTATTTATGACCTACGCATATTTCAACTACTCTTGTACCCTTCAACGAAGCCTTGGTGATAAGATGAACATAATTTTGAAAGATGTCTTTATTAAAGTTTGATCTCAAACCATGAAAAACTTCCGAGTAAAACTGGAAAAGAACCCCAACATATCCCGTCGCTTTTTCGTGTTATTAGTTCCCTTTTGAGAAAGGGCTTCTATAGCTGTCTTCGTGTATTTTTCAGCTTTGTCATATTTTTGCAATAAAATTTATTCATAAGAACCCTCTGAACAACGCTCGAATTTCAAATATTCAGTCTTCAAGAAAGTGTTATTTTACCGCGCTCTGCTTTCTCCAGCAGCTCGCTTTTCTTGCGTAACCAAGGCAGCAGGACCTCGATATCCGTTTTTCTCCTCATGTGTGGAGGTTTAGAAATAACGCCCAGGACTCGCTGAAACATCTGTGTCATCTTCGAAGCTCTGATTCCGGCGAGTCGGCCTCACGTAAACGCGGAGAGTTCTGAAATGATTCGGGATGATAGAGTCGGTAACCGTCAGACTCGGAACTCATCGTTGCGACTCCGACGTCAACGGTATTATAATCGTAATGTCTGTGCGCCTGAGTACGAAAGACCGATAGTGCCAGGTTTTCGTTGGTGTTATCACCAACGACGCTATCTCTGAATTACATTGATAGAACAGAAGTCTTCGGACTAAGTATCTACTAAACCAGTGTTAGGGTCAGTGGTATCGCTGAAATATCAGTGTTATCTCATAAACACTTTGCATCTATCTCCAACAATGTTTTGGATTTTTCTCCGACGTGTACAGGTTAGTAAACTGACATCCTAATTTTTCCCCAAGAGTTTTTTTTTTCAAACAAATGTGTTTTTGTTTGGTTTGTTAGAAAAAAATCGAAACATCTGCGCAGTTTCACACTTGAAAAATTAAGAAACCAGTTTTGTAACTCGGAAGACTTCTGTCCTACCAACGAAATTCAGAGATCGTTGTTGGTGATAACACCAACGAAAAACCTGGCACTATCGGACTTTCGTATCTGAGGCTATGCAGCGTCACTGCAATGATGTTATTTAGCCGTATATCCGGCCTGCGTCCAATACATGGTCTGATGTATATTTGTCTTGAGGGGAGGGTGGGCTGGAGTAAAGGAATTGAAAATATTTGACGGCTTGTAATCGACGAAAAAATGCAAAGCGTAATGTCTAGAAATATTTAGATTTGGTCAAAAGACGAGAAGACCTTTGAAACATCATTAATCGACTCCTTAATATCTACTGGGCAGCTGCAATCTGACAAAACTTGAAATTTACCTGAGCCAAAGTTTTTGGACTTAGTTTTAGGAAACACCTCAGTGCTAAGGGGATGCGCATTTTCGCGCTAAAGTTCCAAAGTTCCAGGAGCATTCAGGCTTATTCAAACGCATATGGCCGGATTACACCGAGATCATGCAACCACATAAAACTGTTCGTATGGATATGTATTTTGTAAGAAATTTTAATATCTCAAATGATCAATGGATTTATTTACAAAATTTTTTCGCATTTCTTGTAAACGGAAAGTTTGTAGATATCAAGAGAAAATTTTACTTTCTACAGCTTGTAACTCATCAAATTTCTGCTGTTGTTTTATTTCTGTTGTTTTTGCGCACCTCACTGTGATGGCAGTCCACGACTTGTGAAGGAACGAGAGCCTCCGTCCATTGAGCCGCCTTCGCGAGTTGTTTCGGTGTCCGCGGGCGTAGGAGTGCCTGCCAACACAAAGTTAACATTATCAAAAAAAAAAAAAAAAAAAAGACTGCCTAGTTTAACACTTGACAAGTCTTTGACTATATGAATTTGTGCAGGAAGCCGTTGGTGCTTTTTTTTCTTGACAGTAAAACCAATTATCTTGTCTCAGCTTCTTCTCTGACACGACATGTCCTGGGACCACAAAACTTTGTACTTATGTAGAAGTTGAACTGAGGGTATGCATCCCGCCTTTTTTCGTCTGCGATTTCGTTTTCGTGCTTAAAACGCCATGCAAACACAGCTGATTTTAGAATAAATAAATACAGCGCTTTAAAAGCTAAATAACGGTTGAGCAAGACAGCACAGCTTATGGGCGTTACGCGAGCTCTGCTTCCATAAAAAAAGTGCTAGTCCGTTCAATCAATAAAGCCGTTGAAACAACATAACCAAGCAGATGAACTTTATTAAGCCGCACACCTGCTGCGCTATAAGCTCTGTACTTAGTTGTATTACAGACTACGCGGCATGTGAAAAAAACTTCATGTTGTTCAAGAAATAATAAGTCATTCAAAGAAATATTTTTAACTTTTAATGTTTGACAAGTGTTGAAGATTTCACTTGCGAAATGAGGCTCTGGTTTATTGTTACATTTGATCCTTTTGTATCTAAAAGTTTATCAAATTTAACGTACACTTATCTACATGTGATAACTTGTGGGTTTTGAAAACGAGAACTCCTACTCCGATCTTTTAGCTGATGTTCTTATGAGTCACACAACGCTTTTGCCATCTAGCAGAGAATTAATTCATATTTAGACGCGCATATTATCTTGTTATGACTGCCTATGACCGCTGGTGTAGATGATTCTTACCATCAACTGAAAAGAAATTGTTTATTCTTATTACAAATGTTTCATTTTTAGAAATTTAGTCTTGATGAACTGCAGCTTAAAAAGACACGGTTTAAGGAATTCTTGAAATACATATTTCTGAGGCGGTTGAAAGAGAGCCAGGTGTAAGATAAATGATGTTGTCTTGTAAAAAGTCATGACATTTGGGCTAGAGACAATTGACTCAGCGACATTTGGGCATGAGTCATTTCGGCCAGAAGTGGGAAGTGTACCATTTGGGCCACTTCGGTTTTTTTAAAGTTTTGACATTGGTGCTCAGACACTTTCGAACTGGACACTTTCCAACCGCATCTTTTTTCTGACACAAATTACGGAGTGTCAGATTTTTATAAAATTATTATTTACATTTTATCTTTTCAATTACTTGAAATTGGTGTGTGACTATTTCACCGAGTTTACCGCAACAGTATTTGTTCATGGCCCATTGTTCATGGCTCCGATTATGTATAATCCATCTGCAAATGCGCCACCCTTGACTTGATTAGCTTCGATTAAGAACTGATATGAATGATATCAAGCAATAACAGATAGCTATTTAGATATTAGAAAATAAAAGTAGCAAGCCATTCATGCACACAACTGCACGGGTCATCCGCTGTTTATAATCTACATGGATGATGTTACTTCAAAGTGGACAATTTCAATATTTTACTAGTAGATGCAGTATCGACGTTGTTTGAACATTCGAGCAAAATCTTATTGCAGCAAACAATCGAAAGCTCATATAATAAGACAATTTGTTTATTATGTAATAAAGTCTGGATAGTAGTAGAATTTATCTCATTTACAGTGTTCAGATGAAATGACGCCCGGATCAAATGCCACTCCTTTGTGCATTTTAGGATCAAATGCCACTCCTTTGTGCATTGTAGGATTAAATGCCACCCGGCAAAAAAGCCACCCGGAACAAATGCCACATTTAATCAACTAAGCCATTTCCCCTCTCCCAACCCCCAAATTTAATTTAAAATAACATAAATTGTTTGGTTTCAATTTTTTCTTTCATTGTTCAAAGAAAACTTACACAGATCAAGAACATATTTAATGAATGCTATGAAAGTCATTTAACAGAGATAAAACGCAATTAGCCTAAACTGGAAGCACTTTTGAGCACAATAACTCCGAGTTATTTTCCCCGAGTTAGTTTCCTGCATATTTAAAGTGCAGTGGTACCGAACATATTCGGCACAATTGCAATTCGGGGTAGCATTTTTTTTTTGGGGGGGGGGGCTGTAAATACAATAAAATAACTAATAAAATATGAAGCCTGGTAACATACAGAACTCTGTCCTCATATATTTCTTAAAAACCGTAGAAGCACATGTTGACCAGGCATATTAACTGATAGTTGCAATTAGTAGAATGGACCATTTTTAAGTCAAGACCAAGGACAAGGCTTACACAGAACGAGAGTTCCTGGACAGAGTGGCATTGAGGGAATTTCTGTGGAAGTTCAGAAGAGATGTTCTGTATTTTTGTTTCTTCACCTGCGACACACCCTGCCACATCATAACATTGAAAGGATGATCTTTCTCCTTGCTCTTTCAGAGGGTTAAACAACCATGATGAAATACACAAATTAAAAAAAAAACTCGTTGACTCTGTTTATTGATTGGTGCAATTTAAAAAGAAGGTTAAAAATGAATGCTTAAAACCCATCTGGTCCAATTGTTACACTTTCCACTCCTGGCCAGAATGACTCTGACCTGAATCTGCCCCCCCCCCCCTCCTCCGCCGATTAGGAAGATGTTGTGAAAGTGCAAAGGCAGAGTAGCATTCTTGTTTTCGGCTTAAAGAAGATAACACTGTTTACTCATTTACTCACCTATTGTAACTTGAAAACAAAACTGGTCATTTTTAGCAGTTAATTTAATATTTGTTTGCACTACATCGCACATGATAGCTGATTACTAAAATGTCTAAATCACAGAAATACTAAACTGTGCTGTTATTAGAGTGTCCATTAAAATCGTTAGTCACTAAAATACTGTAGTCCATGTACACTAACTCAATTACAATCCAATATAATTGAAATCAACCAAGGCTAGTCGTATTGCAATTAATGATCGAACGATACATGAGTGAATTTCTGGAGTTAAACATTTTCACATGTGATTGTGATAAGGTTAAGATAAAGAGGTTAAGATTCCATTAATAAATGCATTTGAAACAAAATGAAAGTAAAAAACTTGTCATTGAACAGCACCTAAAAAGAGGTAAAATACCACCAATCTTTTCAATTTTCTCTTGAACAAGGAGAGGGAAGGAGGGATGGCGGCTTTTTACTCAGTCGTTTCTTGCAAGTTTATGACGGGGGGGATGACATTACCACACTGGAAGGCATAAAAGGGGACAGCTGACCGGGTGGGCTGATGACAGGGAGGCAGATCAATCTCCATCAAGACAAAGACATAGTCTTTTAAAAGATTTTTCTTTTTTCTGAAACTGAACCAGTCCATATAAAGTGAACACAACGAAAGCATAGGCTACTTTTTATTTCTTTATTCATGAAAAAGGTTGTACTCACGGAAATTGTACCCACTACTCCATGTTATTTGCCCTTTGGCACTACATTCAAGACATAGAATGGTCTTATTTGTGACTGTTATTTCTGTGAAAGCTTCATTTGACATATACTCGCTATTGTTTCCTTACAATAGCAGTACAAGTAGAGAAACGTCAGATAAGGCATGGCTGCTCACTCATGGCAAGAACTACGCAGATCTTTGCACGAACTCAGTATCTGGGAAACTATCGACAGTTAATGTCTCAACCATGTTTGCGATAAGCAAAAAATAAATAAATAAATAACAATAAAAAAAGCGGTATCTAACAGTGAAAGTAAACCATGGCACTTTTTCTTCCTTATCAAACATTCATGTTTTGTTCATTCCATTGTTCTTTGTTGGATGGTCTCTGTTTGTCAATTAGTGTACGCAAAAAATATCCACTCGAGGCAAACAAAGTGAGTCGAACCAGAGCCTTTCCCGTAGTAATTTTTTTGGTGTAGACATACAGAAGTTTTCCCAATACATGATGTACCCCTGGGGCATGAAGTAGTCTATCTGGCATGAAGTATGGATGGCCGCAAAGGGATTGAGTATGGGAGTTTATCGGTCGGGCAGAGTATGGGAATTTATCTGTCTGGGCAGGTGTGGGAGTTTATCTGTTCTGGTGAATGTGGAAGTTAATCTGTCGGGGTGGGTGTGGGGGTTTATCCGTCGGGGTGTTTGTGGAAGTTCATCCGTCGGGATGAGTGTGGGAGTTTATCTGTCGGGGTTGGTTTGGGAGTTTATCAGTCGGGGTGAGTATGGAAGTTTATATGTCGGGTTGGGTGTGGAAGTTTATCTGTCGGGGTGAGTATGGGAATTTAACTGTCGGGGTGAGTGTGGAAGTTTATAGTTAGGGGTGAGAATGGGAGTTTATAGTTAGTGGTGAGTATGGTAGTATACTGGTATCCGGACATAACGGCGACTGCCAAAACGGCGACGGCCATAACGGAGAAGACCAAAAAGGCGACGGCCAAAACGGCGACGGCCAAAAAAGTGACAAGTGCAACCCCGGACAAAACGGCGACGGAGTTTTTTTAAGTTTATGCTTTAAAACGCTTAATAAAAAAAAAAAAAGTAACAACGTTGCTAGCACAGTTTATTTAACCATCAGAGATAAATAAATTTGAACACAGTGCAGTATTTCTCCCAACGCGCCCTTCCTGCCCTCCCTAACCACCTCCTTCCTGTCACCAGTCACTGTCTCAGTAATCTGCTCAAGGAATGGTTTACTCACTTTTTCTCAGGTAAAACTGAAAATGATTTTCTCAGGTAAAATAAAATTTAATCTTCTCTTTCATTGGTGTGGATTTGTATATAATAACAGCATTTCACATAACCGATACAGATAACGATTAGCTCATTAAGGCGATTAAATTTCATGAGTCTTTCATTGCTGATAATCCGAGGTCCTTTTAAAGGCATTTTTATTTTGCCTTTTATTGATGTGGATTCACGTGCAATAACGGATTAGTGGGCACAGTCGCTAAATACAATTGTTTTTCAGAATGTACTTATTTACCCATCCCCATCCCTCCACACACACACGCTGGATTATCGTATAATTGCAATTAGGAATAATTGGGAAAATAAGTGTTAAATTATCCATTTTATTTTGCCCTTAAAATTTAAATATTGGTTCAAATTATACTTATCTTCAAGTAGAAATGAATTGATTTATCTGGCAACACTATTCTTTGTATTTTGATTTTCAACATTAAATTATTAATCTTCGTTGCCGTTTTGTCCAGGGTTGTACTTGTTGCCGTTTGACCATCGCCGTTTTGTCCGTCGCCGTTTTGGTCTTCTCCGTTTTGGCCGTCGCCGTTTGATCGTCGCCTTTTTGTCCGGGATTCTAGTATACTATATAAGGGTGAGTATGGGAGTATGCTATATATAGGGGTGAGTATTGGAGTGTACTTTATATAGGGCTGATTGTGGGAGTATACTATATATACTACATATTAAGCCATGCCATTTTTTTATTTATTATTTTGTTACAACGGTCTGCAGGACGCGTCTTTTGATCAATTCAATCCTTCTGGGCCCACATGGATAACATGTGGTATCACCACGTAGTTCCTGGTTTTACGTATAGCTTTTAACATCGCAAGCGTAGAGGACAAATTATTCCCGCCACAACTTCCCGCGCTCTTCCATACTACAATCATCTGATAGCTTTTGGTGCTTAAGATGAAAAAATGCACTGATCTTTAACCATTAATGAGAAAACACATATCAGAGATAATTTTGAAGGCAAAAGTTGCCATGGCACATGGTCACTACAATATAGGAGACTTCGCCGTTGTTGTTATCGCCGTTGACCACGGCAGTGTGCCAGACTTCGCCGCTGTTGCTATCGCCGTTGACAACGGCAGTGTGCCAGACTTCGCCGTTGTTGTTATCGCCGTTGACCACGACAGTGTGCCAGACTTCGCCGTTGTTGCTATCGCCGTGTTGACCACGGCAGTGTGCCAGACTTCGCCGTTGTTGTTATCGCCGTTGACCACGGCAGTGTGCCAGACTTCGCCGTTGTTGCTATCGCCGTGTTGACCACGGCAGTGTGCCAGACTTCGCCGTTGTTGTTATCGCCGTTGACCACGGCAGTGTGCCAGACTTCGCCGTTGTTGCTATCGCCGTGTTGACCACGGCAGTGTGCCAGACTTCGCCGTTGTTGTTATCGCCGTTGACCACGGCAGTGTGCCAGACTTCGCCGTTGTTGTTATCGCCGTTGACCACGGCAGTGTGCCAGACTTCGCCGTTGTTGTTATCGCCGTGTTGACCACGGCAGTGTGCCAGACTTCGCCGTTGTTGTTATCGCCGTTGACCACGGCAGTGCGCCAGACTTCGCCGTTGTTGTTATCACTGCTGACCACGTCCGTGTGTGAGACTTCGCCGTTGTTGTTATCGCCGTTGACCACGGCAGTGTGCCAGACTTCGCCGTTGTTGCTATCGCCGTTGACCACGGCAGTGTGCCAGACTTCGCCGTTGTTGCTATCGCCGTGTTGACCACGGCAGTGTGCCAGACTTCGCCGTTGTTGTTATCGCCGTTGACCACGGCAGTGTGCCAGACTTCGCCGTTGTTGCTATCGCCGTGTTGACCACGGCAGTGTGCCAGACTTCGCCGTTGTTGCTATTGCCGTTGACAACGGCAGTGTGCCAGACTTCGCCGTTGTTGTGATTGCCGTTGACCACGGCAGTGCGCCAGACTTCGCCGTTGTTGCTATCGCCGTTAACCACCGCAGTGTGCCAGACTCCGCCGTTGTTGTTATCGCCGTTGATCACGGCAGTGTGCCAGACTTCGCCGTTGTTGTTATCGCCGTTGACCACGGCAGTCTGCCAGACTTCGCCGTTGTTGTTATCGCTGCTGACCACGTCAGTGTGCCAGACTTCGCCGTTGTTGTTATCGCCGTTGACCACGGCAGTGTGCCAGACTTCGCCGTTGTTGCTATCGCCGTTGACCACGGCAGTGTGCCAGACTTCGCCGTTGTTGTGATTGCCGTTGACCACGGCAGTGCGCCAGACTTCGCCGTTGTTGCTATTGCCGTTGACCACGGCAGTGTGCCAGACTTCGCAGTTGTTGTGATTGCCGTTGACCACGGCAGTGCGCCAGACTTCGCCGTTGTTGCTATCGCCGTTAACCACCGCAGTGTGCCAGACTCCGCCGTTGTTGTTATCGCCGTTGACCACGGCAGTGTGCCAGACTTCGCCGTTGTTGCTATCGCCGTTGACCACGGCAGTGTGCCAGACTTCGCCGTTGTTGTGATTGCCGTTGACCACGGCAGTGTGCCAGACTTCGCCGTTGTTGCTATCGCCGTTGACCACAGCAGTGTGCCAGACTTCGCCGTTGTTGTTATCGCTGTTGACCACTTCAGTGTGCCAGAGTTCGCCGTTGTTGCTATCGCCGTTGACCACGTCAATGTGCCAGACTTCGCCGTTGTTGCTATCGCCGTTGACCACGGCAGTGTGCCAGACTTGGCCGTTGTTGCTATCGTCGCTGACGAGCGGGGCGTGCCGAACTTTGTCGTTGTTGTGATTGCCGTTCAGGAAACCTTCTAATTACGCTATCACACACACACACATTTGCCACATTTAATTATTATTGTTCTTCAATGAATGAATTAAAAAAAAAACAAACATTATTGCCTTACCTTATATACACAGAAGTGAAAATGATCCGAAGAAAATAAAATTACAAACACTATTCTTTTTATAAATATCAATGTGTTAATTATAAACTCTTAGTGCTTTAAAATAGTGTGCCGATTTTCCCTTAAGATATGGGATATATTATTTCCCATGAGTAGTATTTACACTACGACTGATCAAATCTCAATTTGGCGACCATTCTTTGGAATGAAATGAAATTTAATAAGACTTATTATAAACAACATATAGTTCTACATACCGTCGTGAAGGTCTGTTGTAGAAGTCAGCGCTGATCAAATGTAATTCCACTTGAAGGCTCGCAAAGCTAAGCTTGTTTTGCCGTGTGGCTTCGCCTAAGTGACTCAATATTTACGGTCCTTTCAAAGCGATAATCGCGCTTTGAATACCTGGCAAACTGAGGATCGCTTACACGGATGAAGTTAGCAAGTTATACACTTTTTCCCTAAAAGGAGTTTATTAGCCCAGCTTACGTTACACGTAAGCTGGGGTATTCCTATCGGTTTGCGGGTGGCGTCCGTTAGTTAGTTAGTTAGTTAGTTAGTTAGTTAGTTCGCTGTAAACTTTGTTTCAAAATGCATCTCCTCCTACAATTTTGATCCGATGTCATTTATTTTTAATGTGAGCCATTCCCAAAAGGTCGTGCATACGGCTTGTGCTTTTCTAGTCGATCGGGTGATTTTTGAATTTTTGGCGAATTTTTAAAGAAAAAAATTAAAAATGTATCTCCTCCTACATTTTTGACTCGATGTCATTTATTTTAGGTATGAGGCACCCCTAAAGGGTCGTGCATACGGCTTGTGCTTTTTTAGTCGATCGGACAATTTTTATATTTTTAGGGGGTTTTTTAAGCATAAATTTTGAAAAAAATGCATCTGCTCCTACAATTTTGATTCGATGTAATTTATTTTTGGTGTGAGGATTTCCTTAGCGGTCGTGCATACGGCTTGTGCTTTTTTTAGTCGATCGGGTGATTTTTGAATTTTTGGGGCTTTTTTAAAGAAATTTTAAAATGTATCTCCTCTTACATTTTTGACCCGATGTCACTTATTTTTGGTATGAGGCACCCTTAAAGGGTCGTGCATAGGGCTTGTGCTTTTTTAGTTTGTATTTTTGGGAATTTTTTAAGCTAAAATTTCGAAAATAATTCAAAATGCATCTACCCCTACAATTTTGATTCGATGTCATTTATTTTTGGTGTGAGTGTGCTTTTTAGTCGATCGGGCAATTTTTGTATTTTTAGGAAGTTTTTGAAGAAAAAAACTTCAAAATGCATTTCCCCCTACAGTTTTTTTTTAGGTTTCAGGCATTCCAAATGGGTTGAGAATACGACTTGCGCTTTTTAGTCGATCCGACAATTTCTGTATTTTTGGGGAATTTTTGAAGAAAAACTTCAAAATGCATTTCCTCCTACAATTTTTATCCGATTTCATTTATTTTTGCTATGAGGCATCCTTAGGTAGGTCTCGCATACGGCTTTGCTATTTGACTCGACTTGGGAATTTTTGATTTCGGGGGGAATTTTTGATCAAAATACCTCAAAATGCATTTTCTGCAGTTTTGATCAAACATCATTTATTTTGTGGCTGAGGCATGCTTAGGGTGTCGTGAATATGGCCTGTCTTTTTCAGTCGATGAGAGAATTTTTGAAGAAAAAAATTTAAAATGCACTTCCTCTAACAGTTTATATCAGATTTCATTTATTTTCGATATGAGCCGTCTTTAGGGGGCCATGCATACGGCTTGTGCTTTTTGAGTGAATTGGAAAACTTTTGAATTTTTTTCGGAAAAAAAAATTAAATGAATCTCCTCCTACAGCGCATAAACGCAAGTTAAATGAACTTGCGCAGTAGTCAGATTTAACAACCGCACATCGGCGCAAGTTAAATAAACATTCGCAGTAGTCCAAATTAAGTACTGTGCATCGATGTAAGTTAAATAAACATGCACATTGGTCCGAAATGTGATCCGCGCATCGACGGAAGATAAATAAAGATGCGAACTGGTCCAAAATAAGCACCGCGCATCACCGCAGGTGATATAAACATGCGCAATGGTCCGAAAAAAAACTACGCTTCGACGTAAGTTGAATAGACATGCGCAGTGGTCTGAAATGCGAACCGCGCATCAACGCAAGTTAAATAAATATGCGCACTGGCCTGAAATGAGAACCACGCATCAACACAAGTTAAATAAACCTGGGCAATGGCCTGAAATGCGAACCGCCCATCGACGGAAGTTAAATAAACATGCGATCCGGTCCAAAATAAGCACCGCACATCAACGCAAGTTAAACAAACATGCGCAGTGGTCCGAAGAAAGAACCATGAATCGACGCAAGTTGAATAGACATAAGAGTCGGGCATCAACGCAACCTAAAGAAACAAGTATACTGGTCCGAAATGCGAATCGGATATCAACGCAAATTAAATAAACATGCCCACTGGTCCGAATTGCGAACCGCACATAAGCGTAAGTTAAATAAACATTTCCACCGGTCCAAAATAAGTTCCGATCATCAACACAAGTTAAATAAATATGCGCAATGGTCCAAAATGCGAACCACGCATCAACACAAATTTTAAAAAAACATGAGCGCTGGTCCGAAATGCGAACCGCACAGCAACACAAGCTAAATAAGCAAGCACACTGGACCAAAATAAGCACCTTGCATCAACGCAAGTTAAATAAGCATGCGCACTATTTCGAAATGCGAACTGCCCATTAACGCAACTTAAATAACATGCGCACTATTCAAAATAAGAACTGCGCATCAACGCAACTTAAATAAACATGCGCACTGGTCCAGAATAAGAACCGCGCATCAACTCAAGTTAAAGAAATATGCGCATTGGCCCGAAATAAGAACCGCGCATCGACGCCCGTTAAATAAACATACGCAGTAGTTCGAAATGCGAACCACGCGCCAACGTAAGTTAAATAAACATTTGCACTGGTCTAAAATAAGCACCGCGCATCAACGGAAATTAAATAAACATGCGCACTTCTCCGAAATTCGAACCGCGCATCAACGCAAGTTAAATAAACATGCGCAGTGGTTCGAAATGCAAACCACGCTCCAACGCAAGTTAAATAAACATTTGCACTGGTCCAAAATAAGCACTGCGCATCAACGCAAGTTAAATAAACATGCGCACTGGTTCGAAATTCGAACCGCGCATTAATGCAAGTTAAATAAACATGCGTAATGATCCGAAATTCGAACTGCTCATCAACGCAAGTTAAATAAACATGCACACTGGTCCAAAATGCAAACCGCGCACCAACGCAAGTTAAATAAACATAGGCACACGCCCAAAATAAGCACCGTGCATCAACGCAAGTTAAATAAACATGCAAACTGGTCCGAAATGCGAACCGCGCATCAAGGCAACCTATGGAAACTTATGCACTTGTCCAGAATAAGTACCGCTCATCAACGCAAGTACAATAAACATGCGGATTGGTCTGGAATAAGAATCGCGCATCGACGCAAGGAAAATAAACATGCGCACTGATCCGAAATAAGAACCGCACATCAACACAAGGTAAATAAACATTGCGCACTGATCCGAAATAAGAACCGCCCATCAACACAATAGAAATAAAGATGCGCATTGATCCGAAATAAGAACCGCCCATCAACACAAGGTAAATAAACGTGCGCACTGATCCGAAATAAGAACCACACATTCACAAAAGGAAAAAAAACATGGGCGCTCGTCAGAAATGCGAACCACACATCAACGCAAAATTAAATAAACATGCGCACTTGTCTGAATAAGAACCGCGCATCAAGGCAAGTTACATAAATATGCGCACTGATCCGAAATGCGAGCGTTGTTTGAAGGTATCTATGGCAGACTATCCAGTCTACCAGAGATACAAAAAATGTGTTTCTCATTTTTCTGGGAAAGAAATTTTTGTATGCATTTATCGGTGTATGTTCTGGTCCGGTGCTAAATTAATTATTGGGCTAGCTCTTTGCCGTCTCATCTTTTGAAGCCCAATTTTTCAGGAAAATTTCCTTGCTCATGCACCCTGGATTTGGTCTTATTGCTTTTCGTAAGCTGGGGCTTTGTCCTTGGACAAACTTGTCAATCCATATTCATTGTTAACGGAATGCAATGCAAAAACGTGTCTTTCTGAAGGGCCAGATATCATTTTTATCTATTGCATCACTGGTTAAGTGTACTGGATAAACACAGGATCTACTTTCCAGAGACAATCAGTGACACAAGTCTTAGGAGGATAATGTGTTTATTTTCTCACTTTTTTATTCCTTTTCTGATTCATGTTTTAAACAGATCTTGAATCAGGCATATGATTAAGGGCCCCGCCCAAACCCCTTCCCTCTGATATCTCTGATATCAACCAGCCAAATGACTTTATGAAACCTATAATTGAATATCTCTCATTCATTAAAAAATATGCATAAATAATATCGAACTAGATATATTTTAAAAAAGATATCAGAAATGCATTAGATATGTCTAAATCAATTAGACTCTTGGCTAAAATGAATACAGGAGGATGTGCTAGAACACTATTTCTCTATTTATTCCGTATTCGGAGGTAAAGCTGGGCACATGATATTCATATATTCCTAAACAATTAGAGATACCGTTACTTTATCTTATAATAATCTCTAATCACTTGGATATTTAAAAAAAAATGAATGAGAAATATCAGTGCAGGAGGGGGATGGGAAGGGAAGGACAGTGGGACACCATTTCGACTGTTTTATTGCGCTTAGAAAATCTTACTTTTCCGGTATTTCCCTTAGATCTGAGATCCTTCACTTAGATTTCAGTAACCCGTCTCATCAAAGTGCTCCAGCTTTGGCTGTCATCGAAATGTTGAAGACCTAGTGACACTGTCTTTGTTTCTAGCCAATTTCATTTTTTGTGAGTTTTTCAAAGGAAGAAAATAATAGAAGAGGTGGCAGATATTTTAAAAGAACATATATATGAACACGCTTTAAAAAAATTAAGTGATACCCTCATTATATTACAGGAGGAAGAAGAAAGGTGACAAAATGTCAGTATCTTCACCGAAGTAAAGACACATTGGATGATGTTTTCAAAGGGAACTATATTGACTTTGTGTTTTAAAAGCTTCTTTGTTTTTAATCGGATTGGTGTACTGGAAGTGAAGACTATGCATAAACACTGGGAATCACTTGGAAGGACAATTCCAAGAAATACTTTCATCCATTCTTTTCTGATTGAATGTAAGAACTGAATTTGCCAGGGAATACCTATGACATTGATTCAGGATTTATCAACGCCAATACAATTTAGGCAGCTGACCTCATGCTGGTTGTAGCTTCTAGAGTAACTTCACATTATGACGATAATGTTTCATTTGAGTTATCACCAGAATATAATGGCATTGTAGTACAACGATGACATTTTTTGTGTTCAAACTGAACCGAAGATGTACATTTTTGGCTTTTATAAATGAGAGACAGAAATATTTATGAAAACATACAAAGGGCATAGCGTTTCTGTATTCACTAGTTTTGGTCTTGTTGAATTATGTTCTTGGGTTGTGTTCTTGGGTTAAGTATCGCTGCAGGTTATGCTCGTCACTGCAGGAATTTGTATACATAACATTTACAGGTCAGTACACCAGTATTAACACTGCTGACGCGCCAAAATTCAGCTGCCGCAGGATTTCTTTACGGTATTACGAGATACTTACCGGGAAGAATCAACTCTTCATCCAGCATGATCTTTCGCAAGGTTTTTGTAAGCGCCCGCATATCGAATGCCTCTCTTGTGGATGCCCCGCACGCGATCCTGTCTGCGCTTCCCTATCGGTCAATTGGGGCCCGACCTGTACCCGGCTATTCCGTAGTTCTAACTCCGTCTGGCGACAAATGTCGTACTGATGCTGTGAGACATCCTCCATCGGTATAGATACCGTTATTTTATCGGGACTAGGGAAGCGGAGGGGCAATCGGTCCCTTGGTTTTACGGCATTCCACGGTCGCGCGACCGAACTTCGACCTCTGCGCTGCAAACTATCACGTGTGCGTGCAGTTGGACTTGCGCTGCGTCGTCGGGTCGCAGGTCGTGGAACCGGACTTCGACTCCTAGAAACAGGATTCATAGATCGGTCACCCTGAAATCCGCGTATCAGATTTCTGATTCGGTGAAAGACCGGCCTTCCCTGGTGCGCATACTGTACCACAGCAAAGTGGACTAGTCACACCGATCGCAAAAGTGCATTGCTGATTTCCGTTTGTGTGCCTACCGCATGTGCCTAGGAAGGTTGGAAGTCTCCCTTACGCACACAATACACACATTACGACTACGACCATAGGTAAAGACATTCATATAGCTATACAAATCTACGAGATACACATTTCAATGCCCACACCCCCAGAAAGATAGCAGCAGCAGCATCTAAATAAAACCTATATATAATGGCTTTGTTTACCAACACACACACACACACTGAAAATAAGCCGGTCTTCTTCGCCGAGGCCTGGATGATAGATACATCCCTGACACATCCTTCTGGTTCGGTAATAAGTTATCGATAGTTGGAGCAGCAGCAGATTCAGACAGTCTAGGAGCTTTTTGCACTGCGGGTGGGACATTATCCGGCCTCGGTTTACCGCAAACCGCATCAGAAATCTCATCTTCCTTCTCCATGGAAACATCAGCGTTCTATGGTTCATCCGGTTGTATAAAAACCACCGGAAATGTATAGGACAACCCTTGCACCCAGTCATTTTTAAACGGCTCCGGCGGGATGTATGACTTAGTCTGTCAAAATGAACAACCTTCCAAGATTTCTTATTAGTGTTGGTACCTATTCTGTAGGTGACATTGGACAATCTGTCAATTACGGTATACGGACAATCTGTCAACTACATTATACAGAGCCAAGTGGCAATCATTTTTCGACTCAAACGTTTCTTTCTTGCAGGATCATGCGGCAAAACTAAGCCCCCTCTCTTGTATTTACTATGATCGAAGTTGGTTCATAGTAAGACTTAGCATTCTTGGATTCCAACAGTAGTTGTTTGCTAGCTTTCTGGTGAACAATGGTTTCTTTTCTGAATGCCAGTAACATATTTGGGGGCTGATATCATTTCATCATCTTCAAGAAAATTGAACTGGAGATCAATTGGTTGCTTTATTTCGTTACCAAAAAGCATGACGTTCGGTGTTTCAAGGGTGGACTTGTGTACCGTAGCTCGGTAATACATAGTTGCAAGCGGCACATAAAGGTCCCAATCACGCTGATCGCGTCTGACTAGTGACTTCAGAACGTCCATCAAAGTTTTGTTAAACCGCTCTATCATGCCATCACTAGATAGGTGATAGGAAGTCGTGTCTTCTCAATCCCTAGCAAATGACAAAGAGATTGAAAAACAGCATTTCGAACTTTGAGCTTTGATCCGAAAGCAGGATTTTCGGTATACCATACTACGAGATTCAATGTATAACCAAAATTTCGGCAACAACATCTTGGTTGGGAATTTGATAAGCCTCAATCCATTTGGTGAAATAATCACAACCCCTAGAATATACTGCTGGTATCGGTCAGCAATTGGTAAAGGTCTCCCAAAGGTGGAGAGAAAGACGTTCCATCGATGATCCTACTACGTATGATTGCAACTGAGTACCATTACGTATGATTGCTACTGAGAACCATCCTTTTTCTTCACAAGAACTATTGGAGAAGACAAAGGACCGTTACCCGGTTGGATAAGGTTGTGCTTAAGCATGTCATTGACCTGATTTTCTGTTTTCTTTTCTTGCGCTTTGGCAAACGCCTGGGTTGGTGTTTGATTGGGGCTTTATTACCGTTCAATATGTTATGTTATGCTACACTTGTCAGGCCAAGATCGTGATTGTATTAGCAAATACGTCAGCGTTTTTGCATAAGAGATCTGCTACGCGTTTACGTTCTTGTTCGGGTAGATTGCTTGTTGAACGTTCATACAAGTCTATCAGATGTGGGGGAATGGTATCGTTTGTTTGTTGGATGCGTTTAATTTTTTGTACCGATGATTCCTGCGCTTTTATTATGTCAGTAGTTTGTGCCGGTACCTAGTTGGGTGCCAGCATATATTGTAACCGGTTCTGGCATTGGATTGCATACACAAGCAACTAAATCTCGACCTGGTACTGTAATAGTGCGAGCGCATATTACCGTTTGATTTACTCCGGGATCTTCCCTATCAAAACAAATAACTTTCGTTTGATTAATGATAAAATTGTTCTTCACAAAATCAAGAGTACTATTGCTGCTATTGAAAAGGGTAAACCAAAGATTCGGTTATCAGTGATATCGACGATCACAAAATACTGGTTATTGTGAGTTCACCATATTTAGCTACATTTACCACCAGCTGACAG